>CM068953.1:42720284-42734841 GCA_035128595.1 Eptatretus atami | reverse complement strand
TAACTTTTTTTTCTGGTTACAATAAATAAGTTGGTGTTGTTTCGTTGCCGGGTTTTGTAGCGCGAAGGAGTTGGAGCGACAACTTTTCTATCTCTTTCTCAGCTCCACTGCAAAACAACCCCTAAAAATATTCAATGCATTATTGCATCGGGAGAATAAGCACCAGGGAATCATGTTATCTGAACCCTGGAGCAGTTCAGTAATAACAGAACCGATATAAACTAAGCAGCTTAGACATGTTCCGTCATCGTGGATCTTCCGTTGAGCTTCTTCCAACCAACTGAGTCGATAGAATATTCTGAAAGTGGATGCATTCAATGGTTCATTGCATTTTGAAAAGCGAGTCACAATATCGTGGCATTTCCTTGCCTTAAGTTCCATATCCTTGTACTATGCGCCCGTGGGCATTTCCTCATTATAAATTTTAGTGCAAAATGAACGTCTATTATTTGACAAGCCTTGTTCAGTGCCCAGCAGTAGAGACAGGCTTGCACATAATGTAATAAACATGACACAGACACTGCACATCTTGCGTGCATTTCCATAATTAATCCAGAAATTTATCTCGTAATGATAACAGCATGTACAATGTTGCTCTGAACTACAAAAAAAATAAATAAAATCAAAGTGCACAAAACGCCGACGTTACAAAAAGAAAAAAAACAAACATTCACTTTGCAAAATGCGACTTCGAAACGCGTCGCTTCTTTGATAGCAAATATGGCAAACGTTCAACACTTTTTAGGACATCGCAGGACAAGAAGAAGGAAAATGATTTCATCATTTCATTTCGGAAAGGAAAAATAAATAAATCTGGTCCCGCTCTGCAGTGTGGGGGGTTGAGAGCCATCCGAATAAGCACAGCCTGCTCGTTCTCCAATTAAAAGCCTGGTATGGGCAGTAAAAGTACCAGAAATCTTCAATGTCGAGCTCTTTGGATGGCCCTTTACAACTGGATCTGAGACGGTGAATAAAAACAAAAACTTTTTTCTGGACCTCAGATATAACCAAGCCCACCCGATCCAACAAGGCCTCAGAAAATACTTTCACACATCGAAAGGCCCAAATATTTTGAAAATAAACCTTCTGGAAAACAATGTATTTTCCATTCCATGTTCAGATCAGCTCTTTCTCAAACAGAATCAATGATCTGACAATGTTGCTGTCCTGGAACGCATGAGATACGTCGTCAATGAACGGTCACTGTGACACCAATTCAAATATATATTTTTTTTTTACGTGCAAACATATTATTATACTTACCTCTTTGCAAGCATCAATAAACTCGTCTATTGTTACGACCCCATCTCGATTTCTGTCCATCTTCTGGAAGAAAACAAGAAGAAAATGAAAAGTGACTTGTAATGTAGGGCGGTAACAGAAAAAACAGCATTCCGATCATGCGAGGGATTGAAGCAGAATGAAAGCAGTGCATGCTTCTTCACTCGTTCAATTCAACGCTTGTACATCATCTGCCCGACATGTTTGCGGTCCAAAACACGGGACGTTACATATCGGGTTCCTGCAGCTGCTGTGTGTCCCAGTATCCAAAGCAATGAAGCTGCCTCCTCATATTGCAGCCATTATAGAAAAACTAGTTTATGGTGAAGGCATACAAGAGGGGCTGGATCTATGACGACGACGACTATTACTACTCCACTACTTTAATGGCCCCAATTACTCCCATATTCTGGTGAGGTTGGCTGCAGGAGGTAGATTGGCCCAAATCTTTCATGCACCTGCTGGTCAGGCCTGGCGTTCGACTGTCGGTGATAGGAATTTGTAAGTTGAAAATGGTGCTGGCAGACGACTCCTCCAGCATAATATCCCATTGATGGGCGGCGCATACATTGATGATTTGCCCTGTATGTGAAACACCAGGTTGACAGTTTATAGCTAGCTCATGATTCGAACCCAGGCTGGACAACTTCAAGGTTAGAGTGCACGACTCTAAGCTATACTGCCAGCACCAAGAGGAGCTGCATACTTGCAGCGACATACAAACAGGACATGGTAATTGTTATAGTACATGGTATTGTTAATCTGACAAAGTCAAAGGAAGATGGAGCACATGGACCAGTGGAAAATATGATTTGTAACGCAACAAAGCAAAACAAGGTTGAACATGCTTGAAAATGAACAATTCTATCGGCAGACAAACCACTCAAATTACAAGCCCCCGCACAAGTTCAAAATGTGACATTGTTTGTCCGAGATGAAAATTTACTGCAATTATTTCGGATACGCCCACATTCAATGTGCGTTTGAAAAGATATCATTTTACAAACATTGTTCCTTTCCTGTCTTCACTTGTTTGTCCTCGGTTTCCATGGCCAACGGTTCAAAGTGCTCCCAATTCTATTAACCTGCTGCATTGCTTTCATGTTCCTCGAATTCACCCTGGCAGCTCATCCTCTTTTCATCGGCCCTCTGATCCTCCACTGGTTTCACAGGGTTTTCGCTGACAAATCCGATCTGCAACTCGGCGTCATTCCGTACCTTAGTCACATTGCTTATGTTGTCGACAAAAACAAGGCATCGAGGAAGGTCATTTGAACCAATATGCCTGTGCTGCACATTATCCGTCTCATCGGACACCGGAATGTGCCTTATTAAACACCGGATGAAAAACAATGCAAACTTTTTGAATCTGCTGTTTCAACTTTTCGCTGTCGCGTTTACAATGATCTATGACAATGTTTTTTTTTGTTTTTCTTTTTACTATCCCTTCAGCAATGTGATAAGGTGTTCAGTCTTGGTTTTATTCCTTTTGGAACCAGACCATAAACCATCAGATTTGTGAAAGACAGTGCGTTACAGTATATAATCGAGTATGTTGTTCTTTACAAGCTCCCTGTCCCATCTGCTGGGGCTTGAAGATGTTAAAGATACCGTGGTTACAGTTTGAAAAATAATAGACCTGCTCTGGCTGACTCGCCAACAATATCAGAAGATGCACTAAAAAGGGCGAGAGACAACACAATAGAAAAGGTCGCATTCCCAGGTGGAGACAATAATCCCTTGAGAGAGAGAGAGAGAGAGAGAATGTGCACTTATTATACAAATGAATAAGCCTAGTGTTGGAATTATCGGTTGTTGTTGTTGTTTTGTAAGCAGCTTGTGGCTGCTGATGCATAATTTTCCGTTGATGCAATGCCTTCTATTACCAGTACACTGGTACTCATTTCACTGACGTCTTAAGATTCTAGGGTCTTGAGTTCAAGCCTCTGTTCATTCGTTTAATTAACACCAGGTGGGTCGACTCAGCCCATCAAAACGAGTACCAGACAGTTGGTAATGGGGGCATTGCATCACCCCAAGGAAACGACCCTCATTATCCCCCACAGCCGTGCTCCCAAGAAATGATGCCTCCAAGCAGCCACAGAGTACATATAAATAAATAAATAAATAAATAAATAAACAAATACAAACAACAGATTCCTTGACCTCACCCCCTCTGTGTAACAGTAAGAAAATCAAGGTAATGGTCAATACTGACCTGGAAAAACTTCTCCATGTGGTCTCTTGGGGTGTTTGTGCTCAAGGAAGGGTAGGTGCATTTCCCCATCATGTTATAAATTGATTTCATGATGTCCAGCATTTCCTGAAGTGAAGATTAAAGGAAAAATAAAAACACCTCTGAGTGTGAAGTTGTCATCCACTTGAAATTTGTGTCTGTGGCCATGAAACAAATTTTGGGACATTTATTTATTTTGTACACAAAACTAGCAAGGTTATCACACTCCCCCCCCTCCCCTTCCCCTCCTACCATACATCCATTTTTGCCCATCCCCTCCCTTTTCTTTCTAACCTCCTGCACCCATACTTCTACCCACCCCAACAGATTCTCCTCTAATCCCCACCCTAGCAAAATATATAGATAGCTGCTTCGCAAGGAAGGATGTTTTTACGATCCATAATATATCCCATCATGGTGAAGTCAGCCAGGATATCTCACCTGGCTGAGATAGGAAATTTGCATTAAAATTTTAAACCTCAATGTTTGGTTTCGCAGTGTTCGATGTCACATCATAAATCCAATTTGATTTGCTGCTTGATCACCTAATTCTCACCCCATCATCAATCATTATAACAACACATTTGAACACAAGGTTATCGCTATTGTGCGTGCTTGCTCGCAAGCTTTCTCCTCGCTGCCTCGCGTAACAGCTCACCGTTCACTCTTGGGATCACATGCAGGTGACATGCACACACCAAAATCCTTTGTACAGAGTATTCCACAATCATCCGCAACATATAACATCTTAAACAAGAGATCCTTCAATTTGTGTGATTATTTATAATTATAAATGTGCTTTAGGATATCAAATCATACCTGTATCATCGATTATAATACAAACAGATGCAGAAGATTGTGGCGGGCGGGGAGTGGGAGGCAGAGCGAAGACGAAAAAGGAAGAAGAAAATAAAAATTTCACAAAGGAAAATAATCAGACAAAGATTGAGGAAGAGTGACAGACAGACTGGCAGCTAGACAGAGAAAGGACAACCAAACAAAGGGGAACAAAGAAGGCAAACAGATCATTTGCACTTGTATGGGCTTAGTCTCGCCACGGTGACATTGCCTGGTGTCTTGTTTACTCTTGTGACAATGTCAGACATTTTGATTAACATTCAATGGAAACGCGAAGTATCTTGGCAACAAAGAGACAGTGAGATGAACACACAATGGGCCAAATAAAGCCGGTAGTGTGAGCAGAAAAGGCCAAGAAACGATCAAGTGAAAAATTGGATCAGACCTACAAAACTCAGATCCCTCTCTCCCCCACCCCCACCCCCACCAAAAAAAATTAAATAAACAACACTTTAACTTTAGAAGATTTTAATTTTCAAGAGGAATATTATTGTCAAAAACAATTTTTCAACAACAGGAGAAAATAGAGTGGGCTTATGGAAATGTTGTCGCAAAATAAAAAGGTGGACTTGTAATGAAGCGAAAACACAAGGAAATAAATATTCTTGAAATAAAGAGCCACGAGTGGAAAACGAGATGGGATAAAAGGAAGGAAACACGATCTGCAGCAGTGAAGAATCAGTTTCCACGATTAGGTAAGAACATGAGTTCACGTAGAGGGAACATAAGGAACACAAGGGCTCGCAGATAAGATGGGGGAATTGGTTAGAGCCCCCATGCCAAACCACACCACCCGCCCCTCCTTGGAGCAGTAGTGGTATTTTTTAAAAATTTTTTCATCAAGAGCAATAATGTCTACAATCAGACAGCATGGGTCACATGATCATTTTTCTGGATTACAGGGCCTAATGACAGCAAAAGGTCATATCAAAAGGTCTGATTTTGATCCACAGTGTTTCCATAGCTGTGTCATCCACCGTTGCCTCCATTAGCCTCCAGGCCTTGCCATTTCAAAAGGACTAAGCCAATGCCTGTTACTCTACAAGACACGCCTGAAACCAAACCGGTTCAGACATCCAGTGTGGGCTGAAACAATGAGCAATTTTGCTGTAGGCCTGTGCTGCCCTTGTTTCTATATCAATTGGTTCCATCAGCGTGCGTCACGACAAAATTATCTCGCGAAAGTTCAACTTGTCCATACTGGGGGATGTAATTAAAAATGGCACCTTCAGAAATTACATCAACCACCTTACCTCCTTGCTTATGTACCCATCTTTGTTTATGTCGTACAGGTTAAATGCCCACTGCAGCTTCTCGTTCATGTTTCCGCGAAGCAGGATGGACAGTCCCGTGACAAAATCCTAGACAGGAGAAAGGAGACCACAATGGCGGATGCTCTTGCCTGAACGGTATCACAGATTGCATTTATCAATAAAATGTCAAACCCACGAGTTACCTCAAAGCTCACAGTGCCATCCTGATCAGCATCGAATGCATTGAAGAGAAAGTGAGCGTACATGCTGGCATCTGAAATTAAAACAAATTAGGTAGCGGCATAACAATGAATGTATGGAAGGGGTGGTGGAGGGGCACAGTCTTGCCATGTGTGTTGCTAAGATAAGCTGCAATGTCTTCTCAGAGAGAATCACTTACCGCCCTGGGGAAAGAACTGTGAGTAAATTTCCTTGAACGTTTCCTCATTCACGACGCCACTCGGGCATTCCTGCACACAGGGAAAACGCATCTCATGTGGAGCTGGGGATAAAAAAAGGTCAACATTAAGCCTCGCATCGCCCCCATCGCAACAAAAGCAATGGAAACCTGGTCACAGGATCAACAATCTTTGATATTGGTGTTTCACATAAACATATTGGTTTCATATTGGTGCATCACACAAACACCAATATCAAAATCATCATAACTATTTGTTCCAAAGCAGGTTCGTGCGTCATCCTCCTAGCCCCAAATGATGTTGAAGAAGATAACAAAACAAGCTTTATTTATTACGTAAGCAATTTTTTGACCCCAACTCCACTCTTTGTCCAGTGAAAGGACCCTTACACCCGTTTAGACCCTAAAGGGGTGTTATAAGGGTTGAAAGTGATCTAAAGGGTGTAAGGGTTTAAAGTGGTTTAAAGTGTTGAAAGGGTCTTAAAGGACTAAAAGGGTCATAAAAGGGACTAAAAATGTCTTAAAAGGACTAAAGGGGTTTAAATGGTTGAAAGGTCAAAGGGGTCTGAGGGGTTTAAACGCTCATAATGGGCCTAAAATATCTAAAGGTTCTAAAGGGTACACTCCAATAGTAGTTACTGTAGGGTTTAAACAGTCTAAGGGGTCTAAATTCTAAAGGATCTAAAGGGGTTATAGGGTCTATAAAGTGTCAGGGTCTAAATGGGTCTAAAGTGTCGAATAGGTCTCAAAAGGTCTAAAGGGATCAAAAGAGTATAAACAGTCTAAAGGTCAAAAGGGTATACTGGTGTAAGGGGTATGTAGGGTCTATTTGGATTTAAAGGGTCATAAGGGATCTAAAAGGGTCTAAACGATGTAAATGTCTAAAGGCTCTGAAGGGGTCTAAAGTTTTGAAACGTCTTAAAGGAGGAAAAGGGTCATCAAAGGACTAAAACGGTCGTAAAAAGATGAATAAGGTCTAATGGGTCAAAATGGTTTCAAGGCCGAAAGGGTCTGGGGGGTTTAAAGGGTCTAAAGGATCCAAATGGTTCATAGGGTCTAAAAGGTGCAAGGGTCGAAATGGGTCTAAAGTGTTGAAAGTGTCAAAAGTGTCTTAAGAGGTCTAAAGGGGTCTAAATAGTCCAAAGGTGAAAAGGGTATTCCAATGTAAAGTGTTTGTAAGGTCTATAGGATTATGAAGGGCCATGAGGGATCTAAAAGGGTCTAAATGGGTCTAAAGGATGTAAATATCTAAAGGGTCTGAAAGGGTCTAAGATTTTAAAGGGTCTCAAAGTCTAAAGGGTCTTAAGGGTTCAAAAGGTCTATGGGGTCTAAAGGTCGAAAAGGGTATGTTCCAAAAGTAATTAGGGTCTAAAATGGGTCTGAAGGGATCTAAAGGATGTAAATGTCTAAACCGTCTTAAAATTCTCTTTAAAAGGTCTAAGGAGTTTTAAGGGTCTGAAGGTCGAAATGGTCAAGGGGTCTAAGCAGTCTAATTGGTCTAGAGTCTAAAGGGTTGAAGGAGTCTAAAGTGTCCAAAGTAGTCTTATTGGTCTTAAGGGTTCTTAAGGGGTCTATTAGTCTGAAGGGTCTCTGGAATCTAAAGGTCCAAAGGGTACATTCCAAAAGTAGTTGGGGTCTAAAGGGTCTGTATGGTCTTTCAGGGTCTAAAGGGTCTTAAGGGATCTAAAGGGTGTAAAGTGTCAAAAGGGTCTTGAAAGGACTAAAAGGGTAAAAGTCCAAAGGGGACTTTTTTCTTCTTCTTTTTTTTGTGTACATCGTCGAGGCTCGTGGAAGGATCAGGATCTGAAATACACTGAACGGATCAGGACATAACAAACAAAACTAGAAGGGCACTTGGTAGAGCGCATACCTCCACCATGTCATGCCTGATCCACAAGAACATGTCGGGCCCAAAGCCCAATACATTTTTGAAATATCATGCGATATATGGTTTTTGATTGAGCCCAATCTTTCAATGGTGAAGAATCACTTTAAAAATTACGAGATCCAGATCCGGATTCAGACCTTCACCAAAATTGAATCAATTATTTCTTTTCACACACCCAACATGTCCACCAAGTTTCGTCTGAATCTGTCTCCAACTTTTTGAGATATCATGCGCTATATCGTTTTTGGCCCTGTCTCTCAATGGTGAAGAATCACTTAAAACATTCTAGTAGTCCGATCCGGATCCGGATTTCACCAAAATCTAATCAGTTTGTCCTCTTCATGCACCCAACCTCTCCACGAAATTTCATCTGGATATGTCCACAACTTTTTCAGATATCCTACAAAGAGACAAACAAACAAACAGACACGCCGGTAGGCGACGAGGGATTCGCTAGGATCGAAGCGCTGGACACGATGCTTTTCATTCTGACCGATCCACCGACGAAGATTCATTGCCAAGACGTATTGGTTCACATACAATTGTTCCTCTGCCTGGCAAGATTTTTCCTCTTGCGTATTTTGCCAACTGGCACTCCTCATAAAAAATGACGGTAAATAGACACCTATTTTTATGGACTACCATTTGAAAAATAATCGGTTTGTTGGTTTGTGCTGTGGAGCTCGCGTTGCAGACACACACACACAACACACACACACACACACACACACACACACACACACGGAAAACCCGATAAACTTCTCTCAATGCTCTTGTTTGACCACACCTCCTGAGCCACGCAATATTTTTCATAAGCCACGCCCACTTTCCATAAGCCACGCCCACTTTCCTACGCCACTCCCACTTTCATTCAACCACGTCCACTTTCCCTAAGCTCCGCCCACTTTCCTAACCCCTCATAAAAAATGCGGTAATAGACACCCGATTTTTGAAGGACTACCATTTGAAAAATAAAACTCAATCAAAAATCGGCTCGAGTAAAATTTTCTAAATATCTCGAAGTGTTTAATTCCGATTTCGTTTCTCTACATTCAAAACTGAAGACAAGTATTGAAAATATGTGCGGGTTTTCGGCCGCCGCACAGCAACGGGTGGTTGCTAGGCAACGAAATTCAAACGCGCACATTCCCAGCACATATGGCACCTGTTGCAAAGTTTCATCGAAATCGGTTCGCTGGTTCGTGCTGTGGAGCCTCGCGTTGACAACCACACACACACACACACACACACACACACACACACACACACACACACACACACACACACACACACACACACACACACACACAAAACCCGACAATAAGGGATATCTAGCATATATAGCGATCCAACAAAAAAACAGACAGAAATGGGTGAAAACGTAACCTCCTTCACCTTCGGTGGCAGAGGTCATGAAACAGAGTTAAAAACAGGCATGGGGTGGACAAGATGGACACAGAAGGAAACCACAAGGAGGGAAAACTGGAAAAATGGAAGGTGGAGGGATTTGGGTGTGGTTTAAAAAAAAAGGGGTTGTCCCCTCTCTGCCACCCCAACCCAACTTTCTCTTCTCCTCTCCCCCTTTCTTTTCCATTCTTCAAAGCAAGAGGGTATGGATGACATTAAGAGGTAAAAATGAAATTAAGAGATTCAATTAAGAGGCTTAAGTTCACCAAAGATGAATAATTTCTTAAAATGACCGAATATTGCGACATGTGACAGCCCTACAAAATACAGGTTACATTTTGAATTAATGAGTTAATTATCTCACCACTTGGATGGAAAGTTTAAAAAGGGCTCCATTGGTTTTTTGATCATGAATCGACATCATGAATCATCACGCAGAAGTTCAAAATGATTCGTTGAGCCACTTCAATGGAATAGGGACAAAAACGAAAAAATGTTAATGGACCCACAGATGAAAGGAAGGACTGACTGACTGACTGACTGACTAACTAGCTAATTGACTGACTGACTAACTAGCTAATTGACTGACTGACTAACTAGCTAATTGACTGACTGACTAACTAGCTAATTGACTGACTGACTGACTAACTAGCTAATTGACTGACTGACTGACTGGCTAATTGACTGACTGACTGACAAGGACATCATTATGTCTTTAACAGCTCATCTCGACTTCATCGTAGACGAGTTAAAAACGGAAAACACGATCCGTGAAGCTGTCCGTGAGTGAAGCCTCGTCGACCCACGTGACTATAATTTATGTCTCTTAATTAAGTCTTGTTTGAACGTCAGTTTCACCCTGAAAACGTATTAATTACGTCCGATTGGAACATCCCTCATGAAGCTTTAGTCCCTTTCGAATGCTAAGACCCCTTCGACATTTTAGACCCTTTAGACGCCGTTAGACATTTACATCCTTTAGACCCCTTAGACCTCTCGATACCTTTAGACCCCTTAAGGCCCCTAAGACCCTTTAGACATTGTCAGAACCCTAAGTCCCCCAAGACCCCACAGATCCTGTTAGACACTTTAGAATCCTTGACCTTTGAGTCTCTTAAGACTAAATAGACCCTAGAGACACCGTTAGAAACCTTAGATGACCTAAGACCTCATAAGATCCCGAAGACCATTTAGAATTACAAGACCCTTAAGACCCTGTAGACTCTATAGACCTCATTAGAACCATTAGACCCTACAACCCTAAAGACCCATAAAAACCACAAAGACCATTTTGACCCTGTTCGACCCTTTATAACCAAAAGACCATTGAGACCCAAAAGACCCCGTTTGACCCTTTATAACCATTAGACCCGAGAGATCCCATTAGACCCTTTATAATCCTTAGAACCTGTAGATCCCTTTGGATCAGGTCGACCCATTAAACCATATATACCCTGTTAGACCCTTTCAAACCCTAAGCCCTTAAGAAATTTATACCCTTTTGACCCCTTTTTAAACTCCGAGAACCTTTAGACCCCACATACCCTTTAGGCCTTTACACCCCTTAGGTCCCTTGACTCCCTTTGGGCCTCTTTGACCTTAACACCCTTTAAACTCCTCAACACCCTTCAGACCATTGATATGGTTTTACACCCATTTAGACATGTTAGACATCAGTAGACCCCTTTAGACTGATTGGGCCCTTTAGTCCATCGATCCTTTATTTTGAGCTTTAGTCTTTAGATCCTTTAGACCACATAAAACTTTTTAGACCCTTTTTAGACCCTTTTTAGACTTTTGATCCCTTTAGACCCCTTCGACATTTACATCCTTTGGACATTCGACCCTTCAAACCCTTTCAACTCTTTAGACCCTTATGACCCCCTTACACCTTTTAAACCATAACTAATATACCCTTTCGACCTTTAGACCCGAAAGACCATCTAAAACCTTTTAGATGCACATCACACAAACATCTATAGTATTCTTGCAAAACACAGACTATACTTTTTTTTTTTTTTAACAAGTAATGTGCAAACTCGACCCACCCAGAGGATGAGAACTCTGCTTGTAAGTTATGTAGTCCAATTCGGGTTGAATGAAAAGCCTGGATTGCCTCTCGATGCCATATAACGACCAGGACCAACATGTTGCATCAAGCAGATTGCTGTTCGAAGTTCTGCCGTTTGTGTGCCTTGAATACAGGCTGTTGGCAATGGGCAGTGAAATACAGCAAAGCACTAAGAGATTTCAAGGTAACCCTGAAACAAATTATGATCCCCTCCCACCACCCCCACTCCCATGGGAACACCCATTAATTGAGCTTTTTTCGTTTATCAGCATTTCCATTCGTGTCAATTAAAATCGGCTGTTTTTCTTTGTGAATTCAAATGGCAGCTGCTCTTATTAAGGGGCTGTCACACCTTGACGTTTTAGCCAGCGTATGGCAAGGTCTCAAAATGTATGTAAAACGCTGGCGTACGCTGAACTATGATGTTTTTTTTAAGTTTTGGGCGTATAATAACGTGTTGGACGTATGCATAACGTATTGGTAACGTACACAGAACGTTTTAATCACATATAGATAACTTATACCAACGAATGCTGAGCGTGTTGTCGGCGTTCACAACCTATGACCAACGACAGTCTAACTATGCATAGCGTGCGGCAGCGTATCGCCGACGATCACGTGGCGTAGGCTATTCATAGGCTGCGGCTCGACGATTCAAATCATAACCGCACTAGACATCGAAGTGTGAAGCCGCTGTCACACCTTGACGTTTATCCAGCGTATGCCGACGTATGAAAAATTTGCCGAACCAAGCTGGCACACGTCGAATACGTTTTGGTAAGTTTTGTATACGTTAAGAGCACGCTGGCATACGTCGTAGTTTTCTTGGCATACGTCGTCATACGCCGAGTCAGTCGAGAAATTTTTCAGCATGTTGAAAATTTCTCGACGTACTCGGCGTATGACACACATTCCGCATACGCTGGCATAAGTTGTAGGCATGCTACGCGATCGTTGACACACGTCGACACACGTTACTTGTACGTTACTCATAAGTCGAACACGTCAAGGTAATGGTAGCGTCAGTGTTCCAGACTCCCTGGTTTTTTTTTCTTCGGTATGACGGTGACGTTGACACTTCGATTTCTAGTGCGGTTATGATTTAATCGTTGAGCGGCAGCCTATTAATTATATTATATTATAACCGCACTAGAAATCGAAGTGTCAACATCACCGTCATACCGAAGAAAAAAAAAATAAAACCAGGGAGGTCTGGAACACTGACGCTAACCATTACTTTGACGTGTTTCGACTTATGAGTAACTTACAAGTAACGTGTGTCGACGTGTGTCAACGATCGTGTAACATGCCTACAACACGTTACTCATAGGTTAGAAATAAGTTTCGGGTACGCTAACCATTACCTCGACGCGTTTCGATTATGAGTAACTTACAAGTACGTGTGTCGACGTGTGTCAACGATCGGTGTAACATGCCTACACACGTTACTCATAGGTTAGAAATAAGTTTCGGGTACGCTAACCATTACCTCGATGCGTTTCGACTTATGAGTAACTTACAAGTAACGTGTCTCGACGTGTGTCAACGATCGTGTAACGTGCCTACAACTTATGGCCAGCCATTATGCGGAACGTGTGAGTCATACGCTGGCATACGTCGGAAAATTTCAAGCATGGAAAATTTGTCTGACACCTCGGCATACTACGACGTATGCCAGCGTACTACGACGTAAGCCAGTGTACTACGACGTATGCCAGCGTACTACAAAAAAAGCCAGCGTACTACGACGTATGCCAGCATGCTGTTAACGTATACAAACTTACCCATAACGTATTCGACGTGTGCCAGCATTTTAGCCAAATTTCGCATATGTCAGGCATACGCTGGCTAAATCGTCAAGGTGTGACAGGGCCTTTAGTACCATACCAGTTTCACCGGAGGGGACTACAGGTTTGCTCTCCGTCCGTCCGTCCGTCCCACCTGTGGGTTTTCCGACATTTTTCCCATACCCTTTAACATATTCAACTGGAACTTGGTACATGGCTTTAGGATGATAAGTTACAGAACAAGTTTGAGTTTCAGGGTGTTTGATCAATTTTTCACAGCGTTATACCCTTTTTAAACTTAGAAAATATCATATTCTTCGTGCATCGGTCAGTGTTCCGCTGCCCTGACCCCACCCCACTGCTTTACACCCATTGGCTGGACAGCTGGCCTGACTACACCCCAATAAAATCATGTGCCGCCATTACGTGAAGCAGAACAGATTGGCAGGCCTCAGGCCTTAGGTCTGGGTTTTAGTTCATGGCCCAGTCCAATTGGAATGATTCCAGGTGTACAACCACGATGTATTATAGATGCATTCCAAGCCGTATGCATGTTTTTGCTTCATGTATGTATATCGGGATATTTTTTTAATATTAAATAGGCAAACCAAGAAACAAATGAAACATGGTGGGTTTGACAGTTTCTTCTTCTTCATTTTGATTCTGGTATAAACTCGAGTGTGCATTAAACGCAAAAACCAATTTTTATCTCCCGAACATTTATCGGGACCGGTAGGACAAAGCAATTCTCACTCTTGTTTAATCAGTGTCATTCACCTTTTCTGAATAGTTTAATAATAGGGAAAGTCAGACCTCAGGTTCCAGAGTTTATCTCCGATCAGAATTAGTACATTTAATCTGCATTTATACCTGAAAGTTGTAAAGTGGCAAAACTATTATGACAAGTATGCAGAACTCATAACTTTATTTTATTTTACATGTCCTAAGGCTCATGGAGGATCTGTCACACATATAGGCGAGAAAGAGGACACAGCCCGTAACCTTGAGAGAAAAGACACAAATTCACAGGGCACTCAGTACCCATCCATTTGGATTCCAACCCATGGGGTTTGTTCATGCTCTATCCCCTGACTGCTGAGCATCAAACGAGGAAGCAGCGTGCACCATTTTTTAAAGTCTTCACATGAATGGGTCACAAAATCGAACCTTCCAGACTCAGAGTGGATGCTCTTGCCGCAATGGCATTGAGTCTGACAATAAAGGATCTTTTTTGTGTACATAGTCGTGGCTTGTTGAAAAGCTAGCACACTGAACGGATCAGGATGTAACGGACAAAAACACGATGCAAAACACGCACGCATGGAGAACGAAACTCCAAGGAGGAATAACTGGAAATT
>CM068953.1:42700001-42712979 GCA_035128595.1 Eptatretus atami | reverse complement strand
AGGATGACAGGCCGAGTTAACCCCACCTGGTATTAATTCAACAGTCGAATGGGATTTGAACTCAGGACCCTAGGATCCAAAGCCCACCACCAGAACCATTAAGCTAACACCAGGTGGGCTGGGGGGTAAGATGCAAATTATATCGATGTAAATGTGTGTCGTGTCGCTCCACCTCCAGGTGGTGGAGGGTATTACAAGTCTCCACCATTTACAGTACAGTATTCCTGTCCCCATGTTTTCCAGTGCAGTGAGATGTTTTGCCTCTCCACCGCCAAAATAAAACGTATGCATCAGAAGAACGCATTGCATGTTTGGAACAAGATCGCCCATATGGCGGGTACTCTGCTGGTTATTTTTTAATACATAGGTTCTACGGCTAATGGAAGAACTGATGCAGGCAGATGGATTGAGACCTTCGACAACACTGGACTTGACTTCAGACAAATTTAGCCAAGTGATCTTCGGGGAAGTATCTTAACTTCATGGTGCACCCTGGGCACTGGCGATGCCATATCATGACGTCGCTTTTCTCTCCGCAGTCATCGGAGCAATTCAGGAGAATTGAGAACCCCCTCCTCCTTCTCCTCTCCCTCCACAATGGATGATGACCCATGGGGTTTGTCCGTGCTCTATTCCCCAAATTCTGAGCATCAAGCAAGGAAGCAGCACACACCATTTTAAAACTCATTGCTACGAATCGGCCCGTGTCAGGTTCAGAACTGCCGACCAGCTAGACACAGAGCGAGCGCTCTAACCATAACGCCAGAGTCTGGTGAGTTGTGAATCAATTTCTCTTGGAAACGAATGAAATAATAAACGATTGAATTATTTATTTATTTTCTTTCTTTTTTGCAAGTGTTAATCGTTTAGGACAAACGTTGTCATGGCAACAGCATAGAGTTCAATAATATTTTAAAGTTTTGTCGCTTGGTTCACTCTCCTTATAGCTATTCTGTGCTCACCCGTTCCATTATAAACAGCCTGCTTGAAATAATGACCAGTCAAACTGTCCAAAAGATAACCAGAAGCACTTGTGGCGAACACTTGTTGCCATTACAGTCCTGAAAACGATAATGTGACAGATGATGAATGTGTGTGCAGATAAAGCAGTGTTTCGGTCGGTGATAAAACAGCAACGGTAGTCAATGCAATAATGATGATAATTGGAAAAACAACTGCGCAACAGAAAACACCTGACAATTCAGGAAGAAAACAACAGATACAAAAAAAGCAAGCAAGCAACCTCCTTCCCAGAGGAAAGTTATAGATAAACCGACTTGGGTTTGGACAAAGTATGTGCTTACGTTCTTGAAGCCACGGTAAAGGATTTGAAGTTCCTTCTTACTGAACTTTGTCTGCTCCAGCAGTTGTCCAAGTCCCTCAGGCCGGTGGCGCACCGTGACCATCTCAAACTCATCCTCCAGGCTGTCTGTTGCCACAAAGCAGAGGGAGACAAATCAGTGTTGCTATTGAACCTGGGTTCACTTGGGGACTTCAAGATGGCAACCCAACAACGTCCCTTGTAAAAAAATTCCTCGGAAGAAACTCTTGAGAATACTCATAAAAATGCACGCCCTGTTTTTAACGGTGCATACAGTGTTTCGGGATGTCTACATCTCACGATATGCATCTTATTGCCATACGTATGGGCTCTGACTACGGTGCAGAGAACGAGGGTTTCACTCGAGAAAAATGAATAATTTCCAGAGTTTCTTCAAAGGTATTAACTTCTTGGAGGAGGAATGAAAAACAACAACATCCTTTAGTGGGGCTTCACTCAAACATGTCGTTATTGGTTTAATTCCTCCTCCAAGAAATGAATTCTAAGTTCAATTTAAGGATGAACAGCACCAATGATTGACACTATACCATCATAATTCAAGGGTTGTTGCTATCTGTAGCCCTTGTAATGAGACTGTAGGCATATTTAAGCTGCATTTTTACCATAGAACCAAAGGACACTCTTTCCAGGGTACTAACTTGCATTGGGCTACTTCATTTTGAACCGTGGGATATTTTTTTTAAAAATCCATGAGCGCTCGCAAATAACTGGACTTAGCATCATCTCCAATGATCACTCTGTGGGCATACCACCACCAGGAATACATTTTATAATTGATTCATTTTCCATCAGGAATCAAACCCAGATTAGACAAAATTTCATGGCTGAAGACACAGCCACCGAAACTGCACTATCCTGCCATTCTCATGTGAGCACGGTGCACGTTGAGCAAAATAAGCACCAGCTATCCTTGAGTATTTAAGCTTTTCATTATGATTCATGCCATCCATGCACAAAGGCAGAAATAAAACAAGGTTAAGAAGAATGTGATGTATACTTCTGGTTACACCCGATGAATTGAATTGGCCAGGGAAGACAGAGCGGAGAGAAGAATAAAGAAAATAGGCACAACTTGATCAAACCTGCTCCTGGTATGCAGAAAGCAAGACGAAAGGTAAGAATTTCTTCATTCAAGGCACAGAGAGACAGAGAGACAGAGACAGCAAGATTAAAAACACTTGCTTGGCTTGGCGAGTGGCGTGTGTTTGACACTGGAACACGTTACAAGTTTCAGGAGGCGGCGTTTAAGGCCTGGCTCCGTGCCGTGCTCAATTGTAGAGCCTAGAAAAGGTCACACCGAGGTAAGACTGTGAGGCCAACACAATCACACCATAGCAAGAGCTTTTCACACCACTCGGTACTGTAGCCGCATACAAATCACACACACATAGTCTGGTGAACATCCAAGCACCTTTTACTCAAAGCTGCTTTTATCAGCACAAGTGCTTCAATAATTGCAAGTCTTGTTGCTTTAAGTACTCTAACAATTTAACTAATAGCTGGTTGCGGTGTCAGAAAGAGGGTGGTTGCATCACCATGGTTACCAGAAAAGCCTTACTGCATGTCCCTCTTTCCTCCATTTCATCATGATTTGACAACATGTGACACTCATCATACAACAGACAAATTTATTGCAGAGCATCCAGGAAAATGGCAGCGATTAAAGAGCACCAAACAAATCTGCACCCTAATCTTTAGAATGAAAGTGTGGTTTTGCCAATTTTGAATAAAGCACACTTTGGGACTTGAAAATGCTTGAAAATGCTTAAAAATTCATCTATTTATTGAAAACATTAATAATGCAGAAGTTTTTGCTCCTCTACCTCCCCGTAATGCACCGTGTATCCTGGTACAAAGTTGTCACATTGGAACTTTATCTCCATGACGAAATATCACATTACTGCCAGAACCATCTCTGAATCTAAGGCTCTCAACAGTATTGGAATCTCCCACGATAAGGCCCAAAGCAATGGTCTGTTGCTCTCACATTACAGGCAGGTTCATGATCTGTTTTTTGCCGCTTCTTCTACTCAGATATTTCTCCCTCCGCTCTTTCAGTCCTCTGATCCTGTCCAGAAACGCCAGGATGCACACATTCCTCCAGGTAACCACTTGCTGGTTAATCTTCCAAAATCCAGGCTGACTGCACACCTCAACACCTTTGTTCCTCGTTTCTCCCATTTATGGAAACAACTTCTGGAGGCCATTTTTCCCATTTTCCATCCATGGCTAGAAATCCATTTTCATTCTTGACATCCATGACTGTCCTCTACA
The DNA here is from genome assembly GCA_035128595.1 of Eptatretus atami. Lineage (NCBI taxonomy): Eukaryota > Metazoa > Chordata > Myxini > Myxiniformes > Myxinidae > Eptatretus > Eptatretus atami. The sequence goes on along the minus strand of CM068953.1, from coordinate 42,709,363 downwards.
TGATCTGCTCTCTGTCTGCAAGCAGTGCACTGCCACCTCAACTCCCATCCTGACCGATGATCTTTATTACACCGCATTAAACCATTCCTTAAAAACCAACCCCAGCAGTGTTTCCTCCCCCACCCCACCACTCTCTTCTCCCCCTCCCTCCCTCTCCAGCGTCCCACTCCCTCTCCGCTTCCCGGCGTCCACTCCCTCTCCGCTTCCCCGGCCGCCACTCCCTCTCCGCTTCCCCGGCGTCCCACTCCCTCTCTGCTTCCCCGGCGTCCCACTCCCTCTCCGCTTCCGCGCGTCTCACTCCCTCTCCGCTTCCCCGGCGTCCCACTCCCCTCTCGCTTCCCCGGCGTCCCACTCCCTCTCCGCTTCCCCGGCGTCCACTCCCTCTCCGCTTCCCCGGCGTCCCACTCCCTCTCCGCTTCCCGGCGTCCCACTCCCTTTCCGTTTCCCCGGTATCCCACGCCTCTCTGCTTCCCCAGCGTCCCACTCCCTCTTTGCTTTCCAGCCCCCCACTCCACATCCTCCTTCCTCCCCCTGTCATGCTCCCTTTTCCCCATTCATGCCAACAGCCTTCCTCGCAACAATCCCTATCTCTATGTACCTCCACCATCTGAGGTCTTTGCTCCAATTTGACAGATCTCTCGATCAAAGCTGCCACCAGTGAAGCTGGCATTATCTACCTTATGGGAGCTTTCCTCCTATAGGATGTCATCGATTCCTCGGTCTTTCCCTGGATATTGTCTTTTGTGATTCGACAGCCCTTTCCGGTGGTGGAGTTGTAGTTTATGTCAATAACTCGATTTCCTACTGTCCATGTACTACCCTTCCCCCTCCTAACCCCAAGCAGTACCTTTGGCTGTGCTTCCCACCGCTCAACCATCTCCTGTTTGTGCTGTACCATCCTTCTCACAAGGATGACTCCATTTTAATCTCCTTCTCTACCAACATGTAGCATCTTATAACTGCCCATCCCAACTCTCTCTTCCACATATGCGGTGATTCCGTCTGCCACCGAAGGTGGACGGTGGTTATGTTTTCACCCCTGTCTGTCTGTCTGTACTTGAGAAAAGCGAAGATTTTTCAAATACGCTACATTGGTTGGTTGCATGTGTTATTCTGTCTGTCTGTTAGTATGTCAATCGTCTACAGGTCACAATTTTAAACCAATCTTCACGAAACTTCACCAAATGGTACAGTCCGTCAAAACAAGAAGCCTTTTGATTTTGAGGACAAAGGGTCCACACAGGCTGAAAGTCAATGACTTAGGTTGTTGTTGTTCTTCTTTCGGCTGCTCCCGTTAGGGGTCGCCACAGCGGATCATCCGTTATGATCCGCATACTGATTTGGCATGGGTTTTACGCCGGATGCCCTTCCTGACGCAACCCTGGTCGCCTCTTACGACACAGGGAATAAGGATTGGGTTTCGCCATGATTCCGGGCTGCCCTACACCCTCTCATAGCGCGGCCCAACGCAGAGCACCCGTCCTCAAGCGATCCTCCAACCCAAGCCTCCGAGTAGCCGGATTACAGGCGCACGCCACTACGCCCGGTAAAGTCAATGACTTAGGTCTGTTTCTGAAATCCTCAATCTCCATCCGATTGACTTGAAATTTGAACAGGATGTGCATATCTGGTTACTGAATTCAACCACCAATTATTTTTGAGGTCAACGTTGGTCAAAAAACATAGGCCGATTTTCTAAAAATGTCAATTTTTATCCGATTGACTTGATATTTGAAGAGGATTTGCATATTTGGTCATTGAATTCATCCATCAATTATTTTTGAGGTAAAATTTGTTTCAGGAATTTTGCAAGTATCATGCTCTGCATGGCGTCTTTCTTGTTTGTCTATCTGTATGTGAACGGGATATCTCAAAAAGTTGGACAGATTCGGATGAAATTTGGTGGCCAGGTTGGGTGTGGGACAATGCCGATCTGTGAGGTGGGTAGCACATCCTTGTTGACTGACGTCAGCAAACGGCGAGAGGTAAAGATTAGTCGGGGTTGCACAGCCAGAAACGTGTTGGACACAATATGTTTGATTTGTACTTCAAACCTTCGTGATGATTGCCCTTTCCAGGGCATCCCGATGTAGACTGGACATTTGTCCGGACCAATCTTCCGATCTCTTGTTGTGTTTCGAAACTTGTGTATGTATCTCTTAACTATATGCTCAGGATAACCATTCTCACCGAGTATATTCATGATTTTGTCAATTTCAGCAGGAAGATTACAAGGTGAACAAATCCTCTCTGCTCTGTTAACCAGGATATTGTTAACCAGCAGCACGAAAAGCTTCGGTCACTATTATGTCGTGTTTGTTTGTATCCATATTAAAGTTCTGTCGTACCAAACATCTGTTGATATATATCACAATATCTCAAAAAGTTATGGGCAGATCTAGCCGAAACTTGGTGGACAGGAGGATCCAGGAGGACAGTATCTTTTGCTGAAGATCCAAATCTAGATAAGAATTTTTTGTCATTTTTATAATCACATGGAAGACGAAGAAGAAGCCCGAATAAGTAAAGAGCAAAAATGGAGTCATCAGGAGGAACTGGAAAGGATTCTGGTTTCAGCCACGACTCCACGACCCTCAAACCCATCCAGGCACTGCCAAGTGAGCCTTACAGAAAAATTTCTGCAATAATTCACTTCTCCTTGGAGAGATAGATCACGGAAGATATATATATATATATGTATGGGTCAGTCTCTCTGGGTCAGTTTCCATCTTCCTGGAAGTTATGCAAAATCACTGCAATAAACAGACAAGGTACAAAAACGGGTCCTCTTAACTCCAGGCCTAGAAGCTTCCTTCAAATTATAAGCAAGGTAATGGAATCTATCATTGCAGTTGACATAAAATCCTTCGATCCTTTTCTCCAACGGCCTGATCTCAGATCAGTTCGGTTTCAGACTGGGCCATTCCACACATGACATGGTGATTCTACTTTCCCAGCAATGGCTGGAAAGCCCTTAATCTCAGACGAGATCAGGGCCGTCTCTCTGGACGTATCTCAAGCATTTGGTACAGTATGGCAACCTGCCTTGATCTCTGAACTCACTGCTTCTGGCAACCAAGGTCAGCTCCTCTCATGGATCACTGATTTCCTCCACTCCCATATTCAGCAGGTAGCTCTTAACGGGATACTCTCATCTCCTCTCCCTGTAAAGGCTGAAGTGCCCCAAGGCAGTTTATTGGGCCAATTATATTGTTCCTAATCTTCATCAATGACCTTTCTGATTCCCTAGAAAATCCTGCCCTTCTCTTTCCTGATGATTCCACCCTCTGCCCTTTAATTTCTCATCCTTCAGACTGGCAGGCTGCAGCATCTTCCCTCTGCACATCTTGATAGAATCAGGAGCTGGTCCAATACTTGGAATTATGTGTTTCAACCCCGACAAATGCCAAAGTCACCATGTCTCTCTGAAAGACAATCTGGCAACCGACCTCCCCCCCCCCCTCAGTCTACTTCCTAAACAAACCACTTGAAGGGGTTAAATCACTCAAACATTTGGGCCTCACCATGATCTTTCTTGTGCAGACCATATTTCCATGATCGCCTCCAAAGCCAGCCGCCGACTGGGTATCCTTCGCTGTGCAAGGTCTTTTTTGGAGAATTTGAACTTTTAACAACCTACCAGGCCTTCATTCACAGCTCGATGGAGTACTGCTCTCCCCTTTGGGCTGATGCCCCTGCATCACACCTCGTACTTCTTGATTCCATTGAAAGCCAAGTCGTCAGAATCATTGGGCTCTCCCAAGACGAAGCTGAATGGCTTGGCCTGTTACTTTCACATCACAGACAGGTTGGTAGCCTCTGTATTCCAACACCTCCTTTTGATCCTTACACCCTCTGCCATTTCTTGACTCTGTCCCTCCCAGGTTTCTGTAGGGTACCATATGTAGGGCACTGTAGGGTCTGCCAGTCACCATATGCTTGTTTAACTCCAAAAATCCAGGCTGACTGCACACACACCACTCAATTGTTTGTATTCTCTCTCTCTTGTGGGTCCAACTTATCTCCAGTCTGTTCAGTACCATTCTTCCCTCCAGGGCTTCAAGACAGCTGTTCCTCACTACCTCAGGTTATCCCCCATCCATACTCATGATCTCTTCCACCCTAAATGACTCCATTGCCCAGCACTCAATTTTTACAGGTCATTGTGACCTTTTTTCATTTGTTAGTTGTCGGTTGCTTTGTTCCTATTCTGTTTCATCCCCACTTTCCCCTTCCTCTTGCTATTTTTCAGCTTGTTTACCCCATGTGTCCTTCTCCCACCTTGATCTCACTTTCACTCTCACTTCTATTCTGCTGTTGGTGTTTCCCCATTTCCATTTTGTTCCCTTGCATTCCACTCGAGCTGTTCCATGAGCCTCGATCATGCATACAAAAACAAATAAAGATCTTAAATTAGATGAAATTCATTGCAAGAGAGAAATTAGTACATAGAACATAAGTAAGATGATAGTTTAGGTTAATGGGATAGAGCTTAAAAGAAATGTGATCGTTTCTTAAATAAAGTAGAGTCCTAAGTAGTAGAACGAGTACGCAGAACAACACATTTTGTTCTAAGCAATGGCACTTTTGGTTGGGAATCCCATTTTAAAGAACGATTTTCAACTTGATATAATGAACAGTGAAAGATAGAATTTTGCATAATGGGGAGCGAAAGGAGCAAAAACCATCCACACTGAACACTAATTATCGCTGAGGTCTATTCCCTTGTGAATGGAGCCAAAGGGGAAGGGTGCCAACTCCCTGTGAAGTTATTCACCACAAGCTTGAGGTTCATAGACCCTGTTAGATCCCAGGTTTAACGATTCCTCTTGGCTTGTATTGGACTAACACTGATTTGCAACAATGTTGTGCATAACCCTCCAAGCCTCGTGTTGATTGAAACTGGTGCTAAATCCACATGACCATTCCACATAGCAGTCAGTAGTTGTGTATTTTGGCAACCAAACAATCTTTGGAACCTTAAATAATCACTAATCATACATTCTCAACTCAAGCCTTGCAGCTACGCACACATTTCAAAACCAAGACTTTTGCCAGCCCAGTAACGTAATGGTTGCAGAAAGTCCTTTTGGAAAGTCACTTGAAATGCTTCCATGATGGAGCCATCAGTTTGGAAAGTTAAAACGAATACTGTGCAATGATGTTGCTTTGACTCACATGATTGATTCCCGCAAGCAAACCGGTTTCTCTCTGCGTGTAACTAACCACGGCGCTCGTACTTCACGGCGTAGTCTTCAAAATGGTCAAACTCCTTTAGAAATGTGCAAAACCGGATAGCCGAAGAGACCAGTTGGCTCAATGCAAATTGATCGTTTTGAAAGGTCAATTCGAGTCGGAAGGCTGGATTTAAAACTGCCTCTGGGAAACTTCTTCAAAGGATCAAACCAGACGAGACACCGCTACGCGGCAGTGAAGAGGTAAAATGGAGCATTGCTTCGCAGCGGGTCAGGCTCGCTTGGACTTGTTATGACATGTGCAGACTTAGCACATGTATTTTGAGACATCATAAATTGACTACCGAACATTTTAATAACCCCAAACCGAGCTTGCAAGCATTGAATAAATTCCTTTCTAAACTTGAACTAAAGTTTCTGCTTCGTTTGCATCAAAAAGGGCAGAAAAAAAAAAACTCGTGTGCCAATGGCACGTATTTTGCCAGCAAGCGGATTAACATGAAATCTCTCAAACTCCGGAATAATAACGAATGAGTGAGGAAGGGAAGGACGAAGAACCGTACATGCCATTACTGTGAGAGCCATCGACCAAAGGAACTATGTAATATTCACACGAGATTATTAGAGCTAAACCACAAAACGAAAATGATAAAATTGGACGTTCTTTGACCTTCCAACAACAAAATGGCTGTTTCTGCAAATATAAGTCTCAGGTCAAAGTTTTCGGTGCATTGCACATGCATCATATAGGTAAATAGCATGTTGTCAGCCAGCAGTGAAGTCACCTGGTGGAAATGGGTCAGGCAAAGAACTATCCTAAAGAATGAAGCAAATGAGTCGAGCGAACAATCCATGTGATGGATTGAAACCATGGTAACCCATTGTTATACTCTCTTGGAAACCAATGAACAATTTTCAATACCGTCAGTGTCGGCTCTCGCACGCAAGTCCATCTCAAATGTAAAATCACTTTCTAATTCCTTGATATGAATGCTCATATAGTTTTGACGCAAAGTCTGTTCATAAGGCCTAAGTCACATTTGCTCTACGGCGAGGATACGGCGGCCGTACGCCCTCTGAATTGACAGAAACGTGCGGCGGCCGCAGAGTTTCTGCGGTGGCCTCAGGGTGGCCCTACGCCGTTTGGCTATGTTTTACAGGCCGTAGGGGTCGCCGTGGAATTATAGCGTGGAGTTATAACTTTTTTCATTTTTACGTTCGCCGTAGCAATTCGACAAGCCGAAACAAAAAAACTGGTAAAAAAAAAGAAAGAAAGAAAAAAAGAACCCACTCGTTACCGTCCGTCTGGCCGCACGTTCGCCTTAGGGCCCCCCTGCGGTCCCCCTGCGGTCGCCTTGCGGGCACCTTGCGTCTGCCTTGAAAATTCTATGGCCGCCGCAGGAACGCCCTAAGGTCACCGTGCGGCATCAAATCAAAGACCGTACGGCACCCCACCTTTTCGGTCTCCACAATTTATACACACGCCGTGCGGCTCCCCGAAAAATAAAAACATATGTGACTGCTACATTGTGTGACCGTGGAAATACTGCGGCCGCCGTGTAATTGCTAGTGGCCGTAGATTTTGGAGACCCCACGGCCGCCGTGGCAAATGTGATTAGGCCTAAAGAACTTGCTGGGGATCTTCATTTTATGTGGACTAAGCTTCTTACTGTTTACAAAATATTTGTCTATGCTGCAGAAAACCTCCTGCCCCCAACTAAAGGAATCGTCCTTCAATTTTCATTACTGTGCTGATTGAAGGTAATAAAATTAATTAATTAACTCATTACTATAGAAAAACAAACAAACGTCCTTACCGTGTTGTTCAGACAACACAGTGGAACTCCTTGCAAGTGAAATTTCATAAGCATCGCGAGTATAACCCACAAAGTTGACAATCCTCGATTGTGGCCGAGCAAGATACACCGTTTCCCGATAGCAGCATCCCACGGTGGTGGTGATAACAGTTTGTCACCACCCGGCTCCGAGTCTGGCACCGCTATCCCGTAGCTCAGTCAAATGTAATTACGAGTTCATTGGAAACTCTCATGGCCTTACAGACGCGTGCTCATGATTAATCTTGGGACCTCGGGGCTGTGGAAATTTTCCTAGGCATCGTGTTAGCAGGTGCGATGGGAGCAACATTTCATTGCGTTAGAGGCGGCAAATCGAGTTTCATGTTCTGGCCGTGTCAATGCTTCTTCAGGAGCACCATGTGGAGGATGTGTGGTATTGGTAGCTTCTCATTTCTCACTACTTTGAGGTGTTGGGCACCGGATGGTATAATTGCACATTTGTGAAGCTGCTGTGGCGAGAGATGCAGATATCTCCCTCAGACTTGGACCATTGGAGGGTATCATGCACTAGTCCTTGACTAACCACGTCAGTTGTCTGTGCTAACCGTGACAGCAGTGATGTGAGATAACCTGCAGGCACTAAAGGCTTGTGATGCATCGGTGCGTCCCAGGTGTCCGACTTGCTTATAATATGAAGGTATTGTGGCATTCATTTTTGGGATTACTCGAATGCTGCCATGATTTCTGCGCTGCTTGGTGACCGCTCAATAGAAATTTGATTGATGAGGATGTGTAAGAGGACACCGAGGGTAGAGGTGTTGTTTTTTTTGTATACGAAGTCAAGGCTCGTGGAAGAGCTAGAACACAGAACGTATCAGGACGTAACGGCACAGAAGCAACAGCAGAAAGAGAGGGGGACACCAACAGCAGGGGTGAGGGCAATATAAGTTCACTTATCCCCACAATTTCAGTTCATGTACTTCCCCTCCATCTCTCTCTTCATTACATCGAACTTTCCCTGATTCAATGACCTTACATTACATGTTACAATTTGGTGAACGTTTGAGAAGCTCAGAGTTAGTCTTTCAGTTGTGGAGACCTCGGCGACCTGTATTTCCTTGCGTGTTTGATCCTGTCCCATAAACTCATGTCCAACTTCTGGTGACATTCATGATCAGATTTCTCCAAACATCCCTATCTTGCGCTGCTTCCTGAAGCTCTGGGAGTTTGGTTGCAGCCTTTACCCCATCCATCCAGCACATACAAGGTCTGCCTTTTCCTCTTCTTCCCTCAACCATACCCAGCATTGTTGACGTCTCCAGACTTTCGTTTACTGCACGCATGATGTGTCCAAGTGTGACAGTTTCTGTTTTAGTATCAGCGCTTCTAATGTACATGGTGGTCCAATTTCTTCCAGCACCCATTTGTTTGTCCTTCTTGCAGCCCATGAGATTTTTAACATTAATGTCCATCATCATTTTTCAAAACTGTCAATCTTCTTCCTTTCTTTCTTTTTCATTGTCCATGATTCACATCCATACACTGCAACTGAAAATACTAGAGGATTCACCAAACCTCCATGTTGATTTGTGTTGTCAAATCCACCACTGATTGCTTTCCTCTTTCCACTCTTAAGTAAATCTCTTCTACTTCGCTTTGTTCTCATTATCTTGTTTTAATTTTAAATTGTGATTGATATGCTGGTTATTATTGTGCTCTAATTAACTTATGGAGATTGGAAAATGAAAACCCTCCCTCCTAACTCAATGTTTATTTATAATCTTTTTTTTTTTTTGCTCCTCCATGATTGATGTGTAATTTTGGAGGTTTTGTAAATAAAAATGTGTAATGTGAGCTTCAACCTCAGAAAATCCTATTTCATATATCTCTCTCTCTCTCTTCTCTCTCTCCTCTCTCTCTCTCTCTCTTCTCTCTCCTCTCTCTCTCTCTCCTCTCTCTCACATAGGATCACTTATCAAACATCAGGTAAAACTTTATGATGACCCAGAGGGAAATTTCCTGGAACTTCTTGATAAGACTTCCAGGCATTCACTGACCTACTCTGACATCATCTCCAAGCTCGCCTCCAACAAGAGGCCATGCTTCATTTGGCCATCCTCCACCATTCCAATCCTCCCTTCGTACTGCCCACTTGCTCACGGCATACAAGGCCTTCAGTTGCAGACTTAAGAATTATATCTCTTAATCGGGTCGTTTTGCTATTGTCGAACTATGGAGACCAAAGATTGGTGATTTACTGACAACTTCTGTCAGGAGGCTCAGGTACAAGGCCTACTGCTCGACCACTGAAGGCTTGCCATCATCTCTGAATGATGAAATGAGAAAATGAAAATTCAAGATGTTTAACAAC
>CM068953.1:42689392-42699991 GCA_035128595.1 Eptatretus atami | reverse complement strand
ATCATGTGACAAACAACTGCAAGCAATGTGCTGAGAGGATGACAAAGGAAGGAAGAATACAATACAGAAAGAGATGGGTTTGGACAGATTAGGATTCAGAAGGAAATTAATAAAATACAACAGTATAAAAACAGAGAAAAGGATCATGTAAGAAAATGCAAATAAATTGGCCAAATTGGAAGGTCCAGCAATTTGATCAGAGGGTATTGATCACTTGTATGGGGGGAAAAAAGACCGATAAAAAGGAAGAAGTCAAAGAGCTGGACGTCGATTAGTGATGTGTATCTACTTAACTCGAGAATGAGATTGAATTAATTATATCTACAATAATTACAATGATATATCAAGAAATGCAGATCAACAAAATGTGAATGTGACATGAAATATCGAGCAAACATGATGTCATTCGGATAGCTCGGTTAGAAAAGGAGAAAAATACAAGCTTAGTTTTAGTGTTTCCTCCTCTCTAGCTCCATCTGCTCTCTCAGCCCTCTGACCCTCCACCACTCCTCTCCTCCACCACTCCTCTCCTCCACCACTCCTCTCCTCCACCACTCCTCCAGGAGGCACGTGTTCTTCTCGTAAACCCCTCCTGCGTAAACCACCAAAATCCAGGCTAACTCCAATCTTTTGTTCCTCATTTTCTCCTCTTTGAGGAACTACCTTCCTGAGAAGATTTCCATTGTACTCCTTACTTCAAGTAAAAGTACACCAGACTTGGTGGTGTAATGGTTAGATCATCTGCTCTAAGTCTGGGAGGGTTGGTGATTCAAACCCTGGTGGAGTCATAACAAAGACTTAAAAATGGTATGTGCTGCTTCCTTGCTTGAGTTTCAGCATTTAAAAGGCAGAGCATGAATAATCCCCAGAGGATGGTATCCATGGGGAGGAGGAAATTCATCTTTAGGAAATTCCCTGCTGGGTGTGGTGAGAAAGGTGGAGCCATTGTTATTGTGTCACTGGTACGGAGTGTTCCAGGACATGACAGCACTTCCCCCAATCTCAGTGGCTGTGTTTTGCTTGTCTCACAGTTCTGTGCTGTGTGTCCATTTCCACTATGAGCCTTAGATCCTGTTAAAAAAGGGGGGGCGGGGAAGCAGGCAGGTGACTTGGATGTCCTGCCATACCCCAGGCTTCCCATCTTTTCTATTCCTATTAACTCTACCTAACTTAAGATTGTTAGTTGCAGATTACTGTGTTTCCTTCCCTCCTCTCTCTCCTTTTTTCCTGTTCATTCATTCCCTAACTTGGAATATTCCATTGTTGTGCCACTTCCCCACTGTCAGTTTGTTGATTTTTTTACTCTCAATCACCTCGCTCCTTCATCAGCCTCAATCTTGTATGGAAAAAAAAAATATCATAAATTGATCTTAAAAGAGAGGAACAACCTGCACGTAAAATAAAAAAATGTTTGCGCAGACTGTAACTGCACAACAAGACAACTCATTGTGCTGCCCCACTAAAATCGTGAAACAACAACCAATAGGAGGCATCCATTGTTTTTGCACACACTCTAGAAATACAGCCAACTCAGTCAACTCATGAATGGCTGTTTCACCTGCTAAATAGGATCCGCTTAAAAACGAATCTAGACAATGTTAAACCACAGCATCAAAATGCAAAAATGAGAAATGACTCAGAAACGGTGTAATCGGTGGTTGAACAAATCAGATTCAAAGGAGAAGATTAAAGCTTTGGCTGAAAGTTTATGAAGACAAGAAGCTCTAAATTGTAATTACAATAAGACGATAAAAATAAAACAAACAACAAAAAGGATAAAAACCTAATAGGGGCCGATGAGTACCAGCCCCGAGTCAAAGAGAAGAAGTATATAGCAGAGCTGCAATCATGTAAGAAGGTTGGAGTTTCATCTCCGGTGAAGCCAAATAGGTAATTTCACATAAAATCCTTTCCAATTAAGATATTATTCAAGATTTGTAATAAACAAACCGTCATCTGAGAAATTATGAGGGTTTCTTTGCTTTTCAGGTTGGTAAACAGCGTGCTATTGCAATACTGTATATCTATATATTACTAAAACTCTCATGTTGTATATATGTATGTATGTATGTTCCCGAAATACAGCCAAAACGGTACACGATAGCGCAAAAATTTTAGGGCCACCTTACTCACCATTCGCCTGCGGTGTGCAGTATCAAGTTTCGTTCAAATCGGGCAACAAAAAAAAATTATTAAAAAATCAATTCCCGATTCAGTCAAGTACTCTTTGGGAAAATTTGATCAATGCAAACAACCTCAGCGGTACAATTCGCTGGAGCTATCTTTTTTTTTTCTTGAAATGATTTTTTTCATCAACCACTGTCACAACAGGAACCCAACGGGTTCACGGGTCGTCTTGTCTAATATATAAAGCTATTTCTAATCATACTCACTCACTGACTCATATTAAAAATCGGTACCTTCTGGGTGATATAGAAAGTTGAAATTTTGCGTGCCAATGGATATCGAAAGCGATGAACCAGAAAAATTACAGAATGATCATAAAGCGTCTGCAAATGAAAAATAAATGAATGAGAAAAAAAAGAAAATAAATAAATGAAAAATAAATGCAAGTGAGCCACTCGAGACAATGGGAAGCGTGGTAATTTTCTGTGCCAATGGACATCGAAGCCTATCCACCAGGAAAAACAGAACCATTGGAAACATCCGTAAATGAAAATATAAATAAATTAAAAAAAACATATGAAAATAAATAAATTAAAATCTAATTCAGGTGAGTGACCCAAGACAATGGGAAGCACGGTCATTATTGTTTAAATGTGAAGCATACGCCACTGTATATATATAATATATATATATATAATATATATTATATATTATATTTTACCAATTCGCGCCCGCGGCGTGTGGACAGCCGCTTTTAGCCGAATCGCGGCCGTACGCCCACCGGACGGACAATTCAGTCGCGACTTTCGGACAACGCCGAAAACCAGTCACGGGTGTGCTCGAAGCGCACACCCACGGCCTAGTCAATATTCTACCCGCGCGCGACAGGGTCAATCGCCGATTGTCGATATACCTAATTATTCGCGCGGGCAGACTACCGAGAGACCGTACCTCAGCGAGGTCTGCTTGGACACGAACCGCTTAAGTGGTTCGTTCCGTTCTGGGATAACCGAGCGGGGTATTATCGCAAGACCTCGCTGGACCCGATTCTTTTATCGGCTATCAAAAAGCCCGCTACCATTCCGAAATGCAATACGGCAGTTCAAATGGGGAAATGACACGACGAACAGGTTCACATTCAAATAAGCACATTTATTATTTTACACGTATACAAACAATCATGCAATGAATTGGTGAAACACGCATGCAGTTGATTTGTGATGAATGCGGGACGAGACAAAGACGCGAGCAAGGCGAAGCGCTACAACTGTCTATAATTAATTATGTACAGTCACTTAACAGTTTCTCTACTTAACGGGACACGGCGCCACAACTTTCACACAAATAAAAGCAAGGAAAAGGCCCCCTTAAAGACAAGGGGGTCAGACTGGACCCCTTTAGGGTCTTTATGTCCAAGGAGCTTGGTTGACCGAAGGAACTCCATGAGGCCGCCGCAGGTTACCTCCCCTCGTGGTGACTTGCTTGGGCGCCCTCTTGGACCCTCTCCAGCTCCTCACCGACTGCGGGGACCCCAGACTCCAGGCTCCAGCGCGGCTGCCCACAACTCCACACTCTCACACGAGCCCAGACTTCACCCGACTGACTCCAACGACTGACTCTCCACTCGACCACCGACCACCAACCAACTCGCTGCCTTCAGCACGCGCTTTTTATCTCCCCTGGCGTCTCGCCCCTCCCCTCTTCCAGCTCCCGTGAGAACCTTCCAGAAGGAGGGCGTTTTCCTCGCGAATCGGGGGCATTTTTCTCCCTTTTCCAGGGCGTCGTTTTTCATAGCTAGTCGTGTCGCTTTATAGCTCCCTCGCAGGGTTGGTGTTTTCTCCTGCTGCGCTTGGCGCGCAGATGTTATTCGCTGGGGGTGGGGCCGTCGTCCGCTTTCCCTCGTTTGAATGCCAAGCTTCTTGTAGTCATCGCTGAGGTAGAAACGCGGTGGTGTGGTTGTGAAGGTTGTGGTTAACGTGGCATGGTTGTTTGTAGTGGTGGGTGGCTGGTGGTTGGCGTTGTGGTTGAGAAGTGGTTAGGTGATGTTGGTGGTGTGGGTGTGGAGAAGGTGACTTGGTTGGTTCGTTGTGGTTGAGAAGCTGGTTAGGTGATGTTGGCGGTTGGGGGTGAAGTGGTGAGGATGGCGTGGTTTGGGAGATGCGGGTGTGGTTGGGGTGGTTGAAAGGCGATTGGTCCAAAATAACGATAGTAACAGAAAAAACACTACCTCAAAGATCACAGCCCTGATAACACGAATATTCCCATTAGACAACGGTGGGGAAATCTATCTGAACACACACTTATCGGCATAACTGATTTAAGGACCTAGTATGGTGCTCTGCGAATTTCCACAGCCGTAACAATATATATGTTTATATATATATATATATATATATATATATATATATCAGAAGAAGAAATTAAATGAGTCAGGATGTAGCTTCTGAACGATATTTATGGTGACAAGCTTTCGGCCAAATAAGCCCACTTCTTGTTCTTCCTCAACGAGAGTGAACGTACCATCTATATACTGTATATCAAGATGGAATCTTGTGGAAGGATGATTCAGTGCATTAGTTCATATAAGATAAACACATATTGTTGTTGTGTACACATTAAAAGTTTTCAGTTACAAATATGAATGTACCATCATTTTATGAGCCACACTGTTCAACTCTATATTCTCAAGTGTGCGGCTTTATTATTCCACTGCACTAATAAGAGTGGATGGCTCATGCGGTGCACCAGCATGTCCTTTTGCCCATATTTCCTTCATCGTTTACACAACAGTCCACAAACATATTCCTGATTATTCAATCCTTCTCCCCACATGTTCACCTCGCCAGGATCCATCAAAGGGTGCAGCAGTGGACCCAACAGCACCTGCTGAGATGTGCAGTGAGCAGAAAACAAACGAAATGGTTTTGGATTTATAAAGGTTGTTCATTGATTGCAGAGCAAAACACATCGATCAATGTCTGAGGAAATTTCACAGCACAAGGCTTTCATGTTTCCTGCAAATGGTGATAGAAACTGGACCGAAAATTATTAAAAGCAAGGAATTAAAAAGGCAATTGAATACAAGTAGGAAAAGATACAATAATCTGTTGCTCTGACATCGCAGGCAGGTCAGTGGTCTCTGTTTTCTACCATCTATTCTCCAACATTGTTCCCTCTGCTCTCTCAGTCTTTCAACAATCCCTAGCAACTCCAGGATGCACATGCATTCTTCTAGTAACCCCCTCTTGGTTAAACTTCCAAAATCCAGGATTATAATACACACCTCAACTCTTGTATTCATCCATTCTCCCATCATAGTCTGGTGTTGGCTTAGTGGTTCGGGTTGCTCGCTTCGGACCTTAGGGTCCTGAGTTTGAGCCCTGTTGGCTGCTGAATTAACAGCAGGTGGGGTTGACTCAGCCTGTCATCCTTCTGAGGTGGGTGAAATGAGTCCCAGTGTACTGGTCGAGGAGCACGGCCATGCTTCCAAGAAATGATAGCTACATGGCTGCCAAGCTGCCGTACGCATGAACAGAACAGATTCTCCCATCCATGAAACCACCTTCCAGAAGCTGTTCTTTTCCACTCTTCCCTCCAGGGTTTCAGGCCATGCACTGCAATCTTGTATTATTCCCCCATCTTGACCCATGATATTTATTATTCCATTAACCCTTCCTAAACCAATCCTCCTACTTCCTGATTTGAGTGTTTCTTCACTCTCTCCCTCTCTTCCTTTCCTGTTCGTTTAACTTGCCTTGCCAGTTGTGCCAAATTGTTGCCTCGCTACCCCATTGTCAATTTAACCTTGCTCTTCTATCAGCCTCGCTCTTGCAGGAAAAAAAACAAAATCGAACATGGCCCATTTTGACTCTGCCCTTGACTTTGAGAAAGTATGTTCAAGAATGCTATGCTGTCGAGTTCATTTCAAAGTTTGTCATATACTCGAAGATAGGTTCGGTCACCCCCCACTTGTGGTTCTTAGCTTTGTAAAGAGCCAAAGGCCACCAAAATGACAAAGTGGAGGAAATCGTGAGACTGTGGATGCACTCGCACTCTGCGAGAGATGGGTTGTTGTTGTGCAGGAAAAACGCCCAACTGGGATATCTCACAGGATTCTCGTTCAGAGAAGCAAAATGGAGTTGAAAAGGTCAGCGCAGTTGCTCACTGTGGTAGCATGACACTTTGAAGGTGCTTCTAGTAATATAGGAGGTCTGTACCGTTGACGGTGTCGGGGCATTCCTGACAAGTCGTGAACGTTTTCATGACTATGAAAGAAACTGGGACAGGTCGTTAATCCGTCTCATGGTGCAGAAATCAGTCACACCGGTGAGGGCAATGAAACGAGGCTTTACCCACTCCACCTCTAAGCCGTGCACCTTCCAAAAGGGATGAAGTGAAACTTCTCGTCTTGCAAACACCAAAACACTATGTACATGTCAAGATTAAAAAATAAAGTTGCATAAAGGTCAAACTTCTCTTGTAACACGTAAAACGCTTGTTTCCACGAGAACAGTCACTACTTGTAATCCGTTTCCAATGTGCAGGCTGACTGAAAATGCCGAACATTTTTCTTCCAACAAAAAGGCAAGAAAGCAACAGCAAGTCAGATATCCTGGGCATTAATTGGGAGAAAACATTCAGTGAGCCAGTCAGTTTACACATTGTTGTCTCTGGTCACAAGATTCTCAACAACTGCTTACTTGGAAACCACCAGGAATTGATGATCAATTGTAATTCGGATTCCTATTATCTCAGCTCAAAATCCCTTTGGCACCAACAAACATGATGGCACTTTTCTCACTGCAAATAATCTATGAAACATGATGTGAAAACCCCTACACAAAGTAAGCACCGCCTCGTGGTGATATCCACTGCCCTTCAAATCTTTCAATTCTAAAACCTACTTTAAAAGTACACAACGTGTGCGATTTTTTTTCTGTCGGCACAAGTGTTTCAGACAAATTGATATTAAACATGCATGCGTGATGGAAACACTCAACCCAGACGAGTTTCCTGTCCCGCTGTTGGTTGAATCACTTATTCAAACACATGCGCGTGGGAGGGACACCTGAAAAACTCACATTCATGCGCAACAACTGAGCAGGGGCAATGTGAAGACAAAGCGTGACAGCAGGAGAACACAACAATGTAAATAAAAAGTGAAAAATATAAAAAGCTTGAACTTTAAACACAAGGAGCGATTTAACCCAAATTAGTATGAGGAGGAACATGATATAGAAGAAAAAGGAATAAGGGCTAAAGATAGACATTGGCAGCATTCATGACCTTCCTCCTCGCTATCTCAGCTCTCCAACCTTCCTTAGCTCCTCCGAATGTAGGTGTTCTTACAGGTAAACCCCCTCCTGATTACGCTCCAAAAATCCAGGCATACCACCCACCTCCACTCTTTTGTTCTTCATTTCTCCATTGATAGTACACCATTGTTTCCTACTACCCCCATCCCTACTTGCAATCAATTTTAACCTCATTAACCCTACCTCACACAGCCAGCCAGCGTTCTTTCAGGTTACCAGTACCGATTTTTAAAAATCTTAAAAAAAAATCTTTGCTCCATTTCTGTCTGCTTCTTCCTAAGTTTTTCCTTCCACTTCTTCGATGGAGAGTTTGTGGCCGCAGCCATCTTGTTCAGCCCCTGTGTCCTCTCCTTGCTCTCATTCTTCCATATTCCTCTGACTCCTCCAAAACTTCCTCTATTTTGTCCCTCTACCCTGCTGTTGGTGTGTGCCCCCAACCCCTTCACACCCCCTATTTCTGCAAGTTCTTTTTGTTTTGTTATGTCCTGTGTTCTTGCTCCTCCATGAGCCTCGACTCTGTATAGAAAAAAAAGTGTTTTCTCCCTTCCATTCCCTCCTCTTTTGTTGTTAGTTCATTCCCTTGCCTGTTCCTTATCCAACTGCAGCTCCACTATCACTACATTTCCTTTTTACCCTTTGTCAAGTCACACTTCCATGAGCCTCGATTTTGTATGCCAAAAGAACGACTCAGTACATGCAGTAAAGAAACAAAAGCAACTTCAAGAAGAGGTGTGATTGTTGTGGAAATTGGTATCAATAGCTAAGATGGCAGCATGTCATCCAGAGCTTCAGGTAGGGAGGGCATAATGGACAAATGGATCCTTGGTGATGGATAGTGATTCCACATGGATCTGGAGTAATGGAACAATGACCCGTTAGGTGTTGCTGACGACTCAGAGGAACAGGCGTGCGGTGTGTTCTCACGGGGTGTGATGGTGGAGGAAAGCAAACAGTGTTCGTTACTGTCATCGAATATGAAGTGCAGGATCGAATCCCAATGCTGGAGAAGGAGCAGATGGCAACATAATAACGACAGTTGATATTGGTGGCCAGAAAAATCTCACAAGTCACCATCATAAATCATCGTCCAAAGATTTTTCCCTCTTCAACTTTTTCATGGCCACAATTATTCCCACGTTCTTGTGGGGTTGGCTGGGGGAAGTCTTTCACGAACCAGCTGGCCAGGCCTGACGTTTGACCAAGGTTGTGGCAGTAATTTGGCCAGGATACGGGCGATAGCTCAACTACTCTTCGCGAAGAACACCGTGGGATGTTTATTATCCACCAGCTAATGCCGGCAGAAGGGATGCCCGATTTAACGTCCATCCGAGGAACGACACACACATTGATGAATCACCCTGCCATCAAACAATGGGATGACAGTTTTTAGCTGGGTCGGGATTCAAACCCAGGATCGATGGCTTAGAGGCGAGTGTGCGGACCTCTCGCCCATCCAAACGCTTAAGCTGCCAAATCAATGCCCAAATAATGTGGTTAAAAAATGTTTTTTGAATGCTCACCATTGGTGAATGAGAACCAACAGAATTCCTCACTGCAAGGGTTGACCCTGTTGTGAAAGCAGTGAGTAACTCAATTTTATTAACTTGTCAATATGTGATGGCGCGTGTGAATGAAATAGAAAATGATTCCCCTGTTTGGTGTTGACACCTGAGCAAGTTTGCTCATGATGATGAGATTTCAGGTTCGAAGGCCATATATAAGCCTGGTGTTGGCATCGTGGCTAGGGTGACTGGCTTGGGATTTTAAGGTCTTGAATTTGAGCCCTGTCGGCTGCTGAATTAACAGCAGGTGTGGTTCACTCAGCCTGTCATCCTTCTGGGGTCGGTGAAATGAGCACCAGTGTACTGGTAACATGGGTACAGCATCAGTGGCATTGCTGTGTCCCTAACCAACGATGAAATCAACAGCCTCAAGGCTGCACGCGTGTGTGTGTGTGTGTGTGTGTGTCCCATAAGTACACCACTGGTTTTCTCTCCTGTCTCCAATCCTTGCAAGTCATGGAGAAGTGCAATGATGTCTCCCAATGTTCTGCTTGTACATGTAATTTATGTACAAGCTCCATTAAATTTTCATCATTGCAAGAGGGAAAACAATATAATTAGAGTTTTCCTCGGAAAATTGATCACCGGATCACCCGAATGGCTCATCACACCCATTTTTACATGGATACGATGCAAATGTTAAAGGCTATTAATGTAAAACAAGCCGGTAGGCAACATGGGTGGTCGCTACATAATTGCATACTAGTCATACAGTTTTTGACGGGATCGGGCTGAAAATTTTTGACAAAGAGGTTGATTTATAGGCGCATAAAAGTCTGGAAGCCGATTTTTGATTTTCGGAAAAATAATTTTTTTAGGATTTAAAAAAATTTCAAAGTCCCGTTGCTAGGCAACGGTGGTGTCCATAGCAACGGTGCTAAAAGCATAGAACTAGATCCTGGTATGAACCTACCTGTCAAGTTTCATCAAAATCGGTTGACTCCTCTGGCCTCCAGAGCTGTCCATACATACAGACATACAACAAACAAACATACAGACAGACGGAAAAAGTGAAAATAAGGGTACTCTAGCGACCACCAGACAGATGGAAAAACTGAGAATAAGGGTACTCTAGCGACCACCCAATATATCATCGGATTTTTTATTTGAACATTTCTTACAGCTCGCATAATCTTATAGCATATTATAATGCTATCACCAAACTAGTGCCATGCTTCCTGATGCAGCACCCTTGCTAATTTCACCGAGGGGTGAGCGTACCAGATATCTTTCGGCATTTGCAATTAATCAGGAATTTCTGAAATGAATCTTGCATCCAAGTAAAATACATGTTGAAAAAAATAAACAAATATCAACCAATTACAATAAAGGCCATTACTGAGCACACTTCACAGAGTCAGGGAAACACATGATTTTGCCATCTTTGGGCCGAGTTTCAAACAAAACCGCATTACGGACGTTAACCTTCAAAAGCCAGACCCAAGGCGCAGCACGTCTCGTGCCAGTCACAGGTGCACACACCACTCTCCAATCCCCACAACTGTGAGCGTTACAGTTAACTGGAGTCTATTAAGTTTCCATGTTGTGGGTGGCTCAACAAGGCAATCAAAGCGACGTCAAGGTGAACAAAAAAA
>CM068953.1:42670851-42681391 GCA_035128595.1 Eptatretus atami | reverse complement strand
TGGGTTTCGAAGGGAACTCTAACGAGATAAACCTTAAACGACATGCAAACAAGACACGGACAGCATGCAGGCAAGACACAGAGTACTTGGTGATGTTTCATGGACGAGAGGAAAGTGTCAAAAGCACTAATGTGGCTCCTGACAAGCCGATGTCCACGGATTCGAGCCCCCAAGCTCGAGCACGCCGCGTGGCAAGATGGCTTCCTTCTCGTACTCTTCCTTCTCAAGGCACCGCGTGCGCACGCCCTCCTCAGCGCGTTCTGACCCGCGCAATGTCGACGGCACAAGACCGTCAGATCGATGGTGGGTCTCAGCTGGTTTCTCACAAGGTCCAGCATACAAGTCCAGGCATGGCCTGTTCACCAGCCAAGGCCAAATCAGGGTGTTGGGCTCCGGCAGGCTGGTCCATGGGATTCCAGACGTCCGTCGAGCCGTGAGGTGAGTTGGGACAGTCAGAGGCTCATCACTGGACTCCGGATGAACCTGTCGATGTCTCCTCACGAAAGCCGATCGTGCCCCACACAGCACCAGTTCCTCTCAATGCAGATTGCAGCTCCCACTAGTCGTTTCTATACAGCAGAAATCCCCACTCGACACTCAGGCTCAGTTACTCCCTCGGCAGATGGCAGACTCGACCCTCAGGTTCAGTTCCTCCTACTGCCGATCGCACCACACTTCGGCGCTCTCGAAACAGATCCACACTGCCTTTCCTTCGTTCACTCGCCTCGAAGCCCACTGGCTCCTCTCCTTAGTTTCACTTCCTTCTCTAGGCCACTCCCTCTCAGCCGACTGGGCGGGGCCTCGTCTGGAGAGAGGAAGGAAGGAAGAAGAAGCTCTCGGTCCACCACCACCGCACAAACAATAAACAGCCTCTTACACCTCCCGACACACATGTAATGTCCATTTACCGAACAACCTGGCAAAACATGCATTTAATGGGGGATCTGGGCTAATCCTATATTTAATAACCCACTAAGGGCCATTTCCGCAACAATATATATATATATATATATATATTATATACAAGCTACGTGCACATACCTTACATACAGGAGTCAGTCATTTTAGGCCTATCAAAGCCTGTGCTACGATTGCCAACATAGTTGTTTATGCATGTTGCATATCAAGCGAGGAAGCAGCATGGACCACTTTAAAGTCTATGGGACTCGGCCGGGATTCGAGTTGCAGCTCTGACTTTCACTTCCACTCTGCTGTTCGTGTGTGCCCCTTTCCATTTTGCTCCCTTCCATCCTGTTGCACCTCTTCCACGAGCCTGGAGCATGGATGCGAAAGCAGGTGACTCGACATCAAATTCAGAAATAAAGTTGGCAAAACAATTAAAGTGTAGAACTCGTGATTGAGAGTGCAGGACGATCATTACATTCCAAGTGGAAATGATTTAAATAAAGCTCCCTGAGAGTGAAAAGCTGGCAGCACGAACGTGCGGTGCCTTAGAAAATGTCTATGCAGTCTTTGTTACTCATCTCACTCTGTGCGGCTGTAAAGGTGAGCACAAAAGTGAGCAAAGAGCAATGGAGTCCATCAAATATCTGCCGAATGCGCTTTCGATCAGAATCCCATAAATAATTCATTCTGCTGGTTACATCATGACTGGGGTATGGATGGCTGTGTCGCTGATCGACAGCTCAAGTTGGCTGGTAGATAGGGAGGCTAATTTTATATTTGATTGGGATACATACATACAATGGCCAGTACCTTTTGGGAGATACTATGTGGGTGGTCACATCCATAGCAGAGTGCAAGCTCATGGGACAACCCGTTTTGCTTCCCTTCCAAAGGACGATGTAATATTTTATGCAATCTTTAACCCGCCAGTGTAACTACAACTAGAACAGCATTCGGTAGAGCACATACCTCCTCCGCCAGGCTGATATAGTTTATGTTTTGTATCCCACTGATCGGTTGGATCTGGATCTGGATCCGGATCTGAGCCAAAATCGAATCCATTCGTCCTTGTCACACACCCAACCTATCCACAAAGTTTCGCCCAAAACTGTCTATAACTTTTTGAAATATCCTGTTCACAGACAAACAAACAGACAGACAGGGGTGAAAACATTACCTCTGTCCACCTCCACCTTTGGTGGCAGAAGTAATGGATATTTAAAAAGAGAACACATGAGGATGCACTACTACTACTACTACCTCTACTACTACTACTACTACTACTATGACCCAAAGTATTCCCATTATCTGGGGTTTGCTGGGGAATATTTTTGTCCGAAGTCTTTCACAACGTTTGACTGAAGTTGGTAGTAATTTAGAATTTGTTCAGGATTCCAGCGATAACTTGGCTACTCGTGATGAAAGACACTATGGCATCTTTAACGTCCACCGATAACCAGTGCTGGCAGACGGACCCTCAAGGTTAACATCCTTCCGATGGATGACACACACAATGATACCTCGTCCTGCAAGGGAAACACCAGGATGACAGTTAATACCTGGGTCAGGATACAAACCCAGGTGAGACAACTCAAAGCCGAGTGTACATACCTTGAGGCTATCCCGTCAGCCCAGGAAAGATGACTTGATGATACATGACAAGAAAAAAATAAAAAATCGTCGAGATGACAATCTAGATTTCGGCATTTGTTGGATATTTCAAAATATAATTCAAGTTAAAAACTTTTGGACTAACTTGAGACTTGTGGTCTCAAACTACTCACACATCTATGAGAAGAATCCAAATGGTCTGAACTCGCAATTTTCAGGAAAAAAAAAAAACAACACATTTTTATTGCACCTTAATTTAACAGCCACATTATTAAAATTGCTCTATTATAATGTGTTGTCCACAGGGATTATGGCCAGAGTTGTGCAATTATCACCTATGGCACCAACCACGTTTCCAGTTTCTAAGATGTGTACATTCCACCCAACCCTTCCTTTTCAAAATCCTGGACTCTGAAATTGTTCCACATGAATGACTATTCTTATTTGCTTGAAACTCCACTAAAAAAATAATTAAATAAGAAAACGAATCAATAACTAAATAAAGTGCAGTCATCAATCCATGAATATTGTCACATAGCCATAAAGTAGAAGGGTCCAACAATGAAATCAATTGTTTTTTTTATAATTATAAAGTGAAGTACAAGGACTGGGTCATCACTCCGCTTGTTTTGGAGCCATAACAGGAATTTTGGATTTTGTCCAGTGTACCGGTGATAACTCACCTCGTCTTCGTCAACGACACCGTGGGATCTTCAACGTCCACCAAAGATCAGTGATAGAAAGCGGCACCTCTGACCTAACGTCCTTTAGATGGATGGTGAACACATATCAGTGCCTCACCCTGCAAGCACAACACCAGGTTGACAATTTATAGCTGGGTTGAGATGATAACCCAAGATAGACATCTCATTAAAGGCGAGTGCTATCCTGGCGGCTCACCAAGATATCCTTTCAATTAAAAGTATATTCTATAATAATCGGACTTTCATCTCGTGCCAAAACCACATTGTCCTTACAAATAGATAGTGAGAAACCGGATGTATGTTATGCAGTTTGAACTCGTTACCCAAGTAAACCATTCTGGATTCATCTCTGTTGTCGTCGATTGGTTTCATCTCCAGCTTTCCCTTCCTCTGCTTGCCATGTTTGAGCTTGTATTGAGCTTGTTCACCTCTTGCCCTCCTTCCCTCCACTTGAGATTCTACCTCCAAATATCCCTCTACCCTGATGTTTGTGTGTTCCTTTCAGTATGTTATTGTTGTTCAGTTATGTCCTGGTCCATTCTGTGTTGAATAAGTAAAAGACGGTACTAGCAAAAGCCGAGGGCAGGGCATAGTTCATATTTGTTTGTTTATTTTTATCGGCTCTTCAATGAGCCTCGACTTTCTGTACAAAGAAAAATTGTTAAAGATAATCAATCATTTGGATGTGGATATCAGCAAGATATTCAACTTTAAATGGAGTTCATGGGAAGCATATATGACACGAACGGTCCGTCCCATCGACTTTCCTTGTGGAAGCTTATACCGCATGTGGACCTGAGGTTGAATATATATAATCTGAGTCCAGGAGTAGAGGTCACAGGAGCAGCTTAGTAGTTACAAGGGATGGGGAACCTTAGAGACGCTGACATCATTTTAAAGATGGATGAAGGGATAAGCACAGTGTTTATAGTCAAAGAAATTCTGAACATCACAGCTGACCGAGTCATCTGACAGGATGGTGCAGATGTATTGCACTTGCGCTTGAGCTGTCTAGCGTGGATTTGATTCCAAATCAGACTATAAATTGTCAGATTGGTACATTTACAAGCAAGATGTTATGTCAGAAAGTGTACCGTCCCTCGGATGGACGTTAAGTCGGGTGTCCCATTTGCAAGCGCTCGTAGATGGAGGTTGAAGATCCCACTGTGTGTTCAAAAAGAGTCGGTGAGTTATCCCAGGCACCAGTTGTGGCAAAATTCTAAATTCCTGCCCAAATCAGCTTCAGTGGAACTTTAGGCCTGGCTAGCCAGTTCGTGAAAGGCATGGGCAAAAAAAAAACAGCTTTCTCCCAGCCGACCCAGAAGAAGGTGGGACTATTTGGGGCTATTAAAGAAGTAGTAAGACCACTGATGCAGTCATCAAAGGGAAATGAGGATAAAGTTCCAGGAAAAGATAAAGCCAACTTAAAAAAAGGACAAACAAGACAAGAGTTTTCATGAGAAATAACCGTTACAACTTCACGCCATGCAGGATAACAAATTAGAAACAATGAAAGTGTGTGTGTGTGTGTGTGTGTGTGTGTGTGTGTCGCCATTTTTGTCCAAGATGGCTGAACGGATATTCATCAAACTTTGCAAGGTTCATCAGTGAGTGAAGCCTCATGTTGGCTTTGCAGTTGGGGTGAACGGCTTAGGATCTTAGGGTCCAGAGTTCAAGCCCTGTTGGCTGCTGAATCAACACCAGGTGGGGTTGACAGCCTGGAAAAGGGGCACAGCATCAGTGGCATAGTCATGTCCCAACAAAATGATAGTTACCCATCAGCCAAGCTGCCATTTGCAATAAGATCAGTGAATGCTGGGAAGTGTTTTAAACGAAAAATGTTTTCGAAAAATTTGAAAAAAAAGTTTGTTTTTGGGGTTTTTTTTTTAACCGCTCTCTCGTGCCTAAACCTTTGTAGCTATGTGAAAGGTAATATTAAATGATCCCCAATCCCATTCTTTAGTAGGTGAAGGGAAGTGTTTAGGCACCCACAAAAAATAGAAAATAAATTGATTTCTTCAAATTGCCAACAGGGATGGGACAGCACCAAGAAACGTCGGGTACCCACCGAGCAACGCTGGGTACCCCTGCTAGTAAATTAATAAATCAAGACTTTTGGAAAATTTACCAAACATGTGTTTGCCCATGTGCTCCTCGAACCAGCAACAATGGCAAGGCAAGGAAGAGCGAGGACATTGATATTGTTCGCACGCATTTGGTTTAGTGAACCGTGGTGCTTGTAAGGGGGCTAGAGTACTGAGAGTTAATGATGTGAAAAAAAAGCTACATCGTTTATCGTCCCTGCATTCTGAAATAATGTGTGTAAACCAGACTCTGCAGCCCGACTGGGCATTCAAAACAAATGTCTGCAATCTGTTTAATATTGTACCAATTTTAAACAATATTTGCATCTCTCATTCAATATTACTCGAACGTCAGGAACAGATGGTCAGCAACAAATTGATATGTTGCTTCCTGCTTTATAATCTGAAACCCGAGCGTGCATTTCAAAGGCTTATAACCAACCACGCCGTCACAATTATTGCATAACCAATTAAACCCCTACAGGAGAAACAGGAGCTGTTGCGCTGCGATTACTCATATCTTGCACACGAGATATTATAGTTAACAATATCAAATTCAACAAAATGGGTTTCTTGCCAATCATAAATTGAAGCAATTTACCAAATATGGTTGCATGTGATGTCATCAGTGCCTCTATTGCAGTGGACTGTGAAAAGGAGAATAGTAGGCTACACTAAGATACCGCATGCATTAGATATTGTACTAACTTCACGATAACTCGCTCATTTTTTTTTCCAGGTTATTGTAACTTCCCTCCTCCCTCGCCCTCACCTTTTTGCGTTTGTTAGTTTTCAGTTGGTTTGTTTCTCTTCTGTTGCATCTCCACTCTCTGCTTCCTCTTCTTGCTATATCACTCATCTTATGTGCAACTTGTTCACCCTAATGTGTCCTTCTCCCCCTCTCCTCGATCTCACTCTCATTTCGACTCCACTGTTGATGTTTTCCCCTTTCCATTTTGTTCCCTTCCATTCTGATCTAACTACTCCACGAGCTTCATCATGTATACAACCAGAGAGTTGGTGTCAAAGCCACCCAATCTCGCCTGTTTATACATTTATCTTTTAAAAGACTGTCTAATAATATTTTTTTATAAAGCATTGCAGTGAAGTCTGATCCAAATAATTTTAAAGCAATATATGTATTTGTATATTGTAATCAGTAAACTAGTACACATATTAAATGAATGGCAAGCGTCTAGTATAAACAGGCGAGCATTGGGTGGCTTTGACACCATCTTAGGTTGAAATTAAAAAATATATTAAAATCATTTTTTAATTTCAACTTCACTACATCAATAATATACCCCAAAGGAACCTCCATGCCAAATATCAGCATCCTAGTACACATATTAAATAATGGCAAGCTTCTAAATAACTTGCACAAAAACTTTAACGTTGATGTGCTACAAAAAGTTAAGTTCAAAACAGGTCAAAATTTTAAAAAAAAATTGAAATTATTTTAATTTCAACTTCACTACATCAAATATATACCCCAAAGGAACCTCCATGCCAAATATCAGCATCCTAGTCACATATTAAATGAATGGCAAGCTTCTAAATAACTTGCACCAAAAATTTTAACATTTTCACGACTCACGCTGACGCTGACGCTCACGCTCACGCCGGGGGTATCGCTATAGCTCTCTATTCTTCGAACAAGCGAGCTAAAAAACCTAAAAAGCATCTGAAAATGCAAAGCCCATCCGCTTTGTATTGGGACTTCTTTTTCTTCCGTAATGCTAAACGGTACCTTTGACCTTTTGACCAAACTATGAATTTTCTTCTCCATGTTTTTAAAATAAAGCTTTGTTGAAAATTTGAAAACAAAAGCTCAAATGTTAAAAAAAGTTATGGCCCGGACACACACACGCACAAACATGGTTGCAAAACCCCATCTCCTGCTGAGGGGGCACAGGCTAATAAAAAAAACCTTGAGGATGTTTGGCAGGACGGCTCGAGCGTCACTATCTACTTTGGGTTTGAACCTCGACGGGATGGGAGTGAGACTAAGAGGGCCAGCTTCGTCGAGTACACCATCCTTCAGATATGTTAAGCTGACTGCCTCATTTTCTCACTTGTAAAGGCAACACATCAGTCACAGACGCACCGAAGGAATGATACAATCAATCATCAGACAGAATCCCACAACAAAAGTTGTTCCATCGCAATCCCACAACAAATTTGTCCAAAGATGTTGTGATGGTAATCCATAAGAGGATTGCGGTGTCATATTGTGGCATCGTAATGTGGTATCCTTCTTACCTTGTTTGGTTGTTTTTTAAAAAAAATTTCATCCCTCTATGTTTTTACATTTTTCTTAAAATGTTTTTTTTTTCTTGTTTCTGTAATTTTTTTTTAAAGTAATAAAACGCTTAATGTTTTCTATATTTTGTTATTTTGGTATGGATTAAATCCATCGATGTTATTAAATTGTTTTAATACTTGTTTCACTTGATTTGGGGATGGGTTGGATATGTATCGCTTTTGGAGAGGTTCTGTCCAGTGTCCATTTCCTCCCACCTCATGATCCTGGCCTGGTTTGGTCGAGTCCACATTTACGTTCGATTCCTTTTCGTAATAAAACGATTAATGTTTATGTATTTTTAAATTGTGGGTTGTGTGCACTAGCCCAGAGACAAAGTAACTTCCTCATGGTGGAATCTCCATCATGGCTTCAGCAGTTATTGAGGTAGGCCGGGCTACAGTTTTACATTGTTTTGAGAGGGAAAGAAGCAGAAGAAAATGTAAAATTGGTGTTTTGGTGATCTCTCGATGTCGTACTTTTGTGATGTTTTTTTGGTGACTTCTTAAGTCTTGGTAGCTCACAAAACGCTTGGGAATAAAAGTTAAGGCTTTTAAATGCTTATGACTTCATTCTTTAAGAGTTTATGAGCATATTCTCGTGTACACATTTGAATGGGTGGCCATTCTTTTCCCGTATGATCCCTCTATATGGAATACTACTGCACTCCGTGATAGAATGATAATTACCTCCACCACCGAAGGTGGAGGAGGTTATGTTTTCACCCCTTTCTGTCTGTTTGTCTGTTTGTTACTTACGAAATCTAAAGATTTCGTAAGTATATTGATCACTTCCTGTCCTCTGTTTGGTGTGTGTGTGTTTGTGTGTTTGTTTGTAGGCACGATAACTCGAGAACGGAAGGAGCTACCAATGTCAAATTACACCACGTGATTCAGGAGGGTGATGGCTAGTGCTGTTAATTTTGGTCAAAAATCGGTCAAAAGTCAAGGTCACAGTGAGGTCAAACATCCAAAACATGATAACTCGAGAAAAGTTACCACAGGTATTGTTGACGGAGCGTGAGTTTGGAAGATCGAGGAAAGTTCGGCGGAATTTGTGTGTCAATTCGTCGAGTTACGGCTGTTTTAAAATTTCAGTGTTATAAAATAATATTCAATAATTCCGTAAATCCTGTGGAGAAATGGAGTATTTTTGCTTCGGTCGTCGTTACGAGTTCGTTTTAACTTCGACTTTAATTTTGTCTTCGGTTTTTGCGATCGCTTAGGACGCTTAACACTCGGTTGTCGAAATTCTGGTAAAAAATCGGATGTTTTGGAGACGTTTTAAGATTGTATAAAAATATTTCACCCGCCGCGTCATGGCTCGTCACGTGGCGCAGCGCGCTTGAGCAGAGGCGTCGTTGAGTCACGTAAAGGTTTTGCGTGTGCGCGCTGACGTCATCGCGCTCGCCCTGGCGTCTTTCGATTGGGGGGGGGGCGTCGAGTGTGACCATTACGTTACGTTAATTCCGCGGTAACTCGAGAATGGAAGAAGCTCCAATGTCAAATTACACCACGTGATTTAGGAGGGGGATGGCTAGCGCTGATTAGATTTTGGTCAAATCGGTCAAAGGTCAAGGTCACGGTGAGTCAAACATTCGATTTTTGATGGTTTGGTACAGAATCATCGTAGAACTTCTGGTTTGCGTCGCTACCTTCTCTAGAGACAGCTTTTATTAGACAAGGTCAGAGGTCAAGTTGACGATTTCGTAAGTACCAGTCTAATGACTGCTTGTTTGTTTGTTTGTTTGTGTGCAGGATATCTCAAAAAGTTGTGGACGGATCTGGATGAAATTTTGTGGACAGGTTCAGTGTGTGACAAGGCCAAACTGATTAGATGTTGGTGAACATCCGGATTCGGATCCGACTACGAGAATTTTTAAAGAAATTCTTCACCATTGAGAGACAGGACCAAAAATGATATGTAGCACGATATCTCAAAAATTTATGGACAGATTCGGATGGAATTTGGTGGACAAGTTGGGTTTGTGACAAGGAAGAATGATAACATTTTGGTGAAGATCCAAATCCGGATACAGATCCGATAATTTTTTAAGTGATTCTTCACCATTGAGGGAAAGGGCCAAAATTATATATAGCACGATATCTCAAAAAGTTGTGGATGAATGACAAAACTAGGTGGATGAGTTGGTTTGTGACAAAAGCAAGCCGATTCGATTTTGGTTCAGGTCCGGATCCATATCTGGACTATCAGTGGGATACAAAGCGTAAACTCTTCAGCCAGTGGAGGTATGCACTCTACCAAGTACCCTTTCACTTACATCTGCAATCTTTGATATAATTCACGGACCGGTGTTTGTGTGTGTGTTTGTTTGTTTGTTGCGATACTCCTCCTCCAGTTCTGGGCCGATTACATCCATACTTGTTACATAGGATCGGCATGACCCCGATCAATGTATAAGGGTGTTTTTATCTTTGTTGGTGGTCATGGGGGTGAGGACGCAAATTCTCTATGTTAAGGTGTATCGTGTAGCGCCGCCTCTTGGTGGGAGAGAGTATTACAAGTTCTCACCATTTCTCCTCCTTCTCCTCCTCCTCCTCCTCTTCCCTTTGTAAGGGGTGAGGTTCAATGGCACCATGCTTCTGACCTGCCTTGACCACAATATACTCCTCCAACCCCCTCTCTCCTCACCCAACTTTTCTTTCTCCAACCACCCCCACCTGATGGATATCCCTCCTCACACAAACTTTCCATCTCAACCGTGGTCTACCTCCTTTCCTCCTTCGTTGCTCCCTCAAGCGATCCGCTCTTTTTGCCATGCTCTCTTTCCCCATTCGCACGGTGTCCAGCTCACCTCAGCCGGCATTTCACCAATCTCCCCATCAATCTCATCTGCACATTTACAGTACAGTACTCCTGTCCACACGTTTTCCAGTGCAGTGATGTTTTTTAAATTGAAAGCAGAAGGTATG
>CM068953.1:42629484-42640752 GCA_035128595.1 Eptatretus atami | reverse complement strand
CAAACAAACAAACGCACAAACACACAAACAAACACCAGTTTGTGAATTACAGTAAGGATATATATTCTCCTGCAAAAGCGAAATGTTTGTTTGTTTGTTATTCCTCTGAGCTCCCAAGGTTAATCATGGTGAAACTTTATCGGATCACGTTTTATAACCACGATGCACCTCAATAGGGTGTTCTAAACAGCGATTTTCTCACAATTCATAATAGCTTATCAACACACCCGTCACCATCTCCGAGGGTAGATCCATATATATAATGCCTTATAATAAAAAAAACCCCAATTTGTTTCGGATTTAAACCTGGACACCTCTATAATTGGTGACATGGTGAGCTCCGATCATCAAATATGGTATCAGATGTGTAAAATAACTCTTCAATAAGATGTTGCAATGATCAGTAAGATCGGCCGAAGAAGGAGTCATGTGACCTCTCAAATCCGACAATTGCTAATGATTCAAAAACCGAAAATAGTACAAACACAACCTATACATCGATTTAAAGGTATTTTACTGCTCATCGAATGACATAACTCTCAAGGGTGAAAGAAAAATTTGTAGAAAAAAAATGTGTCCACCTTAGGTAACTTCTCCAATTATACACTGTGCGGAAATTTTAAAACAAGCGATTTTGATCCGTATAGTGATATAGTTGTTTGGAGAGTGCATTCCGAATGTCTGACGACAAAACAAATTTCAAATATTTCATTTAATTAAGTTGTGATGATCTAGGGCAGTGCTTCTCAAGGTGGGGCGCGGCAACATTTTGGTGGGGCATGAGGATTCAGAATTAATGAATCAATATACTGTATGATCGCTTTCATAGCTTTGCCTTTTGAATACATATGGAGTATATACTGTAGTGTCTCCAATCATGGTGGGGCGTACGATTTTTTTCTGAAAATCAAAGTGGGGCGTGGGACAAAAAAGGTTGAGAAACATTGATCAAGGGGATCACGACAATTGGTGCATTTTTAACTCAGGCCGTTATAAGTTCCCATTGGCTGTAATTTGAAAATTACAAGCCGTACAGATTAAACAAATTCATTAGATTAACGCCAGATCAGCAAAGCATTCAGAGGATACACGTCATAAGGGGTGACACCTCACAACTTGGTCCTCAAAATTGAGTCTCCCATCATATTACTTAGGAATATGGATGCTCCAAAGCTCTGTAATGGAACAAGACTAAGTGTGCCACATGCGATAGAAGCATCCGTAATCGCTGGAACTGCCAAAGGAGAAGATGTCTTTATCTCAATTATACCAAGTTTGAATCTCGACCACTGTTTCTCATGCAGCGCAATGCATCAATATTTGTGCCGTCCATCAGGAGGACGTTAAGCCGGAGAACTCGTCTGCCAGCAGTGGTCATTGGTGGACACTGAAGACTCCACAGTGTCTTCGCAAAAGACACTATGGAGTCTTTTGGGTTCACCCTGTATAAAATGCTGTTTTACAAGGACTAGTGCATGCC
This sequence comes from Eptatretus atami, assembly GCA_035128595.1. Lineage (NCBI taxonomy): Eukaryota > Metazoa > Chordata > Myxini > Myxiniformes > Myxinidae > Eptatretus > Eptatretus atami. The sequence continues at coordinate 42,639,272 of CM068953.1, read as the reverse complement.
TGTAGGTGCGTGCCCGTACGTGCGTGGCCGTACGTGCAAACAACAACAACAAAAAAGTTTCAAACTGCGTGCCAGAAACAACAACCACACAGGCCGTTCCTTCGTTCTCACGTGCCCGTACATACATGGCCGTACGTGCAAAAAACCAAGGCGAAAAAAAAAAACGTTCAAACTGCGAGCCAGAAACGACAACCACACCGTTCCACACACAGACTTAATTAAAATCGAAATAAAATCAAGTTTACCTCCCTGTTTTGCTTGCCATGACATTCGCTGCCAGGTAACCGGCACGCCGGTGATGTCATCGTCAGCCGGCCGCGACCGGCCTAGCAGCCACGCCTATGCAGCAACGTGTCATGTCATTGGTTGGTAAATAAATGGCGCAGCAACGTGTCATGTCATTGGTTGGTAATAAAGGCCGCAGCAACGTGTCATGTCATTGGTTGGTAAATAAATGGCCATAACTTTGGAAGCACTTGTCCGATTAATATCAAACTTGAAAAGGCACATCTCAGGTCCCAGCAATATACCTGGCAAGTTTCAATGAGATCGGACCAGTGGTTGTCGAGAAACAGCGTGTCACAGACACACACCACACACACACACACACACACACACACACACACACACACACACACACACACACACACACACACAACACACACACACACACAGATTGCAGGAATTATAGATGGATATGAAAACAATTTCACAAATGACAACAGTACAATGTGACTTCATAGTCTCAGATAGAATTTCTCTATTGCTTGTTCAACATTCCCAGTGGCAGTTTAGTTTTATGAATGACAGGCAATGGGTTGTGGGGGCAGGCTGCATTTCATCCTTGCGCCTGTGGACTCAGCTCAATACGAGGTGCAGTGGAGTGGTTCGGCGGGCAGGCTGCGTTTCTAATTTATGCCTGTGGACTCGGCATAAGTGGAGGATGGAAGTGGAGGAGTATCAAGACTCAGACTTGGGACTTTTACGAGGTGCAGTGGAGCGGTTTATTAATTTAATTAATTAATTTTTGTTGCAATGCGAGGCTCATATGAGAGCTAACGCACAGAATGTAAAAAGGGGAGCAGGGGACAAGAGGGGCGGGAGAGGGAAGCACAAAACAGGGGGAACAAAGACATGAGGAGATCTGTGGAGGAAGAGGGATGGGTCGGGGTACACAGGGTAAAACAAGATGGACACCACAGGGACTTTCAGGAAGAACAGCACGGATTTGAGGAGGGAGGTTTAGGGTGGATTAGCGGGGGTAGAAAAGATTGGTGGTTTTGGATGGGGGAACAAAAGAGATGGTGCTGAACAGCCATTTTGAAGACCTGGAGGGAAGAGAGGGATTGAAGAGAGCGTGGGAGTTTGTGTTCAAAGGTGTGAAAAAAGAGGAATGAAAGAGTGAAGGTGAGCAGTGATTCTTGATTTTGGTAGTTTTACCAGAAGGGGGTTGCAGGCGGTCCTTGAGCGCGTGGAATGGGAGGAGGGGAGGTGTGGGGGGGGACATATCTCAGACAGAGTGGGGGGGGGGGGAAAGGTCAGAAGAAGAGGCGGTACAAGACAGAAAGACCACCAACCTCCTGCAGTGAGAGAGTGAGAGACCCAAAGACTCAGCCTCATCACAGGAGATACCAATGATCCTAAATGCCTTAGTTTTCACAGCGTGAAGCCGAGAAAGTTGAGAGGCAGGAGCACCAGCCCAGTGGGGAGAGCAGTCCTCCTTCAGGCTGTGGACGAGAGCTTTGTATATGGTCAGGAGCTCAGGTGGGCCGATGAAGGACTTTGCACGACGGAGGATTCCCAGTCGGCGACTGGCTTTGGAGGCCAGCTTGGAAATGTGGCTTTCCCAGGAAAGATCATGGCAGATAATGAGACCCACACACGCTTGAATGAAAGGACTTCTTCAAGAGGATTGTTGAGAAAGTAGATGTGGGGGGGGGGGGGGAGTTTCCAGGCAGTCCTTTTGCGGAGACATAGTGAGAGTGTGACATTTGTCAGGATTGAAAGACATGTTCCAGAGGGGAGGGCAGTATTGATGGTGTGGGAAGGATATTTCTGGGGCTGTTGAACAGGGAGGGGGTGGCTGCAAGCTAGAGCTACCGTGTTATGTGGAGGGGAAAGTATAATTGGTAGAGATCATGGAGGAGGAGGTGTGGATAGCATTTAAGAGGATGAAGAAGGGAAGAGCACCAGGCATTGATGAAGTGTGTACAGAGATGATAATTGCAGCGGGAGAAGTTAGAGTCAGTTGGACAAAGAAGCTGTTGAATAAATGTATGAGACAGGGTTTAGTTCCGGAGGATTAGAGGACAGGGTTAATTATACTGATATGGAAGGGGAAGGGCGATGGTCAAGATTTGGGGAAGTAAAGGGGCATTATGCTCCTAAGTCATGCAATGAAGGTGCATGAGAGGATTCTCGGTGGGAGGATAAGGAAGAGTATGGAGATGGAGATATATCGAAGAAGAGCAGCAGGGGTTTAGAAAAGGTAGGAGGACGTTGGATGGGATGTTCATGCTGAGACAGCTGGTGAAGAAGAGGTTGGAGGCACAAGGTGAAATGGCATTGGGATTTGTGGACCTGGAGAAGGCCTATACTGTCCTGAGAGAGATGATGATGGTGACACCGAGATGGATGGGAGTGCCGGAAGCAGAATTCAGGTTGGTGGAAGAAGGGATGTACAAGGGAACGAAGGGAGGAGTCTTGGTTGCTCTTCGGATGTCTGAGGAGTTCAGTGTGAACATCAGTTTGAGGCAGGGAAGTGCTCTCAGCCCACTCATGTTTTTCATGGTGATGGAGCTGGTAATTTGGACGGTAAACATGAGGGGTATTCTGGGGTGGATGTTGTACGTGGATGATCTGGCTGTTGTGATGGAGAGTAGGCAGGAAATGCAGGAAGTACTGGGGGAGTGGAAGGAGGCATTTGAGAAACAGGGGCTGAAGATGATCAGTATGGAAAAGACCGAGGTGATGTGGGTCAGGCAGCAGAGAAAATAAATTAATAACAGGTAAGAGGGGAAGCAGATCAGACAGACATGGAAATAGGTTTGAGTATCTGGGGGGAAAAGTGACCGGGGATGGTAAATCAGAGGCAGTGGAGCGGGGGAGCAGTCAGGTGGGTGTGAACGCGTGGAGGAGGGTGAGGGATTAATAGAAGACAGAAAGATATCAAGGAAATTGAAAGGGAAGGTTCTGATGTCATGTGTAATGGGGGCCTACCTTTACGGTCTGGAAATGGTGGCACTGACAGACAACAACAGAAGTTGCAGGTCTGTGAGAACAACTGGGTCAGTAGGATTGTGGGAGTGAAGAGGGTGGATATAAAGAGGATGGATGAAGTTAGTGAGGAGATTGTTGTGCAGATGAGCTTGATGGGGAGATTGGTGAAATGCCGGCTGAAATAGGCTGGGTACTTGGTGCAGATGAGGGAAGAGAGAATGGCAAAGAGAGCAGATAGGTTGGTTGAGATGGGAGGATTGTGCTGGGAGGGGTATCAGCAAGGTGGGAGAATGGAGAGAGTTGGCTGAAGCAGGAGGGAAGTGGAGGAGTATCGTGGTCGAGGCAGGACTGAATTTGATGCCATTGGACCTCACCCCTTATAAAGGGAAGAGGAAGAGGAGAAGAGTAAAATAAATAAATAAAAGATGCGGAAAAATTTAGTCCAGAGTGAAATCCTGTGGCTTAGCGTTAAAGGGCCAGGAATAATGATATGTGAACCGATGTACTTTTTAACCTGGTGTTTAAAACCTGGTGTTGGCTTAGCGGTTAGGGTGCTGGCTTGGGATCCTGAGGTCCTGAGTTCAAGCCCCGTTGGCTGCTGAATTAACACCAGGGGGTTGACTCAGCCTGTCATCCTTCCGAGGTCGGTGAAATGAGTACCAGTGCAGCAGCCAAAAAGGCTGCACACAAAGGGAAGGGGAATTGACAGATTGATTAAATCTGGCATTGGTGTAGCGCAGGCATGATGGGCTGATTGGACTCCTCCTGTGCCTTAATTCCTTGTCAATAACATGGGAATAAGCGCTGTGTTGGCTTTGAAGTGACAAAATAATGCGCAATTAACATTTTAAAAAATTTACCTAAACTATGCGTCGATTCTTCGGAGAGTTTCTTAAAGTAGACGCTGCTCACTGTTATCAGGTGGTGAGCCTATCTCTGGCAGCCAGGCAACCAAGAAATTTGATAAGATTTTCGTAATCCTGTTTGAAAGGATTCCTGCTTAAACGGAGGATCCAAAAGCAGTGTGTGTGTGTGTGTGTGTGTGTGTGTGTGTGTATGTATGAGTAGCGGAGCCAGGTAGCTGATCGAGCTTGTGAAGGTGCGTGACCTGCATCCTTACCAGCTGTGCCACAACAGCACGGCTCGAGTATTTCCTGTCTTGTCTACCACTATCCAATGTCTATATCCTGTGGTGTGTCTGATGGACCCAGATAAGGCAGAGGATAATTAAGGAATCCCCTCCGTACGCTTGGTACCATGGGTGCGTATGATTGGTAGTAGATGAGGGGATAGTGTGAGTTGCATCATTTATTTATTAATGATTTCCAGAGTTGGCGACTCGAGTCAGCGACTCGGAGTCAAGTGGCAAAATTTTATGACTTGCGACGACCAAATTGACTTGAGACTCAGACTTGGGACTTGGTATCTGGAGACTTGTGACTTGCTTGCAACTTAGATGCGACTTGGGTTTATAATGACTTGTTGACAATGTTCAGAGAATAATCGTTGAATAAACCGAATCAAAATGGGGTTTAAAATAAATGGTAAATTATTTTCTCATCGTGGGCGTGCCAGGTTCGGTCAAGGATGACATATACCTCGTATGTGGATACTGTGCATGCGCAGAGTGGCAGCGCTCCGAGCCGCCAGGTCGCATACGATTCTCCATTTAGGTTAAAGGGAGTGACACTTCAGACAGCACACCAGGTCCAAGGAATGAGCACCAATCCTCCCAATGTGGCTACGTGTGAAAACTTTATTCAAACCATTTACATTCGTCCCAGGGGAAACTTGGCCCCTGATCGGTAACCCGTGCACGTCGGACACATCCTCACCCAATAAAAAAAATATTTTGTGATGATTTAAAATAACATACATCAGATGACTTGGATTATTTAAACTTTGTCAATAATTGTAAATGGTATCATGACTTGTCTTTTAAAGGAGGAAACATAAAAAGTATGGTATCTTAAAGGGCAACAATTGAAGTTAATAAGTTCTACATTTCATTTTAACCGACATAATGACAATGAAGATACAAACAAATTGTTAAAATATCCTTTCCGGTCCATATTTAAGGCTTTGCTTCGATGTGTAAACCATTTAAACATAAACTGAGGTTAATGACTAGTCTCACATAAATATGTTGAAGTTGGTACACTGGACGACCGTTACACTATAAATATAACAAACAAATAATGTATTATATATTGCAAATACAATGTATTATATATTGCTTTGCTGATGTGAATATTAAGGAGGGGGGGGAGAGAAAGAGGGAGAGGAGGAAGGGAAGAGGAAGGGAAGGGTAGAGGAGCAAGGGAGGAGTGAAGGGAGGGAGAGAAGACGTAGGTTGAAGATGGGAGAGAGGCAGAGATACGGAGAGATGTGGGGGTAGGAGAGAGGGAGAGGGGAGGATGGGTGAGAGAGAGAGAGAGAGAAGAGAGAGAGAGAAGGAGAGAGAAGAGAGAGAGAGAGAGAGTGAAGGGGAGAAGAGGGAAAGGGGGAGAGAGCAAGGGGGAGTGAAGGGAGGGAGAGAAGACGTAGGTGAAGATGGAGAGAGAGCAGAGGATACGGGAGATGTAGAGGGTAGGAGAGAGGGAGAGGGGAGGATGGGTAGAGAGAGAGAGAGAGAAGAGAGAGAGAGAGAGAGAGAGAGAGAGAGAGAGAGAGAGAGAGAGAGAGAGAGACAGAGACAGAGACAGAGACAGAGACAGAGACAGAGACAAAGAGAGAAAGGAGAAAGAAGAAAGAGAGAGAGAGAGAGAGAGAGAGAGAGAAGAGAGAGAGAGAGAGAGAGAGAGAGAGAGAGAGAGGAGAGGAGGGAGAGAGAGAGAGAAGAGGGAGAAAGAGGGAAGGGGAGAAAGGAGGGAAGGGGAAGGGGAAGGAGGGAGAGAGAGAGAGAAGGGGGGGGGGGGGGGAGGGGGAGGGGGGGGGGGGGGGGGGGGGGGGGGGGGGGGGGGGGGGGGATGGGGGCGAGGGGGGGGGGTGGGGGGGGGGGGGGGAGAGTGCGGAGAGGAACGGGGGAGAGGGGGAGAGGAGAAGGGGGGATTCCGGTAGATGTGACGCCCAGTTTAACATCCATCCGAGAGACGGTACACATGTTGATGAATCACCCTGCCTTTGAGACACTGGGATAACAGTTTATGGCTGGGTCGGGATTCAAACCCAGGTGAGACAGCTTAGAGCGAGCATGCATACCTCTCGGCTATCCTGCCGTGATGTTAATGAAACATTTCATTTTAAGCTCACCTGGACTTTACTCAGGTGAGCTTATGCAATCGAGCAGTGTACGTAGGTGAGTGAGTCAGTGAGTCAGTCAGTCCGTTAACATTTCAGTCATTATCGTTTGAACCAAACACACGATTTTGATGAAACTTGGCCATGAGCTTCATATCTGATGCCGAACGAAAGTTTATTGACCGCATCAAAATCTGCGCTCATTAAGGGGGCTACACGGGTTTTTTTGACCCCCCCCCAAATAGATATTTGCTCTCTTCTCTGAAACTACACACACAATTTTGATGAAACTTGACCACAACCTTCATTACCAGTGATGTACCAAAGTGTATCGACGGTATCAAAGTCTACGCTCATTGAGGGGGTCTCCGGCGGTTTTTGACCCCCTAAAATAGGTATTTGCTCTCTCCTCTGACACTACACACACAATTCCGATAACAAGTCGATCAATAAACAGTATTCAATGATGGTGTGAATATTGTAGCATGAGTGCTCACCAAGTGGCTTAAGCACTCCCATGAAATGGTTGATAAGGCCTCAGTCACATTTGCTCTACGGCGAAGATACGGCGGCCATACGCTCTCTGAATTGACAGAAACGTGCGGCGGCCGCAGAGTTTCTGAGGTGGCCTCAGGGTGGCCCTACGCCGTATGGCTATATTTTTACAGCCGTAGGGGTCGCCGTGGAATATATAGCGCGGAGTTATAACTTTTTTCATTTCTACGTTCGCCGTAGCAATTCGACAATCCGAAAACAAAAGAACTGGTAAAAAAAACAAAAAAAAAAACCCACTCGTTACCGTCCGTCTGGCCGCCGTTCGCCTTAGGGCCCCCTTGCGTCTGTTGAAAATTTCTATGGCCGCCGCAGGAATGCCCTAAGGTCACTGTGCACGATCAAATCAAAGACCGTACGGCACCCCCACGTTTTCGGTCTCCACAATTTATAAATACGCCGTGCGTCTACCCGAAAAATAACAATGTGGCTTGCTACATTCCTCACAGTACAAACTCATCAGTGCGTGAACCGTGGAAATACTGCGGCCGCCGTATAATTGCTAGTGGCCGTAGATTTTGGAGACCCCACGGCCACCGTAGCAAATGTGACTTAGGCCTAAGGAACGGCTGGCTTGGCAAGCAATTACCAATCGCCGAACCGTCATATTAAACACACACATCCTGGAGACACCCAAAATATCAAACTATGTCCGATTTGACAAATAACCACGTTTTTTTTTCACAGTAGGAACTGCTGCTAGGTTCATTTTGGAGATTAAATTTTGTAATTTGGCTGAGTTTAAGAGATTCCCGAGGTTATGGCAAGTGCAGAAATGAAATAAAGCCACAAACACTGGCATCTCCGTGTGTTTATAAGCATTGCAAAGTATCCAGCAATTCATCGGTATGATGATCAGGCATTCGATAGTACGAGTAAGGAAAGTGAAAAAAACAACTGCCATTAAGAAATCATTGTGGCTTGTTCCAAGTCAAGGCATGGTTGAGCAGGTCAAAAATATGGCGAATTATGAACCCTTAGAGGGAGAGCGAGGTGTCTGAGGATGCATAGAGGTGTCCGAGGATGCGCCTGATAAAGGATAATTAAATAAGGCCGTTAATTATCTTCAAAAGGGGTGTTTTAATGAACCCAAACACCCCAATATTTCGCTCACGCACTTCCTTGAGTTTTCTTAGGATGCATGCAAAGATTCAGGCTGCTAGGTTTCATGGTTTTGGAGTTATGGAGGACACCTCACACACACACACACACACACACACACACACACACACACACTAGTATAGACGGGCAGATAACCCGGTTGCACCGGGCTGTTGTGATTGAATTCATTCTCAATAGAGTGTGGAAAATTTAGTGAGTTTGCTTGGAATGTCCTTTGACAGCATAATGGTCGGGACCCACAGAAATTCCGCAAAATGTAAAATATGACTTCAAGTGCTCAATTCCTTTCTTCTTCTCGTCCTTATTGCCCTCCACCCCCCCCTCCTCCCAGCTGCAAGTTCACAACCTAAAGTTCTCAAACCATCTCTCCCAACTCTGTCCCCTCTCCCAACTTTCTGTCCCCTCTCCCAACATTCTGTCCCCTCTCTGCCCCTTCCACCTCAACTCTCTGTCCTCTTATCCCTCTTTCTCTCTTTGAGTCTTCAACCCCCCTCCACCACAGGCCCGCAGCTCCCCCTTTTTTCTTAAAATCCTCAATCCCCCATCCCAACTCAACGTCCGCATAATAGTCACTAACTGGATTTCTAAGGTTTCTCAGTGTAGTAAATGGACAAAAATGAAATCATTTGCTGCACAGAATTAATTGAATAGTTTGTTGTTATATCATATTTTTTTTCTACTTCCAGTAGGTGTGCGAACCGGCGACGGACGCTGAGATTATACACCGTCCTTGAAACTTCGTGCTTCCGCTCACACGAGGCATTGCCTGAGCGCGTTCTTTTGTCCACCTCAAATGTGCATGAAAAGAAGGTGGAAGCATTAGCAAAGAGTCCCAAGCCCCATTTGTAAGGGAATTCCTTCCCAAATGGAGTGTGGAATATTTATGGAGTTTGCTGCGATTGTCCTTTGACAGCATAATTGTCCCTAACTGTTAAGACTGCTCAGGTTTCTCGGTGAAGTAAATCGACTGAAAGATAATTATACGATTATGGAGAAGTATCATACTTGTGTCATGACAGTAAGTGTCCTGTCATGGCATGTTGTATGCAGGTGACAGTGTTGTCATTTGATTCCGAATACTCTGTATTGGGATGTAATGTGGGAGATGCTGCACAATGTTGACAAAATTGACTGAATAGTTGAGTTTTTTTTGTTTTGTTTTTTTTTTAAACTTCTGGTAGGTGTGCGATCCAACGACGAAGCCAATACAACAAAAATGCCCATAACTCGAAATTGTGCGAATATCGATATTTTTAAACCTCTGCATGCACTGTCCGGACCCAAGAGCTCTTAAATGAGACATGATTTGACATTATACGTGCTGTGCTTACGACGTTTACCCCATTTAGACACAATCATGCAACTTGCATTTTTATAGGTTATATCCCCCTCTCGATGCAGATAGACACAGAGAGTGAGTCCGAATACATTAATTTTCATTTCCATTTTCTAATCAGCATTGTGCAGCATCTCCCGCATCACATCCGAATCCAGATTATTCTGAATCAAATGGCAACACTTGTAACAGGCTCGCACAATGGCTGGTTATATACCAACACCTTAAAAACACAACTATGTATGTTTATATATGTATGTATATAGATATATAAATAAATAAATAAATAAGTGTATATATATATATATATATATATATA
>CM068953.1:42615316-42628111 GCA_035128595.1 Eptatretus atami | reverse complement strand
TTCATAATTCAAAAAAAAAAAATGCTCATTTATTCATTCATTTCCATTTGGAGCATCATGTTGAGAGGCCCGTGGGTCCGTCTAGCCAACGGCTCGAGGTTGTTTCAGACTGGCGAAAATACTAATGAACTCGCTGACCTCCGATTGGACGCACCGTTCATGAAGCCTCATGAGACTTCTGTGGCAGACATAATCCAGGAGGACTCCTAATGAAGCAAGATGGCCACAACCTTTTGCTTTCAACTCCTGCAGGGAAATTTGGAATCTGGCCAGGGTGCCTGTCAAAAGGCCTTCGCTTGAGGAATATACCGTGACATCGATACCATTCACGTTCCGGATACGAGAGCCTTTTATATTTGATTCTCGAAACGGTGCGGCTTTCGGTCAATTTCAAGAGAGGTAAATGCACTTGGGAATTCACACCACCTTTCTGATTTTATCTTATTTACACAAAGTTTACTGGGTGATGAGGATGCAACATCGAGTCGAACAGTTTTTTGTCTTGTTCTCTTTTACCTGTAACATATTGCACATTCTGCAGAACAAGGCCACAAGCAGTTTAGATCGACTCAGACACTTGATGAACAAAGTCTGATCGTGGTGGAAATTCGAGCAAAACAAATGCATGTCTAACAGGCAATATTAGGGTCCATCCTGATCTGTTTGCAAGCACATCCATCCCTATGGATGGACAAAAATCTGCAATATTGGAGATTAAGGAATGCTGTTCAATGCTCTGAGCCCCTTGGAAGAACCATGGGCACATGAGGGTCCGTGCGGGGCATTGGGCCTTGCCTGAAAGCTTTCTAATAAGATAATCAGTTTGATCGTGTGTTGTGGTCATCCATCACAATGTCAGCTTTTTAATACACTTAGCAGTAGACAAGTTGTACTGCACCCGCATCATTCCTCCACCAGGTCATCCCACATGTGCTGCAAACATGAAGTTTATTAAATGGGAAAAAATCATTTCCAAAAGCTTTCTATAGAAAGAGTTTTATCGAGATTGGAAAGAAAAAGGAAAAAAAGGTCACGTGACTGCATTAAAAGGGGCTATCAGATTAGATTAGATTAGATAGAGGGCCAGTGAATCAGTGATGGTAACAAAAGATTGCAGGTTTATATACAGAAGATGAGGAACCATATATAAATTCAGAACACAGTGGGGGAGTTGGAGGAATACTTGAGGAGGAGATATCTCAAGGATGGATGATAAAAGGAGAGAAAGTAGGCCAAGGGAGTGTGGGAGGAATTGGAAAAGAATGGAAGGAAGGTTTGGAGGGGTAGGATAAAGGAGAAGGGAAGGGTATGTATGAAGCATATGGAGTAGGGGGAGGGGAGAGGTTGGGTTATAGTTGTGCCAAATTTGCATACTTTAATTAGATGGCTTTCTAATGGTATGAAATACAAACATGAGAATCTTCAGGGCTGATAGGATGACCTAGAGGTATCCACACTCGCCTCTAAGCTGTTTAACCGGGAGAGGTATGCATACTCACCTCTATGCTGTCTAGCCTGGGTTCGAATCCCAACACAGCCATAAACTGTCATCACAGGTAGGGTGATTTGCCAATGTGTGCCGTCCCTGGAATGGACGTTAAAGCGGGCATCCATCAGCCAGCATTCATGGGTGGACTTTAAAGATCCCATGGTGTCCTTTGTGAAGAGTCCTTTGGCACCATGAACGAATTACAAATTCCTGCTCTAACCAGCAGAGGGCGTTGCATCAGCAGCACAGCCATGCCCTCAGCTAATGATGCTACCCCGCAGCCTTTTGCTGCATACGAATTAAGAAGATGAAGAAGACCAGAGTATTTGGGTCAATGGGTCAATGAAATTCCAGAAACCCCAATACATTTCTTTATTGGCAATGGATTCCATCACTCGTAAAGGTGGGTGGGGAGTGGGGCAATGGGGAATAGTGAAAAAGAGAGGGAGATTGTGATGAGTTCGGTGAAAGTGAAGGACTGTGGGAAAAGGGAGGAGGTGGGAGAATGGGGGAGAAGGGGGGAGGAGAGGGAGTAATATGGAGCATATGGGAACGTGATGGTAGAGGTCCCATGAATGTACGGTATTAATGTTTTTGGAACACAAAGGTGACGTTTGTGGTGAAATGGACCTGAAAGTGCCTATCTCCCCTCCGGACCCAGTTTTTGAGCAGCCACGCGGAGAATCAAACCCCTGTTATTGAGGGAAATGCAACAAGGCTTTGCCCACTCCACCATCAAGCTACCCATGTATAGGGAGAGGCTTTTTCATAATTCTGCCATGTTGTTGTCCATTGAATATGGAGATTAACCTTTACTCTGAATATTTACACATTGCAGTTACAGTGTTTGTGTCATTTACATGTATTAATTTCATCGAGCTGAGATGGATGCAGGTAAAAAGAAAAATTCTTCCATTAAAGAAGTCCCCCCCCCCCCACTCCATAATTGCTTCTGCTTCTGTTCGTCTGTCTGTCTGTCTGTTTGTCACTTGTGAAATCCAAGATTCACAAGTATATTGGTCAGTTTGGTCTGTTAGTCTGTCTGTTTGTGTCAATCGCCTACAGGTCACGTTTATACTCCGATCTTCACGAAACCTCACCACCTGGTCGAGGTAGTAACAAGCTGGAAACCTATTGCTTTTGAGGTCAATAGCTCAAAAACGTCAAAGGTCAAGGTCACATAAATCATAAATTTTCAGCCGATTCACTTGATATCTTTGTATATATACTGTATATAAAACCGAAAAACACGGGTAGATGGTGAACCCTCGTTGCAGTGAAGTCTTGGCCGAACCATGTGAGTATGTTTATTCATTACGTATTGTTTGAACGTGAGTTGGACCTTGACTATGTCTACTAATTATGGACTTTTGGAACGTACCTTTTGGAGACGTAGACCTTTACAGCCCTTACACGTTTTTACCCCGAAGACCATTTAGACCATTTGGACCTTTTAAGACCCTTTATACCCTTTAAACCTTTACACCCTAAAACCTTTTAAGACCCCTTAGACTCCAAAAGACACTTAAGACCCCCTAAGGCCCTTAATACTCTTTAGATGCCAAAGACCTTTTAAGACCCTGAAGACCCTTTAAGACCCTTTATAACCCAAAGACCCTCAGGACCCTGAGGCTCTGTAGACCCTATAGACCCCATGAGAACCATTTGTCTCTTAAGACACCATAGTCCCAGTTTCACTTTCTGTCTAAAGCCTTTCTGCAAGAACACTTGAGTGTCACCAGTCATAATACAAATGCCCCCCGATTGGTAACCCACCTTAGTACCAAGCTAAAGGCCCAGTCAACCTTGACGTTTTAGCCAGCTTATGCCGATTTTTTAAAAATTTGTCTAAAATGCTGGCACACGTCGAATACGTTATGGGTAAGTTTTGGAAACATTGAGAGCACGCTGAAAAACACTGCATACGTCGTAGTACGCTGCTTTCATCGTTGTACTTTGCGGTTGTCCTCAAATTTTAGCATGCTTGAAATTTTACGACTTATGTCAGCGTATGACTCACAAGTTCCGCTACGCTGGCCATAAGTTGTAGGCACGTTATGCAATCGTTGACACTCGACACACGTTAATTGTAAGTTAATCATAAGTCGAAACAGTCGAGGTAATGATAGCGTACCCGAAACTTATTTCTAACCTATGAGTAACGTGTTGTAGGCACGTTACGCGATCGTTGACACACGTCGACACACGTTACTTGTAAGGTCTCATAAGTCGAAACACTCAAGGTAATGGTTAGCGTCAGTGTTCCAGACTCCCTGGTTTTTTTTTTTCTTCCGTATGACGGTCATGTTACACTTCGATTTCTAGTGCGGTTATGATTTAAATCGTTGAGCGGCAGCCTATTCATTATATTATATTATAACCGCACTGAAATCGAAGTGTTAACATCACCGTCATACGGAAGAAAAAAAAAAACCAGGGAGTCTGGAACACTGACGCTAACCATTACCTCGACGTGTTTCGACTAATGAGTACCTTACAAGTAACGTGTGTCGACGTGTGTCAACGATCGCGTAACGTGCTACAACTTATTTCCATCACATGCGGAACGGGTGAGGCATACGGCAAGTACTGAAGTACGTCGTAAAATGTTTAACACGTTTAAAATTCAAGACGTACTCCACTTACTACGACGTATGATAGCGTACTTTAGCGTTCTATTCACGTATACCAAACTTACCCAACCGTATTCGACAGTGCCAGCGTTTTAGACGCATTTTTCAGAGGTCGGCATACGCTGGCAAGATCGCCAAGGTGTGACTGCGATGTTGACACTTCCATTTCTCCGGCGGTTATGATTTGAATCATTGTGCGGAGCCTTTTAATAGGCTACGCCGCGTGATCGTCGGCGATACGTGCAGCGCGCTATGCATAAGTTAGACTATCGTTGGGCATAGGTTGGGAACGCCGACAACAGGCTAAGCATTCGTTGGTATAAGTTATCTATAAGACAACGAAACGTTCTGTGTCCGTTACTAATATGTTATGCATACGACCAACTCGTTATGAATACGTCCGAATCTTTAAAAAAAAACATCAAAAGTTCAGGTAAGCCAGCGTTTTACATACATTTTGATACGTTGCCATTGCTGGCTAAAACGTCAAGGTGTGACTGGGCCTTAAGAGGGTGCAAAATATAATTAAATAATTAATTGATTAATTGTCTTTCTTTTTTTCAGGTTCTGCTCATGTTGGTTAGTGGCAAAGAGAAAAAAATCCCATGCGGCTAAAAGGGATATTTTTGTGATTATATTTTTGCTAAACCTCAGGAGTCATTCAACATATCAAATTGAAACTTACACGGTTTATTTGTGCACATGTGTAGTTTATGTGCATAAAATCTGGTCAAAAAGTCAAAGGTTAAGGTCAATGCCATCCAAAACATATGAAACATTAGGCAGAAATTAGAAAATGTGTTTACCAAATTTGCTTTGCACAACATTCCATCATGTAAAACACCTGACAGGGCAAATTTACTAGATTACCAAATTGCTGTTTCCATGGTAACTGTTGTTTATTTGGATTTGACAAGTATTGTGATATGCATGACATCTTTCTTGTTTCTTTGTCTGTCTGTCTGTCTGTGAGCAGAATACCTGAAAAAATTATGGGCAGATTCGGACGAAATTTGGTGGACAGATTTGCTGTGTGACAAGGACGAAATGATTCGATTTTGGTGAAGGTCCGGATCCGGATGCAGATCCGAGAATTTTTTTAGGTGATTCTTCACCATTGAGAGATGGAGTCAAAAATTAAAAATAGAAATAAAATAATATATATATATAATCATGATATTTCAAAAAGTTGTGGAAGAATTATGACAAAAGTTGGTGGATGAGTTGGTCAGGTGAGAAGAACAAGCTGATTAGATTTTCGTTAGGTCTGGATGCAGATCCGACTGATCAATGGGATACAAAATGTAAACGGTTCAGGCTGGCGGAGATACGTGCTCTACCGAGTGCCATTCTAGTTATCCAGCTTAAACTGAACCCCTTAAAGAAGAAACGTATGAGGATTGCAATGCATCATGACATCATAAATAACCAAAACTGTCATAGGTGATCAAGTTTTCAATGCCAAAAATGCATTTATACATGGATATTAAAAGGAACTTTGGCCTATCATTGCTATGCTGCACCAACATCAGAAACAATGACCCATCCACACACAGGCTACCTTCAGGTCCTGCCAATATCCTTGGTTCCCCTCTATCTCCAATGCATCGAGGTACCTATCTAATTCAAATACGTTCATGGTAATCCAGCAAAGATTCAAACAAAACTTTCACACTTCCTCTTGCCAAAGGCACTGTTGACATCACGTCTTCTAATGTTTACGTCAATGGTTAAAGCACATGATTGACATGAAGCCAGTTTTGTTTTTCCTTTGGAGTTTGGGGAAAGGCTAATATAGCAGATATTCAGGAGGATGTTTATTGCCTTATATTTATTTGTTGTAATTTTGGTCCCCAATTATTCATGGCATGGGTCGGAATTTACTGTACAGTACATGTATATTTACCCCACGCGCGCGAAGCAAAAAGTGGAGTTAAGCAATTGGTTCACTCTGTAAGTCTGTCTGTCTGTCTCAAACGTCAGTTTATGAATGAGGAATAACTTAATTTCAATTGAATGTTTTATTTTGAACACGAATCGGACCATGAATTGGAAAATGAAGCTGTAGTTTAGCATTCTTTGGCTCTGCATTCGTCCTAATCATGTATGCGCAGAGAGGAGTGACGTCATTTTTTTTAGTCTACCTGTTTGACAGTCAAACAGAATTGAAAATCATTCCAAACAGGAAACGTACTGTTTTTAGTGACGTCGTAAAGGACACAAACAACAGGCACGAAGAACTAATGTTACGTGTTAAATAAGGCGGTGTAATAGACGCTGCATCAACGGTGGTAAACTTCCAAAAAATTTTTTCTACAACCTAAAAAAATCCTTATTTATTTCAATTTAATTATACACTTGAACACCATAAAACACAAATCGCTTTATTGGCACTTTGAAAAACCTTTCATTTCGCAGTACTTGGTTCAAAATACCATGGCATTTCACATCATCTCGACCAATCAAATTTGCTGCTTGCAGACTCAGCCCATGTCCGTTTTTTTTTGTCAAGACCGCGTGGGGTAAGATATTTTCTGACATCATGAACAATTCATTTGATAAGAATTCCCTGAGGAATAAAAGCAGGAGCGCAACGCTGGATTTGGTTTTGTTCGAAGGGATAAGGGTCATCAGGCCAATAACTAGTGGAGTAGGATGGCAGGAAAGCTTCGATGAATGTGCACTCGCCTTTGAGCAGTCTCATCTGGGTTTGAATCTCGACACAGCTGTAAAGGGTCACCATGGTGTATTGCATGCAGTGTGATGTGTCAATATGTGTGTGACGCCATTGGAAAGACGTAAAGCTGGAAGACCCGTCTCGCAGCACTACTAGTTGATGGACCTTTAAGATTCCTTGACGTCTCACAAAAAGTTGGTGAGTTATCAATGGCACACTGAACAAATTACAAATTCCTCCCCAAAGACACAGGTAGCAAGTGGTCTGGTCTTTTTTGAAATCTCTTGACACCAGGTTACTGCTTGCTATCTCTGTGTGGTTCACTCTGCTAGTGTGGTTGCTGTGTGGTTCAGCAGCTCCTACATGAAATAAATTCACATTCCCAGATTATTCGTGTATCACATGTGAGAAGGTGTAATACAGAGCCTTGGGAAACTTCCTACCGCGGAGTACAACAGAATACAATTTTGTATTTGAACGACAACACATGGAGAAATGGCGTTTTGGAATATCATGTAGTATGAGGGTCACTACAAAAGTAATGTCCCACAATTTTTTTTACAACACCATATATATTCTACAGCATTGTTATTTGTCACAGTGTATAGGTACATCCTTCCTGCCTCAAAATTTGATCATTACATTGTCTTCCCACATGTGGGGTTGCTGTAGCAGTCGTCGAACATGGCTGCCCTCATGGACGTCCGTCAGAAGCAACGTGCTGTTATTAAATTATTGATGTATGAGGAGACTATTGGAAACATCCGTAAACAACTACAGAAGGCGTTTGGGGATGATGCTGTCGACCACAGCACAGTCGGTCGATGGACCAAGCGGATAACATCCGCAGGAGTTGAACATGCCTATATGTGTAGTGGCAGGCCACGATCAGCGCGGACGGATGTCAATGTTGAAAAGGTGAACAGCATCAGTATGGCAGACAAATGCGTAATTGTTGGAGAACTGTCACTCCAACTGGACATTGGTGAAGCAAGTGTGGGCAGGATAATAAAACAATTGGGCTATGCAAAGGTCTGCACTAATGTTGTTCACCTTTTCAACATTGACATCCGTCCACGCTTATTGTGGGCTGCCACTGCGTGAGCAGTCGTGCATATCGCCACGTTCAACTCCTGCAGACGTTATCCACTTGGCCCATCGACCGACTGTGCTGTGGTATACAGCATCGTCTCCATACGCCTTCTGTAGTTATTGTTATGTATCCAATAGTATCCTTTTCACACACCAATAATATAATCACAGCACGTTGCCTCTGACGGACATCCATGGGAGCAGCCATGTTTGACGACTGCTACAGCAACGCCACCTGTGGGAAGACAATGTAATTATCATATTATGAGGCAGGAAGGATGTACTTATACACTGTACAAGTAACAATTGCTGTCGAATAAATATAGTGTTGTTAAAAAAAAAACAACTTGTGGGACATTACTTTTTGAGTGACGCTCATACATTTAGATATTGAATGCAAAAACTTGGATAGTTAAGTGAAAATATAGGTCACAATGCAAGGGTAAAGAGTAAATAGCAGGCAGCCTTCAAAATGGAGATCATGATTGTATCAAACATTCCAACAGCACACAATCATTACATTTCAAGGTAATGATCACAACAATGACTGGAATAAACAATGAAAAACAGAGGGTACTTATAGCAAATTCCAACAGGGTGAGGGTTTTAAACACCAAAAAAGGGGGGGATGCGAGGAAAGTGTAATGAAATGGGCACTGGAACATGACCTATTATATGAAAAGGTCGTTTTCTTAATATGATGTGAAAATGAGGCGCCACCCAACATCTACTAGAAAAGGGAGGCGCCACCCAAAATGCCCATGAAAGGAATGTTTAGACTCAGAGAATATAGATAGCTGAGGATCTTACATTGATGGTTGATCCTGACCTATTGGTGGCCAGTTTACTTCCTCGATATCGACAAAAGTGCAACTTAAATGGACAACGGCATCGTTTTGATTCACACCCCTCCTCAGTCCACCACCGACAGTATATTCAGTCATACTCGGATGGGAGAGAGGTATTCCAGTGTCCGTGTGGAGAATGGAGAATTTCAGGTGATATGGTGGGAATTATTTTGCCGGGGCTTCCAAACCATGCCAGGAGAGCTAGCAGAGGAGATGGTTGGTTTGAAAGCTACGGCGGCTGAGAACCACAGTCATGGTACTTATTCTTCCGTACCCCGTGAGGCAAGTCATTAATTGCACATGGAAAGCACTCCCTGTGCTCTTCCCTTCACCGATCATCCTTTAAACACATAAAGCAAAATCCCTACAGTTTTTAATAATGCTTTGCGCCAATGCTCAATCCAAGGATTCATCGTAAACCTCAAGAGAATTAGAATTTACTGTGACATGGCCAACCTGCTCGGAGCCATCACTATGGAACAAAAGTTTGAAGCAACGTTCGGTGTTTCATTAAGCACTTGCTTGTGCGCTCGTCTACTGATCATGTGCACCCTCCAGATGATGTGCTCCCTCTGGAGGATGGCGCACCCTCCAGATTATGTGCTCCCTCTGGATGATGTGCACCATCCGGAGGATGTGCACAATCAAGATTCCCCATTTTAGTGGAACCAAGCGGAGTAAAGTAAGGGATGTTCCACAGAACATGAGAGACATTTGATATAAGATATCTTTGTGAGTGGGGGTAAGGAAACATGAGGACATGTGGAGGAGGAGGTATATGTGTTTCACCAACACAACAAGCATGCACGGAAGGGGTAGTAACCTGCAAGAGCAAAACATAAATAAATGGTCGGTACCATGCCATGTCCTCCTATGAGACCATCACAGGGAGGTGCAGGGCGCGGCAGGGGACCGGGAATGGGCCAGTACGGTCGCGGCTCAGTACCTTTTAGGCGAGGTTTCCTGCGCGTTTCCAGTGTCAAGATCCCAAGCACTCCTCCCATAGCTCCGCAACTGACAGGCACCACAAAGAGCTGTAGCTACCTCGGAGCACGAACCGGACCAGCCCTGGTCCCCCCACCTTCACCAGCTTGTTTTCCCGCCCCCACTCCGTGTCCCAATATCCGAAGAGAAGCTCCGCTCGTTGGGTTTAACCCCTTTTAGCTATATATCCGCACATGGCACCATCCTATATTCCATTACAAGTGCATGTGTTGTCCGTACCTCTTGTGAATTGACAACTACAGGACATTGTGAATGCGCACAATACCGTAGTGTGTTGTTTGCGTAGTGACAGTAGAGTTTGTGGCAAATGCATAATGATTTTCTCACTTTACATGAGTACAGTGTATGTACAGAGTTAATCATGAAACTTGGACTTAACTGAGAATGTTGTACCAGCACAACTGAGAAGGGCTCATGGAAATGCACCTGCAGTACACCGTAGTGAAGGTGCACGTCATGGGGGTGTAGTACAGGTTTCCCTGACTATCATGGGCGTGGCCAAGTTTACACTCAAAAGCAACGCCCCTGAGATTTCCCCATTCCTGTCGGAGGGTTTGAAGCTAGTACTGTACTGTGTAACAGAGGGTTATACTTACATTATTTACTCAACCACAATCCCCAACACCCCACCCCTTCTCCACACATGCCCTTCACCACACAATGTAATTTCCCATTTTACTCCCATATCTTTCCCACCATTCATCACCTCTCGAGCACTGGAAGGTCTTTCCACTTTGTCTTAGGACTTCCCAGAAGCATTTAGGAAAGGGTTGAGGGAGAAGCTCGGGTTAACTAAATGCAACACTAATCAGTGGCATATCTACCAGTTTGTGGACCATGGAAAAGGACTCCTGTCCCAGTTGTGCCACTTGAATATTCACAGCCCTGATGCAAGAACCCGCTGTTTAAACTCTCCGAGCCCAGGGTACAGGAAAATAATTTATTAATGGGGAATTTTTGGTGTCAATGATCTGGGTAAGGATTGAATTTGAATACAAAGAAGTTGAATGGTATACATCACTTCATTAGTAGTTAAATGCCCAACATAAAATGAGGAAATGCTGGCCAGGAATGTTTGTTTAATGGATCATGAAACAAACACCATAGACCTGGGTGTGGATTGTGCTACTCACAGTGTACTCCTGAAATACTGGCAGCCTCCATACATGCACAAATGGCTGTTGAGAACCGGAGTAAATTACATTACATGCGTCTGCACCATGCTCAAAGTAAGTCAGCTAGGCCTAGATGTGAAAATATGTGTACACCACACACACACACACACACACACACACACACACACACACACACACACACACACACACAATACTTTTCACCGAGGGTTGTGCTGCCGAAGCATAGTTTCTTGGCAAGGTGTTTTACGATTACCTTCCGAGCAGTTAGTCATATCAGGACAGCAATTTGGAATTTGTTCATGGTGCCAGCGATAGCTCGCCTCCAATTCATGAAGTACACCACAGGATCTTTCACGTCCACTAACTAGATCTAGCAGACAGGACACCCGATTTAATGTCCATCAGAGACAACACACATCTCGTCCTGCCTGTGAAACATGTTGACAGTTTATAGCTGGGCAGAGATTCAAACCCAGACTAGATGGCTCGGAGATGAAATACTGTATATATATATATTATATACATATATATATATATATAATATATATATATATATATATATATATATTCACACACTGTATATAGCCATGGTTTTTACGAATTATAATAGCGAACGAGTGAGCTTCATACTCAACGCGTGCACATGAGAGAATAGGAAACAACAACAACAACACAACACAATACCCTGGCAATTTGGAATCCGTGTCGTCGGCTATGACCCTTTTGCTTCCAGTTTTTGTCATGGGGAATGATGCATGCCGGGAGATCATGACCGGAAGTGTTTATTTATTTATTATTCATTTATTTTTTCCCCAAAGTTAATTTTATACTTCCGAAAGTGATTTTTTTCATGACAGGAAGTGTTTATTTAGTATTTAAACTTACCGGGAGTGATTTTGAAACTCTTTCCGGAACTTTTAATTTCTTTATTCTTGACCGGAAGTGTTTATTTATTTATTCATTCAATTATTTCCCCAAAGTAAATTTATACTTCCGAAAGTGATTTTCATGACAGAAGTCTTTATTTAGTAAAGATATCTCCCGCATCATCAAAAATATTTTAATCGTGATTTACATTATTTGATCGCTGATCCAGAATCCAGGCCGGAGTAACGGAAATTGCGTCATAATCATCAACTGTGCAGCGCTTACAGGTACCACGGTATAGTTGCAAGTATACAGTTGTGAACAAGCTATAGGTAAAGTCAGAAGCGAATGTAAGAAGAATTCTACGTCGCTTCTAGGCTTTGCCTATTCCATATATAGCGAACGCAGTGAGCTTCATACTTAACGCGTGCACATGAGAGAATAGGAAACAACAACAACAACAACACAATACCCTGGCAATTTGGAATCCATGTCGTTGGCTATGACCCTTTTGCTTCCGTTTTGTCATGGGGAATGATGCATGCCGGGAGATAAAGGCATCGTCGGAGACATGAAAGACCCAAATATCAGACATGGTGTATATTTCCTCCACTGGTTTTAATAAAGATATCTCCCGCATCATCAAAAAATAATTTGTAATCGTGATTTACATTATTTGATCGCTGATCCGAATCCAGGCCGAAGTAACCGGAAATTGCGTATACAGTTGTGAACAAGTTATAGGTAAAGTCAGAAGCGAATGTAAGAAGAATTCTACGTTCGCTTCTAGTATTAATTTTTTTTAGATGATCCTGTTCTAGGCGGTGTAGTTGTCGTTGTGAAGTAATGTTGAGGATTTTTTTTTTTTTTCAGATGAGATCCTGTTCTAGGGGTGTAGTTGTTGTTGTGAAGGTAATGTTGAGGTATAATGTTGAGGTAATATTTATTTTTTAGATGAGATCCTGTTCTAGGTGGTGTAGTTGTTTGGGTGAAGGTAATGTTTAAGGTAATATTTATTTTTCATAGCAAAAAGACGTTTTAATTTGAT
>CM068953.1:42579809-42602566 GCA_035128595.1 Eptatretus atami | reverse complement strand
GCTTTCTCCACCATTCGAACAATCTTTCGCTGCAATCTTCGATCAAGTTTTCTCTTGCGGCCACATCCAGGGAGGTTGGTAACAGTGCCTTGGGCCTTAAACTTCCTGATAACATTGCGTATGGCGGACACAGGAACATCAAGGTCTCTTGAGATGGACTTGCAGCCTTGAGATTGTCCATGCTTGGCTACAATCTTGTGTCTGACCTTCTCAGACAATTATCTGGTTTTCCTTCTTTTCTCCATGCTCATCACGGTAGACACCTTGACACAAAACAGCAGAATGACTCCTTTTCTCGATTCAAACTGGTCGAATGAGTGATTTATATATTTCAGGCACTTGCATCTCACCACAGGTGAGTTCAATTCCAAGGTAAAGGAGAATCACCTGCTTGAAATCGAATTATTTCGAACAACTTCTAAAAGGTGCCAATAATATTGTCCGGGCCATTTTAGGATTTCTGTGTGGAATAAGCTAACATTTAGGAATTTTTTTTCAGCTATTTTTGTTTTTTCCCACTGCAAACCAAATAAATACATGTGTGGACACCAAAAGATTTTTCAATTTCAACAATTTTCTGGAAGACACGGTGCATTATTTGAAAAATGTGCAAGGGTGCCAATATTTTTGGCCACAACAGTATGTACGTAACTTATATAATCGAAAACTGCTTGGCTGATCTCGACCAAAATTTGCACACTTACTCGGGGTTGCTGGTAGTCAGTCATGGACACAAAAAATAAAATAATTGGCCTCTTACCCCCAGAGTGTATGGGAGGGATAACCCTTTTTGATAAGGGAGGGGGGCTTACACTCAGCATTGTGCAAGATATTTCGCCGACACTGTAATTTGCTCACAGAAGGTGCAGGTATTTAATAGTTGGATGAGAACCTGAAGGATTGCAAATCCAAAGTCTTGTCTCCATTGTCCATTTCATTTCAGACTGCTCCTGCTCAATGAATAGATTCCGAAATGAAATAGTTCCTTATGCTCTTGCGTTCAAAAGCGCTGCATGTGGACCTATATTTTACAGGATCGTGTGCTATCGAAGGCTAGACCAGTTTGAAGATTCAACCTAATGGTGAAGATTTTAGAAGCCAAAATGGATAGGAAAACGTCAGCAAACTGCTTGTGAAATTATTCCACATGTGCAGTGAATAAAACAACCAAATGGGAATACATCTTTCATTTTGAATAATTAATAACATAAAAGGGAGTGACTTTTCAAATTACATGATTTGTGAATTTTTTTTTTTGGAAAAATATGAGACTATTATGAAGATTTGCAATATGTCTGGCTTATATAACAAAGAATGAATGAATATGCAAATCCAAGTGGAACAAGAACAGCAATCGATAGAGCGCATACCTCAGCCAGCCGAAACAGCTTCCGCTTTGTACCCCACTGATCGGGAAGATCTGAATCCAGACCTGAACCAAAATCGAATCGGCTTGTTCTTGTCACCAAAGCAACTCGTCCACAACTTTTTGAGATATCATGCTATACATTGTTTTTTTTCCCCCCATCTCTCAATGGTGAAGAATCACTTTAAAAGTTACAAAATTACCAGATCAGGATCTTCACCAAAATCTAATCAATTCGACCTTGGCACACACTCAGCCTCTCCACCAAATTTTGTCCGAATCTGTCAACAACTTTTTGAAATTACCTGCTCACAGACAAACAGACAAGCGAACACAGGTGTGAAAACATATTCTTCATCCACCTTCGGTGGCAGAGGTAAAAATCACCATGATGCACTTATATATGTTTTCATTGGGTAGGCGCACGCACGCACGCACGCACGCACGCACGCACAGTGTCCCAACTTGCTAATCTTTGCTGCAATTTGAAACGAGCAGAGTAAAGTCAACAAATTCATCTTGCATTTGTAAATTAACAAAAAAAAAATTCTCCCAAGATAAACGGATAGATTGGACGATATATATTTACATATATTATATATTTAAAGCATTTTTAGCAAATTCAGCCTCAAGTCATTTCGCATGGATTATTTATCAAGAGTTTTTGAAATGGGATTGGGGACACAATGGGCAAGGACGATAAAAAAAAAAATCTTCGAATTGGGAATGAAGATAGATCCGAGAGCCAATGAATAATTTATCAGAACCCAGGCAGTTCTTCATAATGGTGGACCATCCTTTGTTGCATTGGTGCTGTATCAGGGGAGTGTTAACACGTGTCTGTGCAGAATGCTAACTGTCAATCAGAGCACCGGTTAGTTGCTGCTTGTAGCCATTTGTACACAGGACTTCACTTTATGGAGGCAACACATAAGAGGCCAATTTTCACCTGGAAATTGAAAGGAAAATACAATTGGCTCCTTGGAACATGATCGGGTCAACGTGGAGAGACCTCAGTGTGAGAAACTCAACGGCAAGTGAGTGAATGTCCAACACGTAGCACACTGGGCCACAGATTTATTAAAAGGTGGATGGGGTTCCACTGAAAGAAAGGTATGCAAAAGAAGAATCCTTCACCGATGTGGGACCAGGAACCACATGCCATACCGGCACATGATTCCTGGCCCTGGTCCCACAATATTATCAGACTCAGTGGCGTAATGATTAGAGCGTCTGCTCCGAGTATGGGAGGTTGGCGGTTTGATCCCAGGCCGAGTCGTATCAAAGACTTTTGAAAGGTTATGTGCTGCTTACTCACTTATGACTTCTTCCTGTGTTGAAGGTCTTTGTAACGGCAGTCATATATCTGGAATAACTTATCAATGAGAGATGGCTAACTCACCTGGCGTGGTAGGTTAAGGGGGTGGAGGAGGGGACTTTTCTCTCTGCTAACAGCAAACAGACAATAACATGTGCTCCTCCATCCGACCCCCCCATGCAAGGTGGTCCATGAAAGGTGGAGAATGTAATATCGTTGTTCCAATCACACTGTCGTACAACCTTTCTCATACGAGTCTGCAATGAGCTTGCAGGATCCGCTTCGCCAGCCTGCATACATCCGCAGCAAAGCTTTCGCATATCAAAGCACAGAGCCAACCTTCTCCGAGGCATGCACCAAGGCATGCACAAAACAAGCCAAGGGAGAAATGTTCACAAATTTAAATACCAAAGGACTTGCACACACCAGGTCAGGCCTACCAAAGCAACTAAGTATTTCTGTCACATATCTTTGCAGGTTCCAAATGCCATAAAAAAAAGTCAGACAGACATGACTTGCATATAAATTTACAGATAAACCAGTAGTTGTGAACATTTGACACCATTAAATCTCACTGCCATCTGCACCGCTTTGTACTGTGGTGACCATTTCAGAACAACCACTGGATCGCGCAAGATATCACGGAGCACAACGAGCAAAAGCGAACATGCATCTCTATCTATCTATCTATCTATCTATCTCTCTCTCTCTCTCTCTCTCTCTCTCTCTCTCTCTCTCTCTCTCTCTCTCTCTCTCTCTCTCTCTCTCTCTCCTGACCGGGCAATTTGTCCTTTAAAATGAAAATTGACCAATCCCAGCTGGAAATCTAACTTCTTGGAATTGATACAAATTCGATAAACGTTTCGATCTCGAAACTTCGAAGGTCGACGAAAGCCTATCAACATATTTCTACAGCAATCCAAGGCTCGTGAAGGAGCTCGCACGCATATTGCATTCTGGATGAAGATGAGATATGTGCTTCGATTGGAAATGCCAAACGGGTCGACCGACCTGCAAACTTCCACCAAGGTATTTGGTCGAATTCTTTCACTGCAGAACTTGGGAATCAAAACATGAAAAAAGAAAAACAACCTCTTTTGTCTGCAAAGTGTAACTCGTCGTTGATTCTTAAAAAGAAGGCAGATTTAAATTGACCTTACCTGTTCTGTTAAGAAACCCAATAAATACATACTCAATAGGATCATTGTTTTAGGATTTGACTGGTGAGAAAGAGGGCTGATGTTTACATGACAGCCTTGCATATCGCATGGGTAACTGGAAGCCTCAGCTCACAATGACGGTATCCTTGAGCGCAAACAGGTACGGCATGTCCTTTGTACTTGTGTGTTGAAATATGCGTGGCAGGATAGCTGAACTCATAGTATGCTCACCATTGAGCCGTCTCGTCTGGATTCGATGCGCATAACTAAAAGCTGCCGTCCTGGTGTCGTGGCAATAAGGGGGCGTATAATCTCCGAGAGCATTCCATCATTGGGGGCTGCGGATGTAATTCTAGCTGTTTTGTCTGCATTTTGGTTGTGGATATTACTGATGCTACATCTCATGAAAAGGGCAGGTTATTGTGTGCTGGGAAGTTCTCTTTTTTGTCGTTAGCACTACCTGAAGTAATTGAGAGCGCCGGGGTGCGACGATGGCACAGGTATGATGAGCAAGATAACTTTCTTCGGTGCCAAAGGTTCTCATTTGGTTTAAAAATTTGACAAACACAGGATGTGGGTGAGTCGGCTTAGTCGCCAGGTATGTTCAAACAAAACCAAGCTGTGAAATGAACAGACAAAAACATTGGAGATCAGTAAACATGCGTACCCGTGTCACGTACAAACCTAAGTTACATATTTGTTCACCTTTCTTTGATTAATATGCAAATCCTTTTTTTATGTGTGCGGTGTTTTCTTCCATTTCTTTAAACATAGACTTCAGTTTCATGGAGAAGCAAGATAGAACTAGAACGGCACTCGGTAGAGCGCACACACCTCCGCCAGGCTGAACAGTTTACGTTTACTATCCCACTGATAGGCCGGATCTGGATTCGGACCCGAACCAAAATCGAACCAGTTCGTCCTTGTCACACACTCAACCTGTGTACCAAATTTCGTCTGAATCCGTCCATATCTCTTTGAGGTATCCTGCTCACAGACAAAACATACAAATCGGTGTGAAAGCAAAACCTTTGTCCACCTTCGGTGGCGCAGGTAACAATGACATTTGGAGGCAACAATGTGATGTTCTTAGAATGCCAACAGCAGAAGGAGACAATGGTACTTTCAACATGGAATCCTCGGCAACGTTATACATTAAGAACCTTGTTGT
The DNA here is from genome assembly GCA_035128595.1 of Eptatretus atami. Taxonomy (NCBI): domain Eukaryota; kingdom Metazoa; phylum Chordata; class Myxini; order Myxiniformes; family Myxinidae; genus Eptatretus; species Eptatretus atami. Next base: position 42,597,551 of record CM068953.1, on the reverse strand, counting down.
CATCGTTGTCCAAATGCAACATGCAGCTGCGGATTTGCGTCATTGCTGGGAGCACGCAGTCTCACAGATGCAGTGCCCACTGGAGGTGAGAGCAGGTATTTACAATTTGTTCCAGGTGCCGGCGATAACCGCCTTCTATTCGTGAAGGACGCTTATGATCTTTAATGTCCACCAACTGATGGCAGCAGTTGGGACACACAGTTTAATGTCCACCCAAAAGATCACCCTGCTCGCAGCTGTCTGCAAAACTCGAGGGTGACGGTATATAACTGCGTCGAGATTCAAACCCAGGCCAAACATTCAACATACAAAAGCAGTCTATTTGTCAATGATATTTTGCAAGACTACTTGGCTGGCAAAGCACATATAGTAAAGAAAGGGACAATAGCGGTCACGTGAGGTGGGTAAGAGACAAAAAGTGAAGAGACTCCGAGGGCTGTGCGAGACCAGATGAAATCCGGAGAGCGGTTGGAGACCACAAACTGTCTTGCAGTGAGATAACACATGAGATATCAGTGTGATTCAATCGAGTCCTTCAGAGCATTAACAGCTTATATCAGATACCTGAGTACCAGGTAAGCCACAGCAGTCATCCCAGAAATAATTTCATCATGGAGGAAGCAGATTGCACGCAACATGGAGCAGATGAATAAATGCAACTACAAGGCTTTGATTTCTGCAAACTGCTGCTCCAGGAACACCGACGACGATTTCAATAGAAATCATTTTGTGTGCACACGATTCAGGTAGGTCAACTGAACAATCAATGAGGTTACCCAGCTTTCCCCTCGTTGTGGGTGCATTATTCATCAAATCCGACGCAGACAACTTGAATATGTCCACAGCAGCACACAGCCACTTAATTATTTACAAAATCGAAGATTTTTCAAGTGTATTGGTCATTCAATTTTTTTTTGGGGGGGGGGGACCATACTCTGTGCAGATCGTTGGTGCTGCTTAATCAGTCTCCTTGGCTATTGGGTACAATCCTGGATGGGCCGCCACTCCGACACAGGATACCAACATGCTGGCACTCATTTTGCCGACATCGGAAGGATGACAGGTTGAGTTAACCCCACCTGGTATTAATTGAACAGCCGAATGGGATTTGAACTCAGGACCCTCAGATCCAAAGCCCACCACCCGAACCATCAAGCCAACACCAGGCATATTTTGTTATTCTGTCTGTTTATCTCCTGCAGCTCACAATTCCAAACGAATCGTTATGAAACTTCACCAAGTTGTAGAGGTTAGAGGTAGTCCCAACTGAGAAGCCGATTGATTTTGAGGTCAAAATTCTAAAATCGTCATTTTTCATCCGATTGACTTGAAATTTGAACAAGATTTGCATATTGCGTCACTGAAATTGGGAAACCAACTATTTTTGAGGTCAAAAGGTCAAAGGTCAACTCAAGGTCAAACTTCTGAAATCATCAATTTTCAACTGAAAAATCGTCAATTTTCATCGATTGACTTGAAATTTGAACAAGATTTGCATATTGCGTCACTGAATTGGGAAACAACTATTTTTGAGGTCAAAAGGTCAAAGGTCAATTCAAGGTTAAACTTCTGAAATCATCAATTTTCAACTGAAAAATCGTCAATTTTCATCCGATTCACTTGAAGTTTGAACAAGATTTGCATATTGCGTCACTGAGTTGGGAAACCAACTATTTTTGAGGTCAAAAGGTCAAAGGTCAATTCAAGGTCAAACTTCTGAAATCATCAATTTTCAACTGAAAAATCGTCAATTTTCATCCGATTGACTTGAAATTTGAACAAGATTTGCATATTGCGTCACGAGTTGGGAAACCAACTATTTTGAGGTCAAAAGGTCAAAGGTCAATTCAAGGTTAAACTTCTGAAATCATCAATTTTCAACTGAAAAATCGTCAATTTTCATCCGATTGACTTGAAGTTTGAACAAGATTTGCATATTGCGTCACTGAATTGGGAAAACAACTATTTTTTGAGGTCAAAGGGTAAGGTGAAATAAAAAAAGAGAAAGAAAAAATGAATTGGAGAAGAGGGAGTGGAGGGGGGGGGGAGGGGCATGAAGAGAGATAGTCAAACTCAAGGTTAACTTCTAAAATCATTCAATTTCAATCTGAAAAAATATCATTTTCATCCGATTGACTTGAGCTTTGATCAATATTGTCAATTATAATCTGAATGAAATGGACAATTTGATGTATCATGACAACCTTGGAGAGTGGGAGGGGGGGGGGTGGATTTTGCCCAAGTTATCGTGCTCTGCATGACGTCTATTTCTTGTTTGCATATTCTTTATATATTTTTGCATATTCTTTATTTATAACAAAGTATATAAATGAAATATGCAATTGTCCTGTATTATAACATATCAGTTTAGTCTCAATCGATGTTCGCAAATATGAAGATGTCATTGCGAGTACAATGCATTGACTATTATCTACACAGGAATGACGCAGGGACAAACGTCGATGACCTTCTGTCTGAAGGACTGCTGAGTATGGCAAGAAGAGAGTCATTTATATGATAATGACATTTTGGAATATATTATTCAACAAGCCTTTATTCCGCCCAAGGTTGCTTCCAAATTGTGTGCTTCATCTGAAGCCTCATTCTGATCGAATTCAGCTTGCTGCATGGAGACATTGGATTCGGTAAGGCACACAGCAATGTGTGGGAGCACAAATGCTCCGTATCTTGGATTGATGGTGTGCAAGGTTTAACCATCACCATGCAAGTGTGTGTTGACACAACACAAAAGCTTCATGACCGAAATGAGAAATCAATGGTGGAAGAGCAACGCAATTTCAAAGGTCACTCCGAATTCTTCACAAGGTTACCCTCCCAACTCTGGTGAGGATGTGATGGATGAGCGAGCTGCGAGACGTTTTGCATTGTATTGCCTGACAGCAGGGCAGGTAAAACTCAACCAACCTTTGGCTTCGGTAGAAATGTGCAATCAAAATCGAAGTAAAGAGCAGGGAAGGAAATTCCTGGTGAAAAATAGCAAGTGTTGTGGAATATTTGTGACGAATTACCGGTGATTCTCGAAAGTGAAAGTCTATTTGAATATCACCAGCATGAAGGAATGAGAGTCGGGTGTAAAACTAGTCAACAACACAGAGTCGGGTGTAAAACTAGTCAACAACACAAGTGGGGTGTAAAACTAGTCAACAACACAGATGTTGGGTGTAAAACTAGTCAACAACACAGAGTGGGTGTAAAACTAGTCACAACAAACACGAGTGTGGGTGTAAAACTAGTCAACAACACAGAGTGGGTGTAAAACTAGTCAACAACACAGAGTGGGTGAAAACTAGTCAACAACACAGAGTGGGGTGTAAAACTAGTCAACAACACAGAGTGGGGTGTAAAACTAGTCAACAACACAGAGTAGGTGGTGTAAAACTAGTCAACAACACAGAGTGGGGTGTAAAACTAGTCAAACACAGAGTGGGTTAAAACTAGTCAACAACACAGGTGGGTGTAAAACTAGTCAACAACACAGGGTGGTGTAAAACTAGTCAACAACACAGAGTGGGGTGTAAAACTAGTCAACAACACAGAGTGGGTGTAAAACTAGTCAAAACACAGAGTGGGTGTAAAACTAGTCAACAACACAGAGTGGGTGTAAAACTAGTCAACAACACAGAGTGGGTGTAAACTAGTCAACAACACAGAGTGGGGTGTAAACTAGTCAACAACACGAATGGGGTGTAAAACTAGTCAACAACACAGAGTGGGGTGTAAACCAGTACGGACAACACAGAGTTGGGTGTAAAACCAGTAGACAACACAGAGTTGGGTGTAAAACCAGTAGACAACACAGTTATGTTGGGTGTAAAACACCACATGCTAAACCCTAGTATTTATCTTCACTTCAAGACCTTCTCCTGGTGTATGAGTACCAAATGTAAAACCATGGCAATAGTTAACATAAAGTCCTTGAGAATTCCACAGAGAGGGTGAGCAATGGTGCACACTGACGGAGCGATCAGTTGTTCACCAAAACAAGGGGGATGCGTCAGTGAAAGACATTATTGATCGGCATTACACTGACTTGAGTAGGTCACTATGGATGAGAGGATTAAAGTGTGTAGAAATCACCTTGAAGGCCTGGAGGAATGGGGGGAGAAGTTGTTCAGAAAATGGAGAGACAAATGGCCAGAGAGCAGCAGATATACTGTTGGATCATCAATCGGGCAGACAAGTTACAGGTTTGTAACATAAAGAGGACACCCAAAAACAATTGGACAAAAGACAATGTACATTCTCGGGTATTAGCCAGAAGGATATACATACTGCACAAGAAACCTAAACAAAGGAGATGGCCATTTGGACCATCACAGGTGTTACCTCAATTATCATATTTTCTTTATAAGATGTTACCTGCATCTTTAACCCATTAACTTAATCATTCAATTCGCCAATCCTCTTTGCAATAATCCGATTCTCCTCATAATCCTTCCATCCACATCGCTTCTGTAATTGACCTACACATCACATTCAATCTTTTGACGAATAATTCATGGACCGACATACAATGGCAACCCATTTTTAACAAACTGCAAAATCCAGCTTCCACAATTGCAGACGGGACAACCGGCTTAAAGACTCGACCTGAAGGATGACATGTTTTGAGATAGAGTGCTCCCTGCCGGCATTGCACTCGGATGAAATGAGTCCGAAGCAACTCCACGCGGGAACAAATCCACAAACAGACAACTCAGTGGCGAACAAGCTAATAACTGATTTATCCTTCCATGGACACAACCAGGCCTTCCATGGAGGTCTTTCATCCAAACGCTTGCTGGGATGGAATCTGCTTAGATTCTGAGATATGATGGGATTGGATGCATTCATGTTGATGTGCAGGTAATATTCGCAGGATTGGAGCCTCAGGAAAGGTTTATGAGAGTTGGTTGTGGCCATTTCAAATAAATCAAGAAAGAAAGTGGCGTCGGATGGAAGACCCTCTGGTGCAGAGGTGGCTTTCACATCCCTGAAGACAAAGGCCTCTGTGCACTAAAAAAATCTGAAATACGAATGAAACAGAAATGGTGTTGTTGAGAATGCTGGAATGAAGGAAACCTTCCAGTTGCACATGATCAGAACACCTCCTCGATCTTGGCATTTCCAGATCCTTCAGATTTTGCTTGAAATTGAAATTTGCGGATGGGGATTGGGAAAGGATAGTGCGGAGAGTTTGGGGGAGGCAGGTTTAATAGCGACGGTTGTAGACAGTCATAAAAAGTTTAAATCAGGTCACACTCTTATTTAAGTATTGTGAATTACGCATTATACATTTTCAAAGTGTGGCTGTATTAGCTAGAGCAATACAACTCCAGTGAAGCATGAAAAACAGAGGCTTGACCATACATGGCTTCTCTACTGTCACTTCCCACAATTGTCTGGAAGAAGAAAAGAAACAAAAATCGATCCGTTGTGAAAAACAATACTTGGGTAATGAAAAATAAAAAGCTTCAAAACATTGAATGCATTTCCAAGCCACGGCTCACTCCACATGCTTTGATAGAAGAGTTAAGACGAAGCAGCGACCGAGACTTTCATTTGGATGAAATTGAACAAAAATGGCTCCCAGTGAGACAACACTACCCCCCTCCGGAATCCATCTCATGCTTACTCCTGAAAGCAAGTTTCTGACAGGTAAGAATCGTGTCGAACATGAACATCACAATGACAGGCAAAAAGGTTAATAACCACCTTGTTCATCGAAGGAAATGTTTGTAATTATTACTATTGTAATGTAGGGGTAATCATATTCCACGTGTGTTTGGGAAGGTGGAGTTGGGCGGTGGGAGGTTGATGCCCAATCTTCTGGGCCCGTCCCTCGGATAAATCAGAGAATGTTATTCAAGAGATTCACCAGCGGTGGAAATGGACCAAATGATGATGAAAGGAAAATATTTTGGGGGTGATGGAAGTTGATTCTCCAACACAACTTCCTGACCTTCACCATACTTGCTGAGGTTGCTGACACTCCACACTTAGCTCGTCATACACTCTTAAGGCAACATGGGGTGCGTTACAATGATGTCTGGCAGATATCGCATTCAGGAAGCATAGCACAAAGGGCCTAAGCCAGACGGTACATTTCAACCAACCAATGAGAATGTGAAGACATGCTGGGATTATTCTGTTAGACCGTTGCTGGAATTGCATGAAGCTGCAAGCAAAGCCAGATTCCAAATATCTGGATTTCTGACTGCAATTCAAACCATCCTACCGCAGCCAGGACCTCCGCTTGGATGGTAAACAGGCACCCAAGTGGAAACGTGGAAAGACACCCATGGCAGTCATTTGGCAAGTCATTTATTAAGTTTACAGGTAAAGGTGGGGGTCAATCCTAATTAAGCATAGGGAATAATGTACTGGTTTTTGAGATGAAAGATCTTCGCTTGGGTGATGAAGACCTGCGGTGACATTGATAACAGGCGGATGGTGTCAAAATGAGGATCTCAGAATTGTATCTCGTGACAAACAGAGTGAAGTAAACTTGTTAACATCTGGATTGCTTCGGTTTTCGAAATTAAGTCACTTTGCAAATGCAGTTATGTAAGGAAAGGTCTGTCTGTACCGTGTGGTGCCCGAGGTGTTGTCACCAGGATGTCTCATGTTCAGAATGCACACCATGTGTTCAACGATTTAACTTTCCAGAAATGCAAAGGAAATTATAATTGATGGTATCATCGGCGTGTCGAGAAACGATGGCATTTTCACTTGATTCCTCAAGGAAATGGCTTCAAATATTGAGCAATCAATCCCCACTGCTGTAGCCTGGTCTTATTCACATCTGGAGACATGACTGCACACTTTGATGAAGCATGGTGCCGGAAGAGCATGCTCGTGGAAATAGAGCTGCAATGTCATTTTTCAGAAACTTTGGGAGGCACTCATTCATCCTGGGAATAATATGTCTCCTTATGAGGACCTTTAACGCAGGGGGAGGCCATTAGGGCCATGGAAGCATGCGCTAGTATTTCAAACCTCTGGATGTTTGTTCGTGCTCTATCCTTTTAAAATTCTGAACATCAAATAAGGAAGCAGCATGGACCGTTTTTTAATTTTTTGTTACGATTCAGCCGTGTTTGAATCGCCGACCACCCTGACTCAGAACGGACACTCTAATCATCATGCCACCGAGTCTGGTGGAAATTATTTTTTGTGAATTATCGAGAGCGCCGAATGAGGAAAAGCACTGCAAAATCTTTGTGATGACTCAAAGTGCCCTAGAGTGTCAAGCAAGAGGGATGGCTTTTGCCTCCGTGCGCAAGTGACCTCGGCCATCTTTATTACAGATAGGTGCATCAATCCACAGGAACTGTTCATGCAGTTGCTCCACTGACAGAGTGACAATTGACAAATCAGGAAATCGTAAATGGCGAGTGAAAAACCTGTACACACAGCATGTAACCTACCACCTGAAAAAGTCATGAAATTTTCGTTAAGGCAGAAAGTGAGACGTATATGGAAAGAAGGAAATTTGTACAGGCTGGCACCACCGTAGCACAGGGAGCGTGAAAGTGGTTTAGTAGGGGCTAATGCTTAAATCAACAACCAGTCTTTAACAGCTCTTTTGCTCCATGCAGCAAAGCGAATGAAAAAGACAAAATGAAAGAGATAAATTGAATAGATCAGGGAAGATCAAAATTTCCAGGATGGATTTATGTAAAGTTTACAACACTCACGATGTATTGTGAAAGCCGTCCCCTTACACGTGTATTTCCTTCAAAAGAGATGCACTACTTCCAGCATCCCTGTAACATGAGGATCTTTGACAGCCCGTTTTCTGGACTTAAACATTGAATACTAGTCACATGTCGTCCAAAAAGACTTGGTTTATTTTTTTTGCATTTTTCCGTTTTTTTCAAATTGTAAAAGATCATAAAGGAGCACGACCTGGCAGATGAGGTAGGTGGGTAGTCGACAACCTCAAATGACATGATTGGTCAAGCTTGTGCATACACATTGCAGATGTGTTGCAGGGCTAATTGTTTGAATCGGCATTTGTTCAGTTGTCGACCAAATCTCACAAATTCGTTATTCCCACAATGTTCCTACAAGTTTGATTCAGCACAAAATGCATGTCTTCGGTCAGCTTTACAAATTTTTAATCAAATTTTGTGCGAACTGGTTGCTCTTGTAATATAATCATATAATAATTATACCATTCATTTTGTGCTGGAAAGGCGCATTGGGCTGCTGAGGCATTTTCATTGGCAAGGAGTACAGTCATGGACAGATCACCACTCCGACGCAGGATACTCGAATGGCTCAATCATCCGAGCAAGCTGGTACTCATTTTGCCGACTTCGGAGGGATGACAGGCTGAGTTAACACACCACCTGGTATTAATTCAACGGCCAAACAGGATTTGAACTCAGGACCCCAGGATCCCAAGTCTGCCACCCTAACCATTAATGGTTATGACCCGAATACACTGGTACTCATTTCAGCAACCTCAGAAGGACAGTAGGCTGAATCAACCCCACCTGGTGTTAATTCAACAATAAACAGTCTTTTGATCTTGTCTTATCGGGTTTCCTTGAGGCCGACCCATCTTTCCCATCAAGGCGAATGATCATTTTTATTTGTATTTTCTCCCGATGACCATCAGTTCCAATTTCCCCCACTTTTCCCACCACCACCATCTATCCCTCCCAAATATACCCTCTGGTTCTTGTCTTAGAATTTTTAAAAATTAAACAAAAAAACATCAACCCTTTCTCCCTCCATACACATGAGTACCAACCCTTCTTCTTCTCCACCTACTGCCGTCACACCATCTTCCTTCCACTTGAGCTGACCCACTCTCTCCATTACCTTCACGATTTCTTCAGACAACCTGCCATTCCCTAATTTTTTTCCTTGTATCCTTTCGAACTATACACCTCCAGAAATTATGCATCTCTATCCCTTCTAACGAGTGACAAAGAACTAACGAGTTCCAAAATTTTCTCTTGTGGGATTTCTGCCCAGGCTTCACGCAAAAGGTTTCGGAATTTTGCCCGTGATGTTGGTTTCCTGGACTTTTTCCACACAGCTTGATCCTATATGGCTAAGAGGTGTTCAATGGGATTCATGTCAGGAGACTGACTTGGCCGTGGAAGTCACTTGATCCCATTTCTGTCCTGCCATTCATTGGTCTTTTTTGGAGTGTGGCATGGAGCTCTATCCTCCATGAAGAGTATTGTCTTTGACCATCTGACCAGTGGAGAAAGAGTCCATCCTCAAGGAGAGAAATGTTTTTCGTAGTGTTGATGTTGCCAACACACTCCACAAACTCTGACCGACCAGCGCTCCAGATTGCTCCCCACACCATCACTGAAAAACCACCGTGTTTGCCAGTTGGCTGCAATCGGTTCAAAGAGAACTCTTGATTGGGAAGTCTCCAGATCAATATGCGTCCACTGTCAGAAAATTGAGAAAACTGGGACTCATCTGAAAAAATGACAGTTTTCCAAAACTCCAGGGATCTGGTGGCCATCTCTTCAGCCAACTTCTTTCTCCTTTGAATGTTGGCTGGTCAAAGAAGAGGTTTTCTCTGAGCTGCTCTCCCATAGTAGCCCAGTTGATAAAGGTATGGCACGGCAGTTCTTGAGCTAACTTGGACCTCCGATGCAACATCTGCTGCCTTGCAAAGGAGTTTTCTCAATGCACAGCATGACAGCTTGAAGACACCTTTCTGAGTGCCCAGGTTGACCAGAATGGGAAGCTGTGGATTCCTTGCCTTCGCTGGTGAATTGCACAATCACCCCGATTTGACCGTAGAAAGTGGAATGCCAAGGTTCTGAGCTATCTGATGCTACTGACTCCATGTTCAGATTGGCCAACAATTCATCGTCTTTGAAAATCGGAAGCTTGTGTGCTCCCTGGGTTTGGGGTATAGTTAATTGTTGTACTAGAGCCAGGAACTCGTTTCTGCAAATAAATAGTCGAATATTAGTACAAATCACTGAAATAAACTGCATGATACAGATGAAATGAAGGAATTTAAGGTGTCTATTTACTTCTGTCATGTCTCTGTGTATGTATGTATGTAATATATATATATATATATAATATATATATATATATGTATCCTCTTATCTCGATGTTAATGACACCACCCTCTGCCGTACCATCTGTCATCCCTCAGACCAGCAAGCAACAGCTTCTTCACTCTCTTGCAGATCTGGATAAATTCACAAACTGGTCCAACACGTGGAACATGTCTTTCAATCCTGACAAATCTCACACTCTCATGATGTCTCTCCAAAGGACCATTTGGAAACCTCCTCCATCTATTTTTCGCAATAATCCTTTGGAAGAAGTCCTTTCATTCAAGCTTCTGGGTCTCACTTTCTGTCATGATCTTTCCTGGGAAAGCCACATTTCCAAGCTGGCCTCCAAAGCCAGTCGCCGACTGGGATTCCTCCGTCACGCAAAGTCCTTCCTCAGCCTGCCTGAACTTCTGACCACATACAAAGCTTTCGTCCACAGCCTGATGGAGTACTGCTCTCTCCTCTGGGCTGGTGCTCCTGCCTCTCACCTTTCTCGGATTCACGCTGCGGAAAACAAGGCATTTAGGATTTTTGTTTCTGCCGCGGTGAGGCTGAGTCTTTGGGCCTCTCACTCTCTCACTGCAGGCAGGTCGGTGGTCATTCTGTCTTCTACCCTCTCCTCTCCGGTCTCGCCCCCCCCCATATTTCCTCAGGGCGCTCAAGGTCCGCCAGCAACCCCCTTCTGGTAAAACTACCAAATCAAGAATCACTGCTCACCTTATTCTTCATTCCTCTTTTTTCCCACCTTTGGAACAAACTCCCACACTCTCTCAATCCCATCTTTCCCTCCAGGTCTTCAAAAACAGCTGTTCACCACCATCTCTTATCTTCCCCCATCCAAAACCACGATCTTTTCTACCCCCGTTAGTTCACCCCAAACCCACCTCCTTCAAATTCCCTGCCTTCCTTCCCAAAAGTTCCCTGTCATGCAAAGTCCTGAAAGTCTCTGTAGTGTCCATCTTGTATTCCCCATGTTCCCTGCCCCATCCCTCTCCCTTCCACAGATCTTCTAATGTCTCTGTTCCCCACCGATTTGTCCTTCCCTCTCCCACCCCTCTCGTCTCCTGCCCCCGTTGTTGTGCGGTGTGTGTTAGCTCTCATACGAGCCTCGACAATGTGTAAAAAAACAAAAAACAGGGGCTCAACCTCAGGACCCTAAGGTCCCAAGCCAGCCACCTTAATTACTAAAACAACAACAGGCTTTGTTCTTGTAACATTCGTGTTATAATTTGATGATGAAACCTGCCACATACTTTCAATGTTGCTGTACTACCACATCGTGTATTAATTAAGTCACCACATCTTGGCATATGCTTTCATGCCATAATGACATCACAATTACAAAAGAACAGAACATTTGAATACACTTCCAAAATATAAATTAAATATTTGATTAATTTTAATGACATACTACTACTAATAATAATATATATATATATATATATATATATATATATATATATATATATTATATATATATATATATATATATTTTGCGTGGACGCTCGAGAGGTGATGTGAATGATGAGACGTGATGTTGGAGGAGTAGGCAACATGAAAACCAGAAGGAAACAAATAGTGTTGTGGAATGAATATGACGACGACGATCAAAAAGGAAAATACAATTTCGCCAATTATAATCATGCCACATTGTCTTCTCAGCATGTACTGCAACACAAAGCAGATCATACCCCAAGTGTGACGGCATTACACATCGGAAGTGCTGTTCTTAATGGCACTTTCTCGCCCCCATCACGGCTCATTCACAGTGAATTTTGAGAAGGTAAATAGAATAAACGACAAAGGAATGCCCATTAAAAAAGAAACAAAGGGACAAAGACCTAGCAACCAAACAAGAAGGCATTCGGTCAGTAAACTATCACTCTAAACTATCAAACAAGACCGCTATGTTCTTTGATTCAGAGACAAAGCAGACAATTACAGAATGATTTTGGCTTTGATGGATTTTTTTGGCCGGCCGGCTCGTGTAAAGAATACACCATCAAATGTTGTATTCCTCACAACCCAATTCCCAACTATTAGCAGACTTTAAAAAAAATATATTTACCCACCTGAACCTTTTCCAGCCTTCACTTCTGGAAAATATACCAATATTAGTGCATTACTCACCTTTTCTCTAAATGTGGCACAAGATTGGTGCCCATAGCATTGCTTTGAATGGGGACACAAAAGGCGTCCAGTCACGTTTAACAGAATGAGACGGACATTGATAAAGCCAAGCGAGGACATGGCCTTCGAGAGAAACAAGCTGATCGTGTCCCATACACAAGATGGCTGAACCTAATTGTGACAAGTCAAAGCTTTGATCAGAGACAATACAAGGGCATTCCTTAAATGCGTCCAGCTCCCTTGGGTGAGCCATTTGTTGAACGGTCCTGGGAATTCAAAGCAGACAAGCAAGATGAAACTCTTGTTATGATCGCAGTAAATAGTTCGCTCATGGAACCTCAACACCAAGTCAGCATAACAGCTGCGGAAGGGTCGCAATTTAACCCAGAAACGTGGCTGACAATGACAAAGGACGCAAGCTATTGATCACTCAGAATCCTCCGCACGCCCAATGGTGCAGGATGTTTTCAGAACGACTCTGAAACGCGAATATCTGTGCTGGAAATGACACACAGCCAACATCAACATCCTAACAGCAAAAAAAACAAAAAACAAAAAACGATTCCATTCAATACGACACAATGTACTTAAGACCAATGATTTTCCTTCCCCGCTCTTGATGGAAGTGCTGTTATTAATGGCACTCTCTGCCCCCATCATGGCCCATTCACAGTGAATCTTCCAGCGTATAAACTCTACTTTGTTGCCATGGAGACCTGTTCACTTTTACTTTTCCCCCCAAAAAAAAGAAACCCAAAAACATTCTGAACTTAGTGTAAACAGATAGGCACATGACAGCATCCAAATATTACATATGCAGGGAAAGGTGGACTGAGTTAAATTTAAGGAAATAAAGCAAAGGGAGGATATAAGGAAAAGGGAGCCAAGGAAAGATTATTTATTTATTTTATTTAAATAGTTCATTGATTTTTTTTTTTTAACAGTGACTTTGGTTCAAGGATTAGATTGTAAACACATCACACGAGGACAAGAGCAATCGGTGTTAATGTATTATATATGACTTAAAAGGATATTAATGGGAAGTGAACAAATTAACATATTACATGGGATGTCAGCATCATGAGTTATGTGCTCAGAAGGGATTAAGGGAATGCCAAGCAAGGTAATCCAGAAGAAGAGTGATGAAATGGAAAGGAGGATCGAAGTGCAAAATGAAGGTTAATGCATCGTATGTATCGGAAGGATGGAGGGATGCGGAACTCAGTCGCTTCTGCATATATAATATGTATATAGATCCTAATGACAGTTTCAATTAGAAATCTGCGATAACCAAGCGTAAGCCTCCCCTGGCACTCGTGGACCATATATTATTTTCGGATCATCATATGATATTGACCTTCAATATTTTGGGATAGTGTGTAAATTAAGAAAATGTGTCTCCATCTACAATTCATCGACAAAACTCAACTTCATGAAAATTGAAGGAAAATTTTTCAAGTTATGATCAAAAAGGTGTGTTTAGTTAATTAGGTCCACAATCCGAAAAACGTAGGTCAACGACGCAAATCAAACATCAGGTGCACAACTTCAGTGCACATACACTATGATAATGCAAGGACATCATGGAAGGCCGAGCGGTCTTTGAGATTCCGTGTTGGCAAAATTGAGCGATGACAAAAAAAACAAACGCTTTGTTTTTTTCATACCACCATTTGACCTTGACCTATAACCTGGAGGGATATTAAGTAAATTAATCGTAAATGCGCCTTACTCAAGGCTATCTAGAGAGGGCAATTTCATTCTGATGAGACAAACCTTAGTTGAGTTATGGTGACAAAATGTTAAAATGTCCATAATGAGGTCATGACCTTAAACATTAGATCAAGGTCAAATTTTTTTAATGTCAATTCCAAATATGTTGTATTTCCATTATTGATGCAAAATATTATTCCAAAGATTCCAGCCAGATGTGAGATACAGCTCAGACATTGGCAGACAAAAAAAGGAAGGAAAAAAACAACAAACCTAAATGGTGGTTTAGTACTCCGAGGGGGTCTAAGAAACTCTGGGGTACTATTAAAAATTGGAGGCGCTAATTGTAGAAACGAACCCTACAACAAGTATCAGCCTCAAATTATCCTTCAGGGAGAGGCTAAAGTATGCTTTGAAGCTCCGTCTTCGAACGTACTGTACGTTGACCATAAGGCTTTAGCTCTTTGAGACTTTACCCATCAAACAATACTGTCTAGGTTCTTATAGAACCAAAACATTAACAAGTAGGTGGTTAATTTTTCCTTGTTCACATGGTATGAGAATAGCAGCAATTAAATGAATGTCCTTATTCACTAACCATTCAATAGCATGAGCAGATGTTGAACAGATACGCTTTTTGCCACCTGTGAACACAATGACAGGGCAATCACATAATATGTTGCATTGTCTGGATAAGTGCACCACATTTCTACTTTGGATCAACTTCCATCTTGGGAAAAGATGTGCATCGCATCCCTGGAAGATCCTGATTCAATTGATTGCATTCCATTGTACTCCTTTTCGAGAGAAGCCAGGGGATGTGCCAAGCTGAAACAGTAAAACAACACTTATGCCATATTATTGCACCTTCCTTTGGACAACACATTATGATGAGATGGTTCGATATAAAAAGTGCAGAGTCTTCGTATGATGTTCATGTTTTTGAATTTTAAAAAAATAATGAGGTTGGCGATCGCTGAGGAATAACTTTAGTGCAATACTGTTTCCTTCGAAAGTAGTTAAAATCTGTCTTATTAAGATTCAGAATTCCGACAGCATGGTGCCGAGGGAGAACACTTACCGTTGAGCTGCCTCGACTGTGTTCAGTTTTTTTCTTAACCTGACTATGAACTGTCATCCTGGTGCTTTGCAGGTATGGCATTGCATCAATGAGTCCATAGGATGGGATATCCATCCGGAAGTCCCGTCTGGCAGCATTTGCAGCTCGGCGTTATAGATCCCGTGTTGTATTCCGCAAAGAGTACACCACTCTAGCCGATATCCTGGCCAAATTCCTGTCCTAACCTGCAGGAGACACTGCATCAGTGGTTAACCCACACTGCTAGAAAGAATGCAACCAGTAGCCATGTGTTGTGCACAATTTTTTTAATGAAAACAGTGAAAGGAGAGTTTTAAACCATAGAGCTGGCACATCCAAGGATGATGGACTGACGGTCAAGTCCAAAGCATTTGGAAATCAGCACAAGGACCTTCAACATCTTCAATCATGAATGAGGAAACGTTTGCTCTTTGATAAGAAATCCTTTTACCGGTACCTGAGAGTCAAAAAGACTAAAAGACTCCAAAGCATGAGTCGACGACTGGAGCATTTCTCACCATCTACACGCTGCTGCCAATCAATGGCAAAAATTACCAGGATGCTGGACTGACAGATCTATGTACCGCACTGAGTTACATTTGACTCCAGAAGGATCAGTTGCAGGTGTGTTTGAAGGCTACCAATACTATACACCAGGACAGTTCATCTGCACAAGCAGGTCGACAGTGCCTTCATGCAAATTGCACAAAAAGGATTTATTTGATGGATTGACAGCAAAGACGATGATTCTCTTGAACTGGAAACATTCAAAGGCATCCTGTCAAATGTCACTTAGCAGAAGGTGGTGGTCTGTTGATTCGATGATTTACTTGCAGGAAGATAATATTAACTTTTCTTCCTTTTGGGTATCTCTCCCAACATTGAAAACATATTCCTAGGTCTCAACAGGCCATTAAGGGAGTTTGATTGAACACTTCATCTTGCATCGGTACAATGCTTGACCCCTTGGTGTTTTGTCTGCATTAATCAGAAATATGCATCGTATACCTATTGTGTTGATATCTAATCTCATTCTGTGGACAAGCCATATGGGGGCTGTCATCTGGCTGTTGTGATCTAGTCACTATTCTCGCAAGATATAAAATTCCAGTTTTCCCTCCTGAGAGTTTCCTTCTGTATCCATATTGTCCACCCCATGCATCCGCTCCTCCCGCTCCTCCCTCCCCCACATGCCTTATTTGTCCATTGTCCATTTTGTCCTTCGCCCTGCTGTTGATGTTTCCTCCCTCTCTACTGTTCCTTTTGTTCTATTGTGTCTTGATCTATTCAGTATTCTCACTTTTCCATGAACCTTGATTTTGTATTAAAAAAAAAATTGCAGTACACAACAACTACAATGTAGCTGCCCTGCATTTGACAAGCTCTGTTGGCCTGCAACAAGCCAAACCACTTTCAGGCACAGTGTTGTTCAAAGAAGAGAGCAACAGCCAAGGGAACAGTCCATGCAGTTGCACAGGAGTCAGATGACAATAACCCAAATCTGTTCATCGGGACAGTCATGTTCACAGCAGCTGCACCAGCTATGTCCAACTCTGAGGACCAAAGAGACTGGATAATACCAGTGGCAATAAATGAATGTCAGGTGCTCTTCAAGCTTGATGTGGCTACTGACACCAACATTATAACTAATAAGGACTATCGCAATCAATGCCTGCAGCCCAAACCACATCTGAAGAGCAGCACAGTGACTCAAAAAAGCCTATAACAGCAAGTCTTAAGGCCCTGTCACACCTTCATGATTTAGCCAGCGTATGCCTGACGTATGAAAAATTTGGCTAAAACGCTGGCACACGTCGATATAGTTTATGGTAAGTTGTATACTTAAGAGCCCTGGCATACGTTGTAGTATCGCTGGCATACGTCGTAGTACGCTGGCTTACGTCGTAGTACGCTGGCTTACGTCGTAGTACGCTGGCATTCATCGTAGTACGCTGGCATTCGTCGTAGTACGCTGGTATACGTCGTAGTACGCTGGCATTCGTCGTAGTACGCCGAGCTGTTAGACAAATTTTCCATGCTTGAAATTTTTCGACATATGCCAGCGTATGACTCACATGTTCCGCATAACGCTGGCCATAAGTTGTAGGCACGTTACGCGATCGTTGACACCGTCGACACCACGTTACTTGTAAGTTACTCATAAGTCAAAACACGTCGAGGTAATGTTTAGCGTACCCGAAACTTATTTCTAACTATGAGTAACGTGTTGTAGGCACGTTACGCGATCCTTGACACACGTCTACACACGTTACTTGTACGTTACTCATAAGTCGAAACACGTCGAGGTAATGGTTAGGCCTAGGTCACATTTGCCACGGGCGCCGTGGGGTCTCCAAAATCTGCGGCCACTAGCAATTCTATGGCGGCCGCAGTATTTCCACGGTCACACAATGTAGCAGTCACATATGTTTTTATTTTTCGGGTAGCCGCACGGCGTGTTTATAAAATTGTGGAGACCGAAAACGTGGGGTGCCGTACGGTCTTTGATTTGATGTCGCACGGTGACCTTAGGGCGTCCCTGCGGCGGCAATATAACTTTCAAGGCAGACGCAAGGAGACCTCAAGGTGCCCGCAAGGCGACCGCAGAGGGGCCTAAGGCGAACGTGCGGCCAGACGGACGGTAACGAGTGGGTATATATACCAGTCCTTTTTTGTTACTGAAATAAAAATATACCAGTATATATAACTGAATATACTATAACTATAATATACCGTGGTCCCCCA
>CM068953.1:42553575-42567284 GCA_035128595.1 Eptatretus atami | reverse complement strand
GATACCATGGGAAAGAGTTTGGTGCTAAGTACGGCAGTTTTCCTCCCCAAGACATGTCTGACTCCCAGTATCTCTCCCTGGTTACTCCCTCCTCCGGTATGACAGACCTGAGCCTCGTCCGTGGAGTGGAGTTCACTCTCTTCATCAAAGACTCTATTACCTCACTCTCCCATGCACTGCTCTCACTCCACACACACCCCCAGGAAATACTCTGGCTACGGCTTCCCACTCCACTCCCACCTCATGTTTATATGTGTACTGTACCATCCACACAAACAGTGATGACTCCATCTACACCTCACTATCCGAAAACATGGACAACTCTATCATTCTCACAAACCTACTCTCTTCCTTCATGTGCGACTCAATCTTGTCATCTCCAAGTCATATTGGTGCTAGGTGTCGGTACCATCTCTCACTCAATGGCACCTACAGCAAATGCGCTTTCTGCGACTCATTGGGACTGACTCAATCGGTCAACTTCCCACCCGGATCTCAACCAATTGGTGCTCTATCTCCTCTGGATCTGATTTGACAAAATTCCCTGACAATATCTGCTGCTCTTCCTCCCGCTCCAATCGGTTCTTCTGACCACGTCCTTGTCAAAGTTGACATCTCTCTGGCTATTATCTGAGAACCACCTCACCGCCGTGAGTCTGGCATTTCACTCAAGCAGACGCAGGGTCTCCAGCAACCATCAAACTTATAGACTGTCTCCTATCGCTACTTTCTCCAACCATCACTCATCCATTCGTTCAAAGAAACTTGCTCTCCCTCATGCACAGATATCCCCTCTTGTCTTCAGTTGTCCACCCTTCCTCCGCCCTTGGTTACTGAAGCTGTGCGAGGCAGTTGTCCTGAAAACTTGCCTTTGCCTCATGGAAAGCAAACCCAACTGAGGGCAATCTCAGTTCCTTCCATAAAGTCGGAACAAGTGTGTATCTACCCTCAGGAGAGCCAGAAAAACACATCTTATTAATCTCAAGTCTGAACTCTCAAACCTCTCTCCCTCCTCAAAATCCTGTGGCTCTAATCAAATCTGTTTCTGGTGTATGATCCCCCTCCATCCCCTCCCTTACCTCAAATGGCTGCACTGCTGATACCGCACGTGAAAAAGCTGAATGCCTAAACTCGGTGTTTGCAGCTAAATCTTGTGTCAAAAACCCATCATTCTCTACCCACTATCCAGTCACACCAACTGTCCTGGACTTGTGTCCTTTTCTCCTGACAAGGTGAGAGAGCTTGCTGTCAAACCTCAACTCAGATTCGCAACCGGTCCAGACGGCATCAGCCCACGTGTCCTCAAGCCTGCTCTCTGCTCTTGCTCACCTCTCTCTGTTCTATTCACCCTCTCATTTGCTCAAGGTCATCTGCCATCTGTTGGAAATCTGCAAACATACTACCCTGCATAAAAAAGGTGCAAATACAAAACAGCTAACCTACAGACCAATCAGCCTTCTCCAATCATCAGCAAGGTTATGGAATCCATCATCGTATCAGACATGAAATCCTTCCTCTTCTCCAATGGCTTGATTTCCGATCATCAATTGGTTTCAGACCAGGTCACTCTACCCTGGATATGCTGCTTCTGCTCTCCCAACAATGGATGGAGGTCCTCAATGCCAGACAGGAAATCCGAGCCTATCCCTGGAATATCACGTGCTTTTGACACAGTCTGGCACCCTGCCCTACTCACCAAACTCTCTTCCCATGGTATCCAAGGCCATCTCCACTCATGGCTCACAGACTTCCTCTCCTGTTGCGAGTCAACGTGTGGCCCTAAATGGAGTTCTTTCATCCCCTCTTCTTACCAGGCTGGAGTTCCTCAAGGTAGCGTTCTGGGCCCTGTTCTTTTTCTGGTTTTCATCAATGATCTCTCTGACTCTCTGGAAAACCTCTATATCTCTTTGCTGATGACTCCACCCTCTGCGTACCATTGGTCATCCTCAGACCGGCAAGCAGCAGCTTCTTCGCTCACTGAGATCT
This sequence comes from Eptatretus atami, assembly GCA_035128595.1. Classification (NCBI taxonomy): domain Eukaryota; kingdom Metazoa; phylum Chordata; class Myxini; order Myxiniformes; family Myxinidae; genus Eptatretus; species Eptatretus atami. The sequence goes on along the minus strand of CM068953.1, from coordinate 42,565,298 downwards.
GGATAAAATCAAAACTGGTCCAACACGTGGAACATGTCTTTCAATCCGGACAAATCTCACACTCTCACTATGTCTCTTCGAAAGGACTTTAGAAAACCCACCCATCCACTTTCTCAACAATCCTCTGGAAGAAGTCCTTTCTTTCAAGCTTCTGGGTCTCACTATCTGCCATGACCTTTCCTGGGAAAGCCACATGTCAAACCTCGCCTCCAAAGTCAGTCGCCGACTGGGAATCCTCCGTCGTGCAAAGTCTTTCCTCGGCCCTCCTGAGCTCCTGACCACTTACAAAGCTTTTGTCCTAGCCTGTGGAGTACTGCTCTCCCCTCTGGCTGGTGCTCCTGCCTCCCACCTTTCTTGGCTTCACGCTGTAGAAACCAGGGCATTTCGGATCATCGCATCTCCCGCAATGAGGCTGAGTCTTTGGGCCTCTCACTCAATCACCGCAGGTTGGTCGGTGGTCTTTCTGTCTTCTATCGTCTCTCTCCAGCCTTGCCCCCCCCCCTGCTCTCTCTGGATTTGTGCCCACCACATTTCCTCAGGGCGCTCAAGGTCCCAACAACCCCCTTCTGGTAAAACTACCAAAAAACACGAATCACTGCTCACCTTCACTCTTTCATTCCTCTTTTTCCCGCCTTTGAATAAACTCCCTCACTCTATTCTTTCCCATTCTTCCCTCCAGGCTTTCAAAACAGCTGTTCACCACCACCTCTTATCATCCCCATCCAAATCCTCGATCTTTTCTACCCCGATAATCCACCCAAGCCCACTTCCTTTAAATTCCCTGCTTTCCTTCCTGAAAGTCCCTGTAATGTCCATCTTCTATTCCCCATGTTCCCCGTCCCATCCCTCTCCTTCCACAGATCTCCTAATTGTCTCTTCCCCACTGTTTTGTCCCTCCCACTCCCGCCCCTCTTGTCTCATGCCCCTTGATGTGCGTTGTGTGTTAGCTCTCACACGAGCCTCGACAAGGTATACAAAAAAAAAAAAAAAAAAAAAAGAACCAAGAGCCAAGAACGACACTTTGAATCATTGTCTGAGGCCAAGAAGTTTGAGTATGATTTCTGAATCAGAATTTTGTTCTGATTCCGAAAAACATCTTAATTGCCGTTACAGTTGATTTTCTTTTTTTAACGTCATTTTGTGCTTTTTTCACCCAAAAATTCAAAAAAAATCGTTTTAATCCTCGAGTTATCTAAACATCACTACTACACATGTATGTGGGGTATTAAAATAAAGTCCACTTCTTGATGGACATGAGTAACCATTAAAAAGACATTTAGAATTGGACATTATGGTTATCAGAGACAATTTTGTCTCTAATTTGAGAAAAAGATTGCTACGATTTGCATGTGTGACATGAATCACCCAACAGGTGTCTTGTTATCCCCATTAACTCTGTGTTTTATACATGTAAAAAGGTGGTAGACGTACACATATCCTCATTTAAACCAAAAATTGTTGTGACAACAAGGTTATTGCAGATAAAATGGACACAATGTTTCCCCTCCCTCAATTCGAACAAAAACTGTACATTTTTCACTGCTTCCATATGAGATTGATTGTTGATGACAAGTGTACAATTGGTGATTTTTGAAAATATAAAATTTCTCACATATATGGAGACACATGTGGAACATAATTATAGCCTTGTTTCGCTAAACTAACCATAATTTTGTATTTGTAGATGATGGCGGTACCGGAAACAAATCGTACTTGCATCCTGCGCACAGGAAGATCGATTAAGTCGGAGATCAAGCCTGATAACAAATCATGGGAGAAGGTGTTCGCTGCGAGGGAAACCCATGCGTCTATTTTTCAGTGGGAGCTCAAAATATGTATCAGTGTTTGGAGGCCTACCCAAAGACTATCACAGAAACATAGGACATCACAGCTCGTGTTGTAAAAATTTCACTGCGGTTCCAAAACTTGGACAGAACTCAGGTGACATAATAATGGTAATAATAATAATAATAATGATAATAATAATAACTTCGATTTTATTAACATAAATAAACATACAAGACCATAGTCCGAAGACTAAAATGGTCGTGTTTACATTAAAATGAGAAAATGGATTTACCTTAAATGAAAAGGCAAATACCGATGTATAACATTTCAAAATCAACCACAAGCATACAAACAACAAGAAATTATTCAACAAGTAGGTCTCAATATTACAAATAAATGTACTTGGTATACGAATATCAGAAAAAAAAACCAGGTAATATTATTTACATTTAAGAGACATTAAAAAGTTGAAAACATTCAATAATCACATCAAAGTTGTGAAATGTATGACAGTGCAAAACAGATTGTTGACAATGAGGGCTTCTGGCAAAACAATAATGGTGCACCTTATTTTATTGTGAATTTAACAGTTGCATTAGAGTAGGAATACTAGACTGTTTGTATCTCTGAGTCCTCATTTAAGGGATATGGATCTGATGTGAGTTTCTCAACCGCATTTGGGATAATAATTGGTGTCTAGGGGGGATGTAAATTACGCTGACGAGTAGAAAGAAGCAACGATTTCGCGAAGTTGGGGAGGATGTCGGTTCTCCTCGCTTCAAGGGAGGTGATAGTACAAGCCAGAAGTAGATCGACGTCGTGATGTTGCTCAGGAAAGGCGATCATACGAACACAGCCTAACTCTCTCAATGCTGGCCAATTGCTGCATTGTTAGGCTGGGGCTCCATCTGGGGACACCGAATTCCAAAAGGAGGTAGATGTATGTACGTAGTAAAAATAAACATCAAATCAGTGGCAGCAACACAATTTCTCTTGAGTTTACACAAAATGGAGAGACGGTAGGAAAGGAGGACATCAATCCAGAAACAACTGAGCAATTCCCTGGAAGGGTATTCTGCTCTCAAGTTTCTCATCTGGAAACTACATCATCTGGGGTATTTCAGACTACCTATGTTTTTTTTGCAATTTTAAATGCTAAATGATTAATCGAACAGTTGCGTTTCTCGATAGTTGTGAAACAAAAGACAATGAGCAGGCAGTGAAGGAGACTGCGGTCATACTTCAAGACTCCCGTATGTTCAGAAAAATCGCAAATGCAAAGGAAGTGAAGTACCACCTTTTTTGCCACAATTTCAATGCAAACGAAGTGAAGTACCACCATTTTTGCTGCAAGACATACTTGAACAGAGCACAGAGGGAGTGCGGTTCAACATCTGGAAATACAGAATGTAGTGAGTTCAGGGACACTCACACAAAAGCATTTGAAATCCTCAAAGATGATGTCAGGGAATGTGTTATCACAGACAGCCGGGATGAATTCATGAAGTCGATCCATATATGCTGCAAATCGACACTGAATGATTTGAAAGTTGACGCTTCAGCTTATAGTGTCCAGTCCCTTGCTGATTGGATATTGAACCATTTTGGACCTGATGTAGCAATTGCAAAATCCTGCAAAAAGCAAGGAAATGGTTTGTACAATAGTCATATGGACAAGGACCAAGCTATTGATTCAGCTCAGCAATCTGCCAATTCCTTTGACTCTAAGGTGACAGAGGCTGCGCTCCACATTAGAGGCAAAATACAAGAGCAACGAGCACCATGTAAAGATCTACCTAGTGAGCTGACAGTTGAAGCCCTGGCAGAGGGACAGTGTTACTGCACTGGCAGAGGTAGAGTGTTACCACCTGGTGTGTTACTGGAGTTAATTTAGGGTTCGATGTACTGGTTCAGTGGTCAAGACAAAAACACGTGTAGAACGCTATGTACAGTCTGATGCCCAGGATGCTATATTTGCAACATGTAGAGGAGCAGTCAAGCCAGCAAAACATCTATGCCGAGGCCTTAGGCTGAAGAGTATGATAAGCTGTCAAACATTGACATAATGAACCATTTTGGACATTATATGAGTTACCACACATAGCTATGCCTGGTGTTGGCTTCATGGTTAGGGTGGTGGGCCTTGGATCCTAGTGTCCTGAGTTCAAATCCCGCTCAGCTGTTGAATTCATACCAGGTGGGGTTAACTCAGCCTGTCATCATTCCGAGGTCGGCAAAATGAGTGCCAGCTTGCTGGTATACTGTGTTGGAGTGGCGACCCGTCCAGGATTGTGCCCAATAGCCAAGGAGACTGCTTAAGCAGCACCAACACTCTGAACAGAGTATGGTCCCAATCTCCTCCTCCTCCACATAGCTGAAGCCATGGAAACTGAGTTAGCCACAACCATTTGTGGTTCATTAAATTTGTGGTTTTGTGGTTGGGATGAAAAAACTGAAGCAAACAAACCTCGTTGCTTCTATGTGGAAGAGAGCAACAACATCCAATCCCAATGCCTGAGAGCCAGAGGACAACGGACGGATAATGAAGAATGGCCAATACACCATAAAATTGTTTGAAGGCAGAGAGGTTCCAGAAGATGTTTGTCGTCAGATTGACAAGGACACAGACGAAGAGATGAGTGATGACGAAGATGATCAGATGGCTGAATACTCTGATGAGACAGCCACTGATCTGGACTGAGAAGTGGCATTTAAAAAAATAAATGAAATTTAGTCATTAAAATAGAATCGTGCCACAGGCTAGGACTTGTTTTGGCATAATTACATATAACATAAACTAGCTTCATAGTACAGTTAATTTATATGTACCTGATTTTCATAAGCAGTTACTTTTGAAAGACTTAACGATAATGGTACAGTTTCTGATAAAATCGGGGTACGAGAAACATTGTGTCAATTTTATCCACAATAACGATGTTCCCATGGCAACTATCAATTTAAATGAATAAATGAGTACCTACACCAACTTTCTACATGTATAAAATGCAATTTATGATGATAATAAGACACCTATTACGTGATTCATGTTAGCGCTGTACAAACCATAGAAGCCACTTTCTCAATTTTCAGACCATATCATCTCTAATTACCGTATTGTCCTATTCCAAATGCCTTTTTAATATTCTCCCATGTCCACCAAGATGTTGGGTTATTTCAATACCTGACACGCACGTGTACTGCTAATTTTAGATAACTGAATAAAAAACGATTTTTTGATATTTTTGGCGTGAAAAAAAACCCCACAAAATGTCATTTTCACCCCAAAAAATCAGCAGATGCTGCAATTAAGAATTGGTTTTCGTAATCAGTACAAAAGTCTGATTCAGAAATCATCCTCAAACCTTCTGGCCTGAGACGCATGATTAAAAGTGTCGTAGCTCTTGGACGATGTAATGGTTTACATATGCATCCAAAATAATTCTACATTCAAGGCATATTAAATCACATTCCAACGGGATGAGTGTATCCAAGCTAGAAAACACCTTGAAAATAAGTATTGTTTTTTAATAGACATACAAGCTGAGATACAGGTGGGATGGAAGGATAGTGTAGAGATAAGGGCACATGCCTTTAAACTGTCTCGCCTGGGTTCAAACCTCGGTCGAGCGGCAAACCGTCACATGGTGTTTCGCAAGCAGGGCGAGGAACCGAAGTTTGCACAAAAGCTGGAGGACCAGTCTGCCAGCATTCGTCGTTGTGGACCTTAATATCCTATTGTGTACTTCACAAAGAGTATGAATGAACAAATGACAAATTGCCATCACCTTCAGTCAACCATCAGGCCTGGCCAGGTGGTTCCTGAAAGACTTGGGCCAAATATGTTGTCTGGCTGAGCCACAAGAAGGTGGGAATAATTGGGGCCATGAAAGAAGCAATAGTAGAGCATGGTACCAATTGATGGATGGAGTAGTCGTAGTAATAGTTACAAGCTTTGTTACAAGTATAAACAGATGTATGAAACATCGTCGTGCATACAGTATGTCCCAGGTGGAAACAAAAGCAAAGGAGGTGCTGAAAATTACTTTTCATCCCAAAGAAAGCTCAACTAGCACATACGACTACCCACATCATGGTTCTTGTTTCAATAACACAGGCAACTCATTCTCATGATTATTTACTGTATAGCCAAATAGGTTTCCAACGGTTTATGTAAATTAGAGGTCACATCTGTGTCCTTGTGCCATTTTAGGTACATCTTACCTACAGCTAAGTGCATAAAATTTTACAACGGCGATAAAGCAGGACTCAATTAAACAGCACAGGTGACAGACACCATGCACGATGATTCACAACTTAGCCTGGTGCACTCAAAGTTGGATGGCATCCGAGGCCTGCGTTTAAATGCTAATCTGTTGGCATGTTAAAACAGAAGGGGCCTCCAGCTTATTACGGTGCTCTGAGCTAGGCGAGGTCCTCAAGGCCATGGTAATCCATAATGTACCATCATGCTCTGATAAAGTGGAACCACGGTTACAGCACCCTCTCGTGGTTCAACGAACTCGTCGCCATCGGCAACCTTGTAAGAACGAAGGCGTGAATATGCAATTTGTCTTTGGTCATTTTGATATCACGGCCTGCGAGCCCCACAAGCTGCACAAATCAATTTTGCTAGTAATGAAATGGCATTGGTTGGTGCAAAAAAACCACAAGACAAGAAGGAAAAACAAAAGGAGAAAGTGGTGAAAGGTGGGAAAACAAGCAAGGTTTGTGTTCCAGCGGAAATTATGACAGAATTTAATTAAAAGCAGAATTAAAGATGATAAACTGGGAATCATCCCCGTGGTACGGCAGCACATAAAACACTTAGGTGACCCCGCACACATTGACGTTGGGTGTCAGTTTGTCGGTCATTTCACACCCGGTTTCAATCATTCACTCACTGGGCAGCTGGACTTGAATCGGTCTCAATAACCGAATCCTTAATGCATGAATGTCGTACTGCAATGGTGGACCGGACGGAAACGCATCCACGGTTGCATTTCCAACATCGAGATACGAACCGAGGCGAGATACTCCTGAGCTATCCTGCCAGGCCGCAAAATTAAATTGCATGCTTAAATCTACTGCGGATCGAGGAAAGATCTTCACAAACTTTGTTTGAAACTGGCGTTATTCAATGCAGCCAGAAAACCATTTTCACAACTCCCACGTATAGCATGCCAATGCTCATAAAAGACATAAATGTGGTGGTAAAATAGCACTTTAAAAGTTCAATTGGAAAGCTTCGCCTGTAGATAATGTGTGAGAGATGCCTCCTGCGGTAAAACAATGAATGGGTTCGGTAGAACAATACCTCATTTGTAGACCTGATACTGCATTTTCCAATTAAGTTAGCAAACCCGAATTGGCTGGCAATTCTCGAGCTGTCCTTAATTTTTTTTTTCTGGCACTTTCCTAAAGTGGGCCAATCCAGGATGGGATGGAGTTATGACTGTCCAGCGTAGAACTGTCAGAATCTGACTTGAGCCGTAAAGCTTTCTGGGAAAAGATAAACACCCACATCCTTGGATAATAAACAACACCCATTGTGTGGAAACGGGAATAGTTTCATTCAACCTGGGTAGATATATAATCAATGGGGGTCCTCAGATGGGCTCATGTTGATGATCAATTGTGCTAATGAAAACATGTTATAAATGGCTGCAGAATCTTTCTTTTCATTGAGGGAAGGTCGTTTATATTACATGAGACAATTGTCTATTAAATATTACTGTACAAGGAAGAGACCAAACTCATCTGTACTTCATACACCCCATTGATATCTGCTGCTCCCTCAACAAAGCCAAATTGCCTTTGTAGGAGGTACTCCCTTTCAAAAACACAGAATCATTATCGGTTACCTTTTTAATGATGTACACTGCTGCAGCCAATCAGAACAGAGCTCAGAACAAAGCTAAAAATCAGAACAAAGAACAAAGCTGTGCGAAGCCAGTTTTGATGAACGATAACGTTTCAACACATGAACGTTGAAACTTCATCGCTCATCAAAACTGTTCTTTTCAATGTACACCACACGGAACCTTGGAGAACAGTAAAATAATTTCAATTGATAAATAAACCTCGCATCAAAAAACTCACAGTGAGCTCTCGTGGGAGTTCTGATCTAATTGAACTCTCCTAGTTCAGCTGTTGCAAGTTGGCTGCTTCGTTCTGGCCTTCAATTATATGGTGAAAGTTCCAGCAACCAAGTCCTGGATCCTCTCCAGGAATGTTTGCCAACTGTATCATGAAGTGCTGTTTTTATACTTTCAAGTTACAGCGTTTGCATGTCTATCTCACCCACGCTGCCAGTACATGTGCAGTGAATGTATCCCAAAACACCCGGAGCTGAAGTTTGTGCACGTAGCGGAACTAATGTCTGGCCCTTCCGAGGCACTTAACGACGCCATTGAAAGCTGCGAAGTTCTTATGTAGCCTTCATGAGACTTATTCCTTCCACTATGCATGCAAGCAAATTCAAAACTTCACACCAGTGACATGTATAAAGGCAAGGGAAAGCAATTGTATTACTTCAACAAAGTCTTGCAGAACTAGAAGACTTGACCAGTGAACCAACAGTACCCAGTCCTTTACCGTTTGTCTCGACTCTTGAAGGTCTCCATCAGCCCATTAGTCTCGCTTTAACATCAGAGTGTGGACAAGTCCTCAACATTTACAAGCATGGCAATACTCTTGCATTTGCAAGTATGATGAATCTTTCTTGTGCACAAGAAAGATTCATCAATCGTCACCTAAATATGATAGTATTCACACAAACGTGTAAATCTGGTTTGTCCTCAAATTGAGGATAAGAGCTTGCCATTGCTTTTGGCAGGTCTTTCTGGCAATTATATGAAGACATGGCAAATGAAGGTTGCTGGAGACACTGGTAATGATTGGATCAATAAACAATTTCTGCAAAAACGTGGCCCGTGGCCTTGTTCCCGTACCTTAGTGGGGATGGAAAGAATTGGGAGCTGGTCAGTTTGAGCTAGTGAAAAGCAGAACCACTTAGTTGTGAAATGTAAGTTATCAACCTTTTGTTTTGACTTGTTTATGAGAAATTAATGGACTCGACTTGGATGGATGTCAAACATAATTATAAGCCGAGATTTTAATATATGCATGTTGACGTGGTGAACCAAAATGGATATACTTCCATTTGCTTGCAGACTTGAAAAATAAAAATGAGCCATGTTTGCGGGAGGGTGGTGATGGTGTCAACATGGTGCATAGAGGGTATGTAGTCATAGATTCCACTAAATTTGCAAACTTAATAAATAGATCTTATTATTTGTAGCAAATGGCTGCAGATAGAATAATTTGCAAAGGGCACGGCTGTGGCACTGGGCAGTGCCCTCTGTAAGTTAGAGCAGGTGTTTGAAATTTGGCTAGGGTGTCCACAACAGCTCATCTACTCCAGGCGAAGGCCATTGTGCGTTCTGGCAGATGGGATGCCCAGTGTAAGGTCCATCCGAGGGATGGCACACAGATCATCCTGCCTGCGAAACACCACGATGACAGTTTATAGCCGGGTCGAGATTCAAACCCAAGCTAGAGAGCTCAGAGGCAAGTGTGCATACCTCTAGGCTGCCAGCCGTAATAAATACATAGCCCATTTGTAATATAATTACTGTTATTGAAGCATGATGAGAATGTATTAGGACTCATAAGGCTTTGTGAAGCTAAGAGCATCCAACTGATTAATTAAAATTATCAATCAAGTCACAGTTGTCAAAAGTGTGAAATGTTCTCCACCAGCGTGAACAGCAATCTGAAAGCAATCATACTTGTCAATACATGTGACAATAATTATTGTCAAGTCAAGTCCCACAGGATTGTGTTGAGCCGTCTAGCCTGAGTTCTAATCCTGATCTGACTAGAAACTGTTTGATCAGTGCTTCACAGACATGGCATTGCATCACAAAGTGCTCTATCCCTTGGATGGAGGTTAAGCTTGGTGTCACATCACTGAGCATTAGTTGGTGGATGCTAGTGATCCCAAAGTCTTTTGCAAAGGATAGCAGTTATCGATAGTACCATGAACAAATAAAAACTAGAAGGGCACTCTTTGACATTGTGATGTCACCAGATATGCCTCCACCCACACTAATACATCATTATGTATACACGGACCAAGTTTGATTTATATCCCTGAATCCAGATTCAAAATATTAAATAATTCTGTCAGCCAGACCATGCATCCTATTAGGTTGAAATTTATTCCCCATGACTACCTGATCATAATTATGACGTTTCACATCGATTCATGAAGTGATTCAAGAGAAATATTTTTTGAAGATTTTCGTCCAATCCAATATGGCTGTCAGACCATGTGACCTATTCATTATTCGTCAACACCCTGCTATCCCCAAGGCTTGGGGAACATGTGGGCGAAGTTCCCCTTCGATCTCTCAAGCCGTTCTGGAGAAGAAGATTTTAAAATGTTTTTTCTTCTAAAAATCATAGCCGCCAAACCATGTGACCTATAACGTCAAAGGTGGAGAACATTTTGTTCCTCATGGATAGGCGATCGTACCTGTAATATTTTGCCTCGATCTGTTCAGCTGTTTCTGGGAAGAAGATTGTTGAAGGATTTTATGTTAAATACAACATGGATCCACGTGACCGATGATGTCATTAATTTTTTTCCCCCCCGTATCATTTAGCCCGAGATGACCCTCGACAATTTTCATTCCGATCAGATAAAGTGTTCGACATATGCAATGACGACGTTATAATGAAGCCATCTCTGACATCATCAAAAAAAATCTAACTTGTTTCCCATGGGGAGTACAAGCCTGGTGTTGGTTTAATGGTTGGCTTGGGATCTTAGGGTCCTGAGTTTGAGCCCTGTTGGCTGCTGAATTAACACCAGGTGGGGTTGACTCAGCCTGTCAACCTTACTGAGGTCAGCGAAATGAGTACCAGTGTACTGGTAGAGAGGCACCAGTGGTACAGCTGCGCTTCCAAGAAATGATAGCTACCCAGCAGCCAAGCTGCCAAACACAAAAACAGAGCAGATGAGGAGTACTTGATATGTGCCAAGTTTCAATATTTTCCATGTTTTTTACAACATGCTTGCAACACTATATGACCTATGATGTCATCATTATCATGAAAAATTCTACAGGGGTAGTCACACCGATGGTGAAAATTTTGTGCCAATCGGATAAGTGGTTGCAGAGTAAACAGAGAAAATTAGCATGGACGGACATACAGCACAAAAACATAATTCCTCCAGCAACTTCATCAGCAGAGGCATAAAAATGCATGCCCAAATCACCTCCAGTCGAATACTAGGCCTGGTCAGGTGGTTTATGAAAGAGTTGCACCACAAACATTCCCCCAGCAGATCCCAGAAGAAGATGAGTAGATGATAAATGGGGTGCTGGGACTCCCATTCAAATGAATGGGGAAAAAGGGAAAAACTTTCTGACTCAATCCCCAAAAGCCCAAAATAGGAGTGATTTTCTCCCCACCTATCCCTTTCCCTCCCATACAAGCAAATGTAAAATTGAAACTGATTTTCTCCCCACCTATCCCCTTCCTTCCAATACAAGCAAATGTAAAATTGAGACTGATTTTCTCCCACCTATCCTTTCCCTCCAATCAAGCAAATGTAAAATTGAGACTGATTTTCTCCCACCTATCCTTTTTCCCTCCATACAAGAAATGTAAAATTGAGACTGATTTTCTCCCCACCTATCCCTTCCTCTCAATACAAGCAAATTGTAAAATTGAGACTGATTTTCTCCCCCTATCCCTTTCCCTCCAATACAAGCAAATGTAAAATTGAGACTGATTTTCTCCCCACCTATCCCCTTTGCGAAGGGTCTGCTACTTAAAGCCTGAATAATGTGTCTCTCCTTCTCATTCTTCCTACTTTTACCAGATAGACTAACCCTATAATTAAGAGAGTCCAGCAGATCAAT
>CM068953.1:42532270-42551981 GCA_035128595.1 Eptatretus atami | reverse complement strand
GAGTCGGGCAAATGGTGCCGCTTGATGGTTTTTTTTTTATCCTACTGTGTGGGTGGCGACCCGTTCCAGGATTGTGCCCAATAGCAAGAGAGACTGCTTAAGGCACCAACACTCTGAACAGAGTATGGTCCCAATCTCTCCTCCTCTCCACATAGCTGAAGCCATGGAACCGAGTTAGCCACAACCATTTGTGTTCATTTAAATTTGTGGTTTTGTGGTTGGGATGAAAAAACTGAAGCAAAAAACCTCGTTGCTTCTATGTGGAAGAGAGCAACAACATCCAATCCCAATGCTGGAGGCCAGAGGACAACGACGGATAATGAAGAATGGCCAATACACCATAAAATTGTTTGAAGGCAGAGAGGTTCCAGAAGATGTTTGTCGTCAGATTGACAAGGACACAGACGAAGAGATGAGTGATGACGAAGATGATCAGATGGCTGAATACTCTGATGAGACAGCCACTGATCTGGACTGAGAAGTGGCATTTAAAAAAAAATGAAATTTAGTCATTAAAATAGAATCGTGCCACAGGCTAGGACTTGTTTTGGCATAATTACATATAACATTAACTAGCTTCATAGTACAGTTAATTTATATGTACCTGATTTTCATAAGCAGTTACTTTGAAAGACTTAACGATAATGGTACAGTTTCTGATAAAATCGGGGTACGAGAAACATTGTGTCAATTTTATCCACATAACGATGTTCCCATGGCAACTATCATTTAAATGAATAAATGAGTACCTACACCAACTTTCTACATGTATAAAATGCAATTTATGATGATAATAAGACACCTATTACGTGATTCATGTTAGCGCTGTACAAACCATAGAAGCCACTTTCTCAATTTTAGACCATATCATCTCTAATTACCGTATTGTCCTATTCCAAATGCCTTTTTAATATTCTCCCATGTCCACCAAGATGTTGGGTTATTTCAATACCTGACACGCACGTGTACTGGTAATTTTAGATAACTGAATAAAAAACGATTTTTTGATATTTTTGGCGTGAAAAAAAACCCCAAAAATGTCATTTTCACCCCAAAAAATCAGCAGATGCTGCAATTAAGAATTGGTTTTCGTAATCAGCTACAAAAGTCTGATTCAGAAATCATCCTCAAACCTTCTGGCTGAGACGCATGATTAAAAGGTGTCGTAGCTCTTGGGACGATGTAATGGTTTACATATGCATCCAAAATAATTCTACATTCAAGGCATATTAAATCACATTCCAACGGGTGATGTATCCAGCTAGAAAACACCTTGAAAATAAGTATTGTTTTTTAATAGCATACAAGCTGAGATACAGGTGGGATGGAAGGATAGTGTAGAGATAAGGGCACATGCCTTTAAACTGTCTCGCCTGGGTTCAAACCTCCGTCGAGCGGACAACCGTCACATGGTGTTTCGGCAAGCAGGGCGAGGAACCGAAGTTTGCACAAAAGCTGGAGGACCAGTCTGCCAGCATTCGTCGTTGTGGACCTTAATATCCTATTGTGTACTTCACAAAGAGTATGAATGAACAAATGACAAATTGCCATCACACTTCAGTCAACCATCAGGCCTGGCCAGTGGTTCCTGAAAGACTTGGGCCAAATATGTTGTCTGGCTGAGCCACAGAAGGTGGAATAATTGGGGCCATGAAAGAAGCAATAGTAGAGCATGGTACCAATTGATGGAGAGTAGTCGTAGTAATAGTTACAAGCTTTGTTACAAGTATAAACAGATGTATGAAACATCGTCGTGCATACAGTATGTCCCAGGTGGAAACAAAAGCAAAGGAGGTGCTGAAAATTACTTTTCATCCAAAGAAGCTTCAACTAGCACATACGACTACCCACATCATGGTTCTTGTTTCAATAACACAGGCAACTCATTCTCATGATTATTTACTGGTATAGCCAAATAGGTTTCCAACGGTTTATGTAAATTAGAGGTCACATCTGTGTCCTTGTGCCATTTTAGGTACATCTTACCTACAGCTAAGTGCATAAAATTTTACAACGGCGATAAAGACGGACTCAATTAAACAGCACAGGTGACAGACACACATGCACGATGATTCACAACTTAGCCTGGTGCACTCAAAGTTGGATGGCATCCGAGGCCTGCGTTTAAATGCTAATCTGTTGGCATGTTAAAACAGAAGGGGCCTCCAGCTTATTACGGTGCTCTGAGCTAGGCGAGGTCCTCAAGGCCATGGTAATCCATAATGTACCATCATGCTCTGATAAAGTGGAACCACGGTTACAGCACCCTCTCGTGGTTCAACGAACTCGTCGCCATCGGCACCTTTGTAAGAACGAAGGCGTGAATATGCAATTTGTCTTTGGTCATTTTGATATCACGGCCTGCGAGCCCCACAAGCTGCACAATCAATTTGCTAGTAATGAAATGGCATTGGTTGGTGCAAAACACACAGACAAGAAGGAAAAACAAAAGGAGAAAGTGGTGAAAGGTGGGAAAACAAGCAAGGTTTGTGTTCCAGCGGAAATTATGACAGAATTTAATTAAAAGCAGAATTAAAGATGATAAACTGGAATCATCCCCGTGGTACGGCAGCACATAAAACACTTAGGTGACCCCGCACACATTGACGTTGGGTGTCAGTTTGTCGGTCATTTCACACCCGGTTTCAATCATTCACTCACTGGGCAGCTGGACTTGAATCGGTCTCAATAACCGAATCCTTAATGCATGAATGTCGTACTGCAATGGTGGACCGGACGGAAACGCATCCACGGTTGCATTTCCAACATCGAGATACGAACCGAGGCGAGATACTCCTGACTATCCTGCCAGGCCGCAAAATTAAATTGCATGCTTAAATCTACTGCGGATCGAGGAAAGATCTTCAAAACTTTGTTTGAAACTGGCGTTATTCAATGCAGCCAGAAAACCATTTTCACAACTCCACGTATAGCATGCCAATGCTCATAAAAAACATAAATGGTGGTAAAATAGCACTTTAAGATTCAATTGGAAAGCTTCGCCTGTAGATAATGTGTGAGAGATGCCTCCTGCGGTAAAACAATGAATGGGTTCGGTAGAACAATACCTCATTTGTAGACCTGATACTGCATTTTCCAATTAAGTTAGCAAACCCGAATTGGTGGCAAATCTCGAGCTGTCCTTAATTTTTTTTTTCTGGCACTTTCCTAAAGTGGGCCAATCCAGGATGGATGGAGTTATGACTGTCCAGCGTAGAACTGTCAGAATCTGACTTGAGCCGTAAAGCTTTCTGGGAAAGATAAACACCCACATCCTTGGATAATAAACAACACCCATTGTGTGGAAACGGGAATAGTTTCATTCAACCTGGGTAGATATATAATCAATGGGGGTCCTCAGATGGGCTCATGTGATGATCAATTGTGCTAATGAAACATGTTATAAATGGCTGCAGAATCTTTCTTTCATTGAGGAAGGTCGTTATATTACATGAGACAATTGTCTATTAAATATTACTGTACAAGGAAGAGACCAAACTATCTGTACTTCATACACCCCATTGATATCTTCTGCTCCCTCAACAAAGCCAAATTGCCTTTGTAGGAGGTACTCCTTTCAAAAACACAGAATCATTATCGGTTACCTTTTTAATGATGTACACTGCTGCAGCCAATCAGAACAGAGCTCAGAACAAAGCTAAAAATCAGAACAAAGAACAAAGCTGTGCGAAGCCAGTTTGAGAACGATAACGTTTCAACACATGAACGTTGAAACTTCATCGCTCATCAAAACTGTTCTTTTCAATGTACACCACACGGAACCTTGGAGAACAGTAAAAAATTTCAATTGATAAATAAACCTCGCATCAAAAAACTCACAGTGAGCTCTCGTGGGAGTTCTGTCTAATTGAACTCTCCTAGTTCAGCTGTTGCAAGTTGGCTGCTTCGTTCTGGCCTTCAATTATATGGTGAAGTTCCAGCAACCAAGTCGTGATCCTCTCCAGGAATGTTTGCCAACTGTATCATGAAGTGCTGTTTTTATACTTTCAAGTTACAGCGTTTGCATGTCTATCTCACCCACGCTGCCAGTACATGTGCAGTGAATGTATCCCAAAACACCCGGAGCTGAAGTTTGTGCACGTGCGGAACTAATGTCTGGCCCTTCCGAGGCACTTAACGACGCCATTTAAAGCTGCCGAAGTTCTTATGTGACCTTCATGAGACTTATTCCTTCCACTATGCATGCAAGCAAATTCAAAACATTCACACCAGTGACATGTATAAAGGCAAGGGAAAGCAATTGTATTACTTCAACAAAGTCTTGCAGAACTAGAAGACTTGACCAGTGAACCAACAGTACCCAGTCCTTTCCGTTTGTCTCGACTCTTGAAGGTCTCCATCAGCCCATTAGTCTCGCTTTTAACATCAGAGTGTGGACAAGTCCTCAACATTTACAAGCATGGCAATACTCTTGCATTTGCAAGTATGATGAATCTTTCTTGTGCACAAGAAAGATTCATCAATCGTCACATAAATATGATAGTATTCACACAAACGTGTAAATCTGGTTTGTCCTCAAATTGAGGATAAGAGCTTGCCATTGCTTTTGGCAGGTCTTTCTGGCAATTATATGAAGACATGGCAAATGAAGGTTGCTGGAGACACTGGTAATGATTGATCAATAAACAATTTCTGCAAAAACGTGGCCCGTGGCCTTGTTCCCGTACCTTAGTGGGGATGGAAAGAATTGGGAGCTGGTCAGTTTGAGCTAGTGAAAAGCAGAACCACTTAGTTGTGAAATGTAAGTTATCAACCTTTTGTTTTGACTTGTTTATGAGAAAATTAATGGACTCGACTTGGATGGATGTCAAACATAATTATAAGCCGAGATTTAATATATGCATGTTGACGTGGTAACCAAAATGGATATACTTCCATTTGCTTGCAGACTTGAAAAATAAAAATGAGCATGTTTGCGGGAGGTGGTGATGGTGTCAACATGGTGCATAGAGGGTATGTATGTATAGATTCCACTAAATTTGCAAAACTTAATAAATAGATCTTATTATTTGTAGCAAATGGCTGCAGATAGAATAATTTGCAAAGGGCACGGCTGTGGCACTGGGCAGTGCCCTCTGTAAGTTAGAGCAGGTGTTTGAAATTTGGCTAGGGTGTCCACAACAGCTCATCTACTCCAGGCGAAGGCCATTGTGCGTTCTGGCAGATGGGATCCCAGTGTAAGGTCCATCCGAGGGATGGCACACAGATCATCCTGCCTGCGAAACACCACGATGACAGTTTATAGCCGGGTCGAGATTCAAACCCAAGCTAGAGAGCTCAGAGGCAAGTGTGCATACCTCTAGGCTGCCAGCCGTAATAAATACATAGCCCATTTGTAATATAATTACTGTTATTGAAGCATGATGAGAATGTATTAGGACTCATAAGGCTTTGTGAGCTAGAGCAATCCAACTGATTATTAAATTATCAATCAAGTCACAGTTGTCAAAAGTGTGAAATGTTCTCCACCAGCGTGAACAGCAATCTGAAAGCAATCATACTTGTCAATACATGTGACAATAATTATTGTCAAGTCAAGTCCCACAGGATTGTGTTGAGCCGTCTAGCCTGAGTTCTAATCCTGATCTGACTAGAAACTGTTTGATCAGTGCTTCACAGACATGGCATTGCATCACAAAGTGCTCTATCCCTTGGATGGAGGTTAAGCTTGGTGTCACATCACTGAGCATTAGTTGGTGGATGCTAGTGATCCCAAAGTCTTTTGCAAAGGATAGCAGTTATCGATAGTACCATTGAACAAATAAAAACTAGAAGGGCACTCTTTGACATTGTGATGTCACCAGATATGCCTCCACCCACACTAATACATCATTATGTATACACGACCAAGTTTGATTTATATCCTGAATCCAGATTCAAAATATTAAATAATTCTGTCAGCCAGACCATGTCCTATTAGGTTGAAATTTATTCCCCATGACTACCTGATCATAATTATGACGTTTCACATCGATTCATGAAGTGATTCAAGAGAAATATTTTTTGAAGATTTTCGTCCAATCCAATATGGCTGTCAGACCATGTGACCTATTCATTATTCGTCAACACCCTGCTATCCCAGGCTTGGGGAACATGTGGGCGAAGTTCCCTTCGATTCTCAAGCCGTTCTGGAGAAGAAGATTTAAAATGTTTTTTCTTCTAAAAATCATAGCCGCCAAACATGTGACCTATAACGTCAAAGGTGGAGAACATTTTGTTCCTCATGGATAGGCGATCGTACCTGTAATATTTTGCCTCGATCTGTTCAGCTGTTTCTGGGGAAGAAGATTGTTGAAGGATTTTATGTTAAATACAACATGGATCCACGTGACCGATGATGTCATTAATTTTTTTCCCCCCGTATTCATTTAGCCGAGATGACCCTCGACAATTTTCATTCCGATCAGATAAGATGTTCGACATATGCAATGACGACGTTATAATGAAGCCACCTCTGACATCATCAAAAAAATCTAACTTGTTTCCCATGGGGAGTACAAGCCTGGTGTTGGTTTAATGGTTGGCTTGGGATCTTAGGGTCCTGAGTTTGAGCCCTGTGGCTGCTGAATTAACACCAGGTGGGGTTGACTCAGCCTGTCAACCTTACTGAGGTCAGCGAAATGAGTACCAGTGTACTGGTAGAGAGGCACCAGTGGTACAGCTGCGCTTCACAGAAATGATAGCTACCCAGCAGCCAAGCTGCAAACACAAAAACAGAGCAGATGAGGATACTTGATATGTGCCAAGTTTCAATATTTTCCATGTTTTTTACAACATGCTTGCAACACATTTGACCTATGATGTCATCATTATCATGAAAAATTCTACAGGGTAGTCACACCGATGGTGAAAATTTTGTGCCAATCGATAAGTGGTTGCAGAGTAAACAGAGAAATTAGCATGGACGGACATACAGCACAAAAACATAATTCCTCCAGCAACTTCATCAGCAGAGGCATAAAAATGCATGCCCAAATCACCTCCAGTCGAATACTAGCCTGGTCAGGTGGTTTATGAAAGAGTTGCACCACAAAACATTCCCCCAGCAGATCCCAGAAGAAGATGAGTAGATGTAAATGGGGTGCTGGGACTCCCATTCAAATGAATGGGGAAAAGGGAAAAACTTTCTGACTCAATCCCCAAAAGCCCAAAATAGGAGTGATTTCTCCCCACCTATCCCTTTCCCTCCATACAAGCAAATGTTAAATTGAAACTGATTTTCTCCCACCTATCCCCTTCCTTCCAATACAAGCAAATGTAAAATTGAGACTGATTTCTCCCCACCTATCCCTTTCCCTCCAATACAAGCAAATGTAAATTGAGACTGATTTCTCCCCACCTATCCCTTTCCCTCCAATACAAGCAATGTAAAATGAGACTGATTTTCTCCCACCTATCCCCTTCCTTCAATACAAGCAAATGTAAAATGAGACTGATTTTCTCCCCACCTATCCCTTTCCCTCCAATACAAGCAAATGTAAAATTGAGACTGATTTTCTCCCCACCTATCCCCTTTGCGAAGGGTCTGCTACTTAAAGCCTGATAATGTGTCTCTCCTTCTCATTCTTCCTACTTTTACCAGATAGACTAACCCTATAATTAAGAGAGTCCAGCAGATCAATATATACTCCATAATCATTATTTTTCATATCCAATGGTTTATCAAAATACTTTGATTTATCCCTCACAGTTGAACCTTGCTTTCCATCTTTTGTTAGAATCAACATTAATATCAGAGTTAGTTTACAGAGGTTGAGCAGAACTCAAGAACCTTAATTCATCATTAAATATCAATCACTTTTCTTGAACAAGATGAAATATTGCTGGCTGTTCTGTTAGAATGAGTCCGCTTTGGTTTTTGAATCTGCTGAATATTCATTGTTTTGAACAGCCTTCACGATATAATCAGGGGGTTGATTAATCTCTTCCAGTTGTTGAAATAATCCATCATCATATTCTAATTCTCCTACATGCTCTAATTCTTTCCTCCATCATTTGACTGAAATCTTTTAACATTTGAAGTTTTTTCGGAGTATATTTTATTGTGGGAACTGTGGAAGCATCTATATTTTTTTCTTGGAAAGTTTTTAAAGTGGTTTAAAATTTTTCTCTTGTTTTCTTTCAAATGCTTCTTCACCCGTTAGTTTCTGTCTGCATTCTTCTTTATGTCTTCCTGTTGTTTTACAACTTTTGAAACCAACTCTTGATGCTCCTTAAATCTTCTTGCCTTTTCTTTCGCATCCATTTATTTATTGGAAAATATCATTCACTGAATTATAAAGGTCAACAGGGAATTTTCCTTTTCTTCATCATTAAAGTAGATGTATTCAAATAAATCCTTTTCTTTAAATATTTCATCAAATTCTTTATTAACATAAATACGAGTTGTAATTTCTTCTTCAATAATACTTGTATCTCTGCTTTTCATACGTTTGCGTTGAGTTTCCTTATCAACATCAAAACCGAATGTAAAATCTTAACGCATTACCACTCAGATGTTGGGTGGTCGCTAGACTACCGTTATTCTCAGGTTTTCCGTCTGTCTGTATGTTCTGTCTGTTTGTTTGTATGTAATGGACAGCTCTGGAAGCCAGAGGAGTCAACGATTTTGATGAAACTTGACTGGTAGGTTCATACCAGGATCTAGTTGTTGCTTTTGATCACCGTTGCTATGAACGCAACCATTGCCTAGCAACGGGACTTTGAATTTTTTTTAAAATCCGAAAAATATTATATATATATTTTTTTCGAAAATCAAAAATCGGCTTCCGTACTTTTGTGCGCACTATAATCAACATCTGTCAAAAATTTTCAGCCCGATCCATCAAAAACTATGACTAGTATGCATTATATAGCGACCACCATGTCACCTACCGGCTTGTTAAATAATTTGTCTCATTCCTTCTGGATTCGTTTTTAATATACAAGACCACCAGATTTTCGTTTCTTTAACTCACTCTTACAATGTGAATATTTTGTTGTACAAGAGAAGCCTCCTCAAATATTTGGCCTTCATTCCTCAATCGTATATGTTCCTCCACTGAAATATAGTAATAATCTTCACCTTCTACTTCTCCAGGTCTTATTGCTCTTGTTGTTGTTGATACAATACGAACTACATGATGCTTTTTAAGCAAATTTAAAATATTTTCATTTGTACTATTCAAGAACCTTGATTTATGAAAGTTTTTTTCCAGAAGCAGATTTACCCACAAGATTTATAATAATAGTTGCCATTTATATATGTATTGTTTATAAAATAAAAATATTATCCCTTAATATCTCATCTTGTTTCACAACAATACATTTATATTTTTTCAGTCGTGTGCTTCATATAATCCCCAAATTCCTTTTTACTACATAATGTAGAACAATTGTCTCTCCAAAAATTGTTTTATATCTATTGAATTTAATTTGAATAAAATAAAAATATTAGCATTGTTTCTTATTGAGCGACAAGGGAGTTGAAAGTATGATTGACTAAGATAAATACAATTACAAGAAGAATGTCTCCCTCTTTGTGTAGTATCCATTAACCGTTTGGTTTCTCTCATTAACACAATCATCAAAGATAACGAGGTTCTTTTTTGATTTATCCAAATCTCAATATTGTAATCATTTAGTTTGTTTTGAATTTTAAATAAACCGATTATATCTTCTTTTTGAAGACCAGCATTAAAACCTTGTGAGAATGGATAACCTGAAAAAACCTGTATACTTTGGATAAAATATAGAGTTTCCAAAAGCCATATAAAAAAATTAAATAACCTGTTTTCCAAATATATAAATGAATGATTTTTTCCCATTGGGAAAATAAGATAAAAATTTAACAACCATAAAAATCTTCCAAATTCATTAAGATGTCTCATAGTTGATTCAAGCAGGTGTGGAAAAACCTGCTTACTTTTAAAGATGCTCCTTACTCCCAACTTTTTGGATTATGATAATTTAATAATTTCACAAAGTCGAGTTTTCAACCAAAGTATCAACTACTCTCACAAGGTTTTAATGCTGGTCTTCAAAAAGAAGATATAATCGGTTTATTTAAAATTCAAAACAAACTAAATGATTACAATATTGAGATTTGGATAAATCAAAAAAGAACCTCGTTATCTTTGATGATTGTGTTAATGAGAGAAACCAAACGGTAATGGATAGCTACTACACAAGAGGGAGACATTCTCTTGTAATTGTATTTATCTTAGTCAATCATACTTTCAACTCCCTTGTCGCTCAATAAGAAACAATGCTAATATTTTTATTTTATTCAAATTAAATTCAATAGATATAAACAATTTTTGGAGAGACAATTGTTCTACATTATGTAGTAAAAAGGAATTTGGGGATTATATGAAGCACACGACTGAAAAAATATAAATGTATGTTGTGAAACAAGATGAGATATTAAGGGATAATATTTTTATTTTATAAACAATACATATATAAATGGCAACTATTATTATAAATCTTGTGGGTAAATCTGCTTCTGGAAAAAAACTTTCATAAATCAAGGTTCTTGAATAGTACAAATGAAAATATTTTAAATTTGCTTAAAAAGCATCATGTAGTTCGTATTGTATCAACAACAACAAGAGCAATAAGACCTGGAGAAGTAGAAGGTGAAGATTATTACTATATTTCAGTGGAGGAACATATACGATTGAGGATGAAGGCCAAATATTTGAGGAGGCTCTCTTGTACAACAAAATATTCACATTGTAAGAGTGAGTTAAAGAAACGAAAATCTGGTGGTCTTGTGATATTAAAAACGAATCCAGAAGGAATGAGACAAATTATTTAACAAGCCGGTAGGTGACATGGTGGTCGCTATATAATGGCATACTAGTCATAGTTTTTGATGGATCGGGCTGAAAATTTTTTGACAGATGTTGATTATAGTGCGCACAAAAGTACGGAAGCCGATTTTTGATTTTCGAAAAAAATATATATATAATATTTTTCGGATTTTAAAAAAAATTCAAAGTCCCGTTGCTAGGCAATGGTTGCGTTCATAGCAACGGTGATCAAAAGCAACAACTAGATCCTGGTAATAACCTACCAGTCAAGTTTCATCAAAATCGTTGACTCCTCTGGCTTCCAGAGCTGTCCATTACATACAAACAAACAGACAGAACATACAGACAGACGGAAAACCTGAGAATAACGGTAGTCTAGCGACCACCCAACATCTGAGTGGTAATGCGGTTAAGATTTTACATTCGGTTTTGATGTTGATAAGGAAACTCAACGCAAACGTATGAAAAGCAGAGATACAAGTATTATTGAAGAAGAAATTACAACTCGTATTTATGTTAATAAAGAATTTGATGAAATATTTAAAGAAAAGGATTTATTTGAATACATCTACTTTAATGATGAAGAAAAGGAAAATTCCCTGTTGACCTTTATAATTCAGTGAATGATATTTTCCAATAAATAAATGGATGCAAAGAAAAGGCAAGAAGATTTAAGAAGCATCAAGAGTTGGTTTCAAAAGTTGTAAAACAACAGGAAGACATAAAGAAGAATGCAGACAGAAACTAACGGGTGAGAAGCATTTGAAAGAAAAAAGAGAAAAATTTAAACCACTTTAAAAACTTTCCAAGAAAAAAATATAGATGCTTCCACAGTTCCCACATAAAATATACTCCGAAAAAACTTCAAATGTAAAAGATTTCAGTCAAATGATGGAGGAAAGAATTAGAGCATGTAGGAGAATTAGAATATGATGATGGATTATTTCAACAACTGGAAGAGATTAATCAACCCCCTGATTATATCGTGAAGGCTGTTCAAAACAATGAATATTCAGCAGATTCAAAAACCAAAGCAGGACTCATTCTAACAGAACAGCCAGCAATATTTCATCTTGTTCAAGAAAAGTGATTGAATTTAATGATGAATTAAGGTTCTTGAGTTCTGCTCAACCTCTGTAAACTAACTCTGATATTAATGTTGATTCTAACAAAAGATGGAAAGCAAGGTTCAACTGTGAGGGATAAATCAAAGTATTTTGATAAACCATTGGATATGAAAAATAATGATTATGGAGTATATATTGATCTGCTGGACTCTCTTAATTATAGGGTTAGTCTATCTGGTAAAGTAGGAAGAATGAGAAGGAGAGACACATTATCAGGCTTTAAGTAGCAGACCCTTCGCAAAGGGGATAGGTGGGGAGAAAATCAGTCTCAATTTTACATTTGCTTGTATTGGAGGGAAAGGGATAGGTGGGGAGAAAATCAGTCTCATATTTACATTTGCTTGTATTGGAAGGAAGGGGATAGGTGGGGAGAAAATCAGTCTCATTTTACATTGTCCTTGTATTGGAGGGAAAGGGATAGTGGGGAGAAATCAGTCTCAATTTACATTTGCTTGTATTGGAGGGAAAGGGATAGGTGGGGAGAAATCAGTCTCAATTTTACATTTGCTTGTATTGGAAGGAAGGGGATAGGTGGGGAGAAAATCAGTTTCAATTTATACATTTGCTTGTATGGAGGGAAAGGAATAGGTGGGGAGAAATCACTCCTATTTTGGGCTTTTGGGGATTGAGTCAGAAAGTTTTCCCTTTTCCCCATTCATTTGAATGGGAGTCCCAGCACCCATTTACATCTACTCATCTTCTTCTGGGATCTGCTGGGGGAATGTTTTGTGGTGCAACTCTTTCATAAACCACCTGACCAGGCCAGTATTCGACTGGAGGTGATTTGGGCATGCATTTTTATGCCTCTGCTGATGAAGTTGCTGGAGGAATTATGTTTTTGTGCTGTATGTCCGTCCATGCTAATTCTTCTGTTTACTCTGCAACCACTTATCCGATTGGCACAAAATTTTCACCATCGGTGTGACTACCCTGTAGAATTTTTCATGATAATGATGACATCATAGGTCAAATGTGTTGCAAGCATGTTGTAAAAAACATGAAAATTTGAAACTTGGCACATATCAAGTATCGCTCATCTCTCTGTTTTTGTGTTTGCAGCTTGGCTGCTGGGTAGCTATCATTTCTGTGAAGCGCAGCTGTACCACTGGTGCCTCTCTACCAGTACACTGGTACTCATTTCGCTGACCTCAGTAAGGTTGACAGGCTGAGTCAACCCCACCTGGTGTTAATTCAGCAGCCACAGGGCTCAAAACTCAGGACCCTAAGATCCCAAGCCAACCATTAAACCAACACCAGGCTTGTACTCCCCATGGGAAACAAGTTAGATTTTTTTGATGATGTCAGAGGTGGCTTCATTATAACGTCGTCATTGCATATGTCGAACATCTTATCTGATCGGAATGAAAATTGTCGAGGGTCATCTCGGCTAAATAATACGGGGGGAAAAAAATTAATGACATCATCGGTCACGTGGATCCATGTTGTATTTAACATAAAATCCTTCAACAATCTTCTCCCCAGAAACAGCTGAACAGATCGAGGCAAAATATTACAGGTACGATCGCCTATCCATGAGGAACAAAATGTTCTCCACCTTTGACGTTATAGGTCACATGTTTGGCGGCTATGATTTTTAGAAGAAAAAACATTTTAAATCTTCTTCTCCAGAACGGCTTGAGAATCGAAGGGAACTTCGCCCACATGTTCCCCAAGCCTTGGGATAGCAGGGTGTTGACGAATAATGAATAGGTCACATGGTCTGACAGCCATATTGGATTGGACGAAAATCTTCAAAAAATATTTCTCTTGAATCACTTCATGAATCGATGTGAAACGTCATAATTATGATCAGGTAGTCATGGGGAATAAATTTCAACCTAATAGGACATGGTCTGGCTGACAGAATTATTTAATATTTTGAATCTGGATTCAGGATATAAATCAAACTTGGTCGTGTATACATAATGATGTATTAGTGTGGGTGGAGGCATATCTGGTGACATCACAATGTCAAAGAGTGCCCTTCTAGTTTATTTGTTCATGGTACTATCGATAACTGCTATCCTTTGCAAAAGACTTTGGGATCACTAGCATCCACCAACTAATGCTCAGTGATGTGACACCAAGCTTAACCTCCATCCAAGGGATAGAGCACTTTGTGATGCAATGCCATGTCTGTGAAGCACTGATCAAACAGTTTCTAGTCAGATCAGGATTAGAACTCAGGCTAGACGGCTCAACACAATCCTGTGGGACTTGACTTGACAATAATTATTGTCACATGTATTGACAAGTATGATTGCTTTCAGATTGCTGTTCACGCTGGTGGAGAACATTTCACACTTTTGACAACTGTGACTTGATTGATAATTTAATTAATCAGTTGGATGCTCTAGCTCACAAAGCCTTATGAGTCCTAATACATTCTCATCATGCTTCAATAACAGTAATTATATTACAAATGGGCTATGTATTTATTACGGCTGGCAGCCTAGAGGTATGCACACTTGCCTCTGAGCTCTCTAGCTTGGTTTGAATCTCGACCCGGCTATAAACTGTCATCGTGGTGTTTCGCAGGCAGGATGATCTGTGTGCCATCCCTCGGATGGACCTTACACTGGGATCCCATCTGCCAGAACGCACAATGGCCTTCGCCTGGAGTAGATGAGCTGTTGTGGACACCCTAGCCAAATTTCAAACACCTGCTCTAACTTACAGAGGGCACTGCCCAGTGCCACAGCCGTGCCCTTTGCAAATTATTCTATCTGCAGCCATTTGCTACAAATAATAAGATCTATTTATTAGTTTTGCAAATTTAGTGGAATCTATACATACATACCCTCTATGCACCATGTTGACACCATCACCCCTCCCGCCAAACATGCTCATTTTTATTTTTCAAGTCTGCAAGCAAATGGAAGTATATCCATTTTGGTTACCACGTCAACATGCATATATTAAATCTCGGCTTATAATTATGTTTGACATCCATCCAAGTCGAGTCCATTATTTTTCTCATAAACAAGTCAAAACAAAAAGGTTGATAACTTACATTTCACAACTAAGTGGTTCTGCTTTTCACTAGCTCAAACTGACCAGCTCCCAATTCTTTCCATCCCCACTAAGGTACGGGAACAAGGCCACGGGCCACGTTTTTGCAGAAATTGTTTATTGATCAATCATTACCAGTGTCTCCAGCAACCTTCATTTGCCATGTCTTCATATAATTGCCAGAAAGACCTGCCAAAAGCAATGGCAAGCTCTATCCTCAATTTGAGGACAAACCAGATTTACACGTTTGTGTGAATACTATCATATTATGGTGACGATTGATGAATCTTTCTTGTGCACAAGAAAGATTCATCATACTTGCAAATGCAAGAGTATTGCCATGCTTGTAAATGTTGAGGACTTGTCCACACTCTGATGTTAAAGCGAGACTAATGGGCTGATGGAGACCTTCAAGAGTCGAGACAAACGGAAAGGACTGGGTACTGTTGGTTCACTGGTCAAGTCTTCTAGTTCTGCAAGACTTTGTTGAAGTAATACAATTGCTTTCCCTTGCCTTTATACATGTCACTGGTGTGAAGTTTTGAATTTGCTGCATGCATAGTGGAAGGAATAAGTCTCATGAAGGTCACATAAGAACTTCGGCAGCTTTACAATGGCGTTCGTTAAGTGCCTCGGAAGGGCCAGACATTAGTTCCGCACGTGCACAAACTTCAGCTCCGGGTGTTTTGGGATACATTCACTGCACATGTACTGGCAGCGTGGGTGAGATAGACATGCAAACGCTGTAACTTGAAAGTATAAAAAACAGCACTTCATGATACAGTTGGCAAACATTCCTGGAGAGGATCACAGACTTGGTTGCTGGAACTTCACCATATAATTGAAGGCCAGAACGAAGCAGCCAACTTGCAACAGCTGAACTAGGAGAGTTCAATTAGACTAGAACTCCCACGAGAGCTCACTGTGAGTTTTTTGATGCGAGGTTTATTTATCAATTGAAATATTTTACTGTTCTCCAAGGTTCCGTGTGGTGTACATTGAAAAGAACAGTTTTGATGAGCGATGAAGTTTCAACGTTCATGTGTTGAAACGTTATCGTTCTCAAACGGCTTCGCACAGCTTTGTTCTTTGTTCTGATTTTTAGCTTTGTTCTGAGCTCTGTTCTGATTGGCTGCAGCAGTGTACATCATTAAAAGGTAACCGATAATGATTCTGTGTTTTTGAAAGGGAGTACCTCTACAAAGGCAATTTGGCTTTGTTGAGGGAGCAGAAGATATCAATGGGGTGTATGAAGTACAGATAGTTTGGTCTCTTCCTTGTACAGTAATATTTAATAGACAATTGTCTCATGTAATATAACGACCTTCCTCAATGAAAGAAAGATTCTGCAGCCATTTATAACATGTTTCATTAGCACAATTGATCATCACATGAGCCCATCTGAGGACCCCCATTGATTATATATCTACCCAGGTTGAATGAAACTATTCCCGTTTCCACACAATGGGTGTTGTTTATTATCCAAGGATGTGGGTGTTTATCTTTCCCAGAAAGCTTTACGGCTCAAGTCAGATTCTGACAGTTCTACGCTGGACAGTCATAACTCCATCCATCCTGGATTGGCCCACTTTAGGAAAGTGCCAGAAAAAAAAAATTAAGGACAGCTCGAGATTTGCCACCAATTCGGGTTTGCTAACTTAATTGGAAAATGCAGTATCAGGTCTACAAATGAGGTATTGTTCTACCGAACCCATTCATTGTTTTACCGCAGGAGGCATCTCTCACACATTATCTACAGGCGAAGCTTTCCAATTGAATCTTAAAGTGCTATTTTACCACCATTTATGTTTTTTATGAGCATTGGCATGCTATACGTGGGAGTTGTGAAAATGGTTTTCTGGCTGCATTGAATAACGCCAGTTTCAAACAAAGTTTTGAAGATCTTTCCTCGATCCGCAGTAGATTTAAGCATGCAATTTAATTTTGCGGCCTGGCAGGATAGTCAGGAGTATCTCGCCTCGGTTCGTATCTCGATGTTGGAAATGCAACCGTGGATGCGTTTCCGTCCGGTCCACCATTGCAGTACGACATTCATGCATTAAGGATTCGGTTATTGAGACCGATTCAAGTCCAGCTGCCCAGTGAGTGAATGATTGAAACCGGGTGTGAAATGACCGACAAACTGACACCCAACGTCAATGTGTGCGGGGTCACCTAAGTGTTTTATGTGCTGCCGTACCACGGGGATGATTCCAGTTTATCATCTTTAATTCTGCTTTTAATTAAATTCTGTCATAATTTCCGCTGGAACACAAACCTTGCTTGTTTTCCCACCTTTCACCACTTTCTCCTTTTGTTTTTCCTTCTTGTCTGTGTGTTTTGCACCAACCAATGCCATTTCATTACTAGCAAATTGATTGTGCAGCTTGTGGGGCTCGCAGGCCGTGATATCAAAATGACCAAAGACAAATTGCATATTCACGCCTTCGTTCTTACAAAGGTTGCCGATGGCGACGAGTTCGTTGAACCACGAGAGGGTGCTGTAACCGTGGTTCCACTTTATCAGAGCATGATGGTACATTATGGATTACCATGGCCTTGAGGACCTCGCCTAGCTCAGAGCACCGTAATAAGCTGGAGGCCCCTTCTGTTTTAACATGCCAACAGATTAGCATTTAAACGCAGGCCTCGGATGCCATCCAACTTTGAGTGCACCAGGCTAAGTTGTGAATCATCGTGCATGTGTGTCTGTCACCTGTGCTGTTTAATTGAGTCCGTCTTTATCGCCGTTGTAAAATTTTATGCACTTAGCTGTAGGTAAGATGTACCTAAAATGGCACAAGGACACAGATGTGACCTCTAATTTACATAAACCGTTGGAAACCTATTTGGCTATACCAGTAAATAATCATGAGAATGAGTTGCCTGTGTTATTGAAACAAGAACCATGATGTGGGTAGTCGATGTGCTAGTTGAGCTTCTTTGGATGAAAAGTAATTTTCAGCACCTCCTTTGCTTTTGTTTCCACCTGGGACATACTGTATGCACGACGATGTTTCATACATCTGTTTATACTTGTAACAAAGCTTGTAACTATTACTACGACTACTCTCCATCAATTGGTACATGCTCTACTATTGCTTCTTTCATGGCCCCAATTATTCCACCTTCTTGTGGCTCAGCCAGACAACATATTTGGCCGCAAGTCTTTCAGGAACCACTGGCCAGGCCTGATGGTTGACTGAAGGTATGGCAATTTGTCATTTGTTCATTCATACTCTTTGTGAAGTACACAATAGGATATTAAGGTCCACAACGACGAATGCTGGCAGACTGGTCCTCCAGCTTTTGTGCAAACTTCGGTTCCTCGCCCTGCTTGCCGAAACACCATGTGACGGTTTCCGCTCGACGGAGGTTTGAACCCAGGCGAGACAGTTTAAAGGCATGTGCCCTTATCTCTACACTATCCTTCCATCCCACCTGTATCTCAGCTTGTATGCTATTAAAAAACAATACTTATTTTCAAGGTGTTTTCTAGCTGGTACATCACCCGTTGGAATGTGATTTAATATGCCTTGAATGTAGAATTATTTTGGATGCATATGTAAACCATTACATCGTCCAAGAGCTACGACACACTTTAATCATGCGTCTCAGCCAGAAGGTTTGAGGATGATTTCTGAATCAGACTTTTGTAGCTGATTACGAAAACCAATTCTTAATTGCAGCATCTGCTGATTTTTTGGGGTGAAAATGACATTTTTGGGGTTTTTTTTTCACGCCAAAAATATCAAAAAATCGTTTTTTATTCAGTTATCTAAAATTACAGTACACGTGCGTGTCAGGTATTGAAATAACCAACATCTTGGTGACATGGGAGAATATTAAAAAGGCATTTGGAATAGGACAATACGGTAATTAGAGATGATATGGTCTGAAAATTGAGAAAGTGGCTTCTATGGTTTGTACAGCGCTAACATGAATCACGTAATAGGTGTCTTATTATCATCATAAATTGCATTTTATACATGTAGAAAGTTGGTGTAGGTACTCATTTATTCATTTAAATGATAGTTGCCATGGGAACATCGTTATGTGGATAAAATTGACACAATGTTTCTCGTACCCCGATTTATCAGAAACTGTACCATTATCGTTAAGTCTTCAAAGTAAACTGCTTATGAAAATCAGGTACATATAAATTAACTGTACTATGAAGCTAGTTAATGTTATATGTAATTATGCCAAAACAAGTCCTAGCCTGTGGCACGATTCTATTTTAATGACTAAATTTCATTTTTTTTTAAATGCCACTTCTCAGTCCAGATCAGTGGCTGTCTCATCAGAGTATTCAGCCATCTGATCATCTTCGTCATCACTCATCTCTTCGTCTGTGTCCTTGTCAATCTGACGACAAACATCTTCTGGAACCTCTCTGCCTTCAAACAATTTTATGGTGTATTGGCCATTCTTCATTATCCGTCGTTGTCCTCTGGCCTCCAGCATTGGGATTGGATGTTGTTGCCTCTTCCACATAGAAGCAACGAGGTTTTTGCTTCAGTTTTTTCATCCCAACCACAAAACCACAAATTTAAATGAACACAAATGGTTGTGGCTAACTCGGTTTCCATGGCTTCAGCTATGTGGAGAGGAGGAGAGATTGGGACCATACTCTGTTCAGAGTGTTGGTGCCTTAAGCAGTCTCTCCTGCTATTGGGCACAATCCTGGAACGGGTCGCCACCCACACAGTAGGATAAAAAAAAAACCATCAAGCGGCACCATTTGCCCGACTC
>CM068953.1:42516479-42532245 GCA_035128595.1 Eptatretus atami | reverse complement strand
ATTATTTTATTTATACAATATCTTGTGTTGATATTTCCCTGAAAATGACGATCGTTAATAATATAAATCAACAATCCACGAAACATGGTCATCATTTGTTCAGTCTCTTCTATTGTAAGAATAGGTGTATTATCACCCTCATACTTTACATTCATTTCTCAAATGAATCTTGTGAAGTAATTCATTTTGGGTGTAAATCTCAAAGAATTATATTCCTTTTTATATTTTTTATTACCATTAATTAGAAGATAATCACAGAACATACATTGTTTATAGGCTTTTCACTCTGTGCTTAATCCCTGTCTTTCACACGCAGGACAATTCTCAAATTTGTCATGAGGAGAATCAGGAAATTCAAGAGGCTCAAAATCGCAATCAACCTCTTCATTTGTAAAAGATACTGAGAAATATGTCGAGGATATAAAATTGAATAAAGATAAATATAACAACTATTGGATAAAAACAATTATGGTGAATAATATGAGTTCTTCAATTTCCTTCAGTGGAAGGGCTTTTATTATATCTGAAAGAACATCAATTAAAGTAGCTCTAACAAAAGTTTCTCCTCTCCTTCTGGCAATATATTCAAAACTAAGAAAAGCAATGAAACAAGAAAAAGTATCAAAAAAGAAAAACCTTATGGATGAAGCTTCGAAAGAAAAGATAACACCATCTGTAATAATGCAAGGAGAAATTTGTATTTTTTTCAACAACCCTAAAGTGTAATCTGATGAAATAAGGATGTTAATATATCAGGTGAAATGACATTTTCGTTCAACAGTAGTTAAGGATCATTTTTAAATTACTTTAATATAAAAAATGTAGTAGTTGAATCTGTAAATGAAAAAAAGTATATAGATATAGATGGTAATGTTTTTCTACTAATTAAATATGAGTCATTATTCAACTGAAGATTTTGAAGATTATGAGAGTGATGATAGTATCTCTGTTGGAACAGAAGACAATTATGAACCGAGAGTTTGTGTTCAAACGATAGTTATGAAAGTAATTTTATAGATGATTGTGAAAGCACCAATGAATGTACCGAAGATGATACCGAAGATGAATTTATTTGAAGTAAAGTTTTACCTTATAAATATGAATAGTTTACTAGATTTTGAGCCTCTTGATTTCCTGATTCTCCTCATGACAAATTTGAGAATTGTCCTGCGTGTGAAAGACAGGGATTAAGCACAGAGTGAAAAAGCCTATAAACAATGTATGTTCTGTGATTATCTTCTAATTAATGGTAATAAAAAATATAAAAAGGAATATAATTCTTTGAGATTTACACCCAAAATGAATTACTTCACAAGATTCATTTGAGAAATGAATGTAAAGTATGAGGTGATAATACACCTATTCTTACAATAGAAGAGACTGAACAAATGATGACCATGTTTCGTGGATTGTTGATTTATATTATTAACGATCGTCATTTTCAGGGAAATATCAACACAAGATATTGTAATAAATAAAATAATGGATTATCCTGAAATGAAACCTGAAACTTTGGATAAATATAGAGTTTCCAAAAAAGCCAATAAAAAAATTAAATAACCTGTTTTCCAAATATATAAATGAATGATTTTTTTTCCCATTTGGGAAAATAAGATAAAAATTTAACATACCATAAAAATCTTCCAAATTCATTAAGATGTCTCATAGTTGATTCAAGCAGGTGTGGAAAAACCTCTTACTTTTAAAGATGCTCCTTACTCCCAACTTTTTGGATTATGAATAATTTAATAATTTTCAACAAAGTCGAGTTTTCAACCAAAGTATCAACTACTCTCACAAGTTTTAATGCTGGTCTTCAAAAAGAAGATATAATCGGTTTATTTAAAATTCAAAACAAACTAAATGATTACAATATTGAATTTGGATAAATCAAAAAAGAACCTCGTTATCTTTATGATTGTGTTAATGAGAGAAACCAAACGGTAATGGATAGCTACTACACAAGAGGGAGACATTCTCTTGTTAATTGTATTTATCTTAGTCAATCATACTTTCAACTCCCTTGTCGCTTCAATAAGAAACAATGCTAATATTTTTATTTTATTCAAATTAAATTCAATAGATATAAACAATTTTTGGAGAGACAATTGTTCTACATTATGTAGTAAAAAGGAATTTGGGGATTATATGAAACAACGACTGAAAAAATATAAATGTATTGTTGTGAAACAAGATGAGATATTAAGGGATATATTTTTTATTTTATAAACAATACATATATAAAATGGCAACTATTATTATAAATCTTGTGGTAAATCTGCTTCTGGAAAAAAACTTTCATAAATCAAGGTTCTTGAATAGTACAAATGAAAATATTTTAAATTTGCTTAAAAAGCATCATGTAGTTCGTATTGTATCAACAACAACAAGAGCAATAAGACCTGGAGAAGTAGAAGGTGAAGATTATTACTATATTTCAGTGGAGGAACATATACGATTGAGGAATGAAGGCCAAAATTTTGAGGAGGCTTCTCTGTACAACAAAATATTCACATTGTAAGAGTGAGTTAAAGAAACGAAAATCTGGTGGTCTTGTGATATTAAAAACGAATCCAGAAGGAATGAGACAAATTATTTAACAAGCCGGTAGGTGACATGGTGGTCGCTATATAATTGCATACTAGTCATAGTTTTTGATGGATCGGGCTGAAAATTTTTGACAGATGTTGATTATAGTGCGCACAAAAGTCGGAAGCCGATTTTTGATTTTCGAAAAAAATATATATATAATATTTTTCGGATTTTTAAAAAATTCAAAGTCCCGCGTTGCTAGGCAATGGTTGCGTTCATAGCAACGGTGATAAAAGCAATACAACTAGATCCTGGTATGAACCTACCAGTCAAGTTTCATCAAAATCGTTGACTCCTCTGGCTTCCAGAGCTGTCCATTACATACAAACAAACAGAACGAACATACAGACAGACGGAAAACCTGAGAATAACGGTAGTCTAGCGACCACCCAACATCTGAGTGGTAATGCGGTTTAAGATTTTATCATTCGTTTTGATGTTGATAAGGAAACTCAACGCAAACGTATGAAAAGCAGAGATAACAGTATTATTGAAGAAGAAATTAACAACTCGTAATTTATGTTAATAAAGAATTTGATGAAATATTTAAAGAAAAGGATTTATTTGAATACATCTACTTTAATGATGAAGAAAAGGAAAATTTCCCTGTTGACCTTTATAATTCAGTGAATGATATTTTCCAATAAATAAATGGATGCGAAGAAAAAAGAGCAAGAAGATTTAAGGAGCATCAAGGTTGGTTTCAAAAGTTGTAAAACAACAGGAAGACATAAAGAAGAATGCAGACAGAAACTAACGGGGTGAAGAAGCATTTGAAAGAAAACAAGAGAAAATTTTAAACCACTTTTAAAACTTTCCAAGAAAAAAATATAGATGCTTCCACAGTTCCCACAATAAAATATACTCCGAAAAAACTTCAAATGTAAAAGATTTCAGTCAAATGATGGAGGAAAATTAGGCATGTAGGAGAATTAGAATATGATGATGGATTATTTCAACAACTGGAAGAGATTAATCAACCCCCTGATTATATCGTGAAGGCTGTTCAAAACAATGAATATTCAGCAGATTCAAAAACCAAAGCAGGACTCATTCTAACAGAACAGCCAGCAATTATTTCATCTTGTTCAAGAAAAGTGATTGATATTTAATGATGAATTAGTTCTTGAGTTCTGCTCAACCCTCTGTTAAACTAACTCTGATATTAATGTTGATTCTAACAAAAGATGGAAAGCAAGGTTCAACTGTGAGGGATGAATCAAAGTATTTTGATAAACCATTGGATATGAAAAATAATGATTATGGAGTATATATTGATCTGCTGGACTCTCTTAATTATAGGGTTAGTCTATCTGGTAAAAGTAGGAAGAATGAGAAGGAGAGACACATTATTCAGGCTTTAAGTAGCAGACCCTTCGCAAAGGGGATAGGTGGGGAGAAAATCAGTCTCAATTTTACATTTGCTTGTATTGGAGGGAAAGGGATAGGTGGGGAGAAATCAGTCTCAATTTTACATTTGCTTGTATTGGAAGGAAGGGGATAGGTGGGAGAAAAATCAGTCCATTTTACATTTGCTTGTATTGGAGGGAAAGGGATAGGTGGGGAGAAAATCAGTCTCAATTTACATTTGCTTGTATTGAGGGAAAGGGATAGGTGGGGAGAAATCAGTCTCAATTTTACATTTGCTTGTATTGGAAGGAAGGGGATAGGTGGGGAGAAAATCAGTTTCAATTTTACATTTGCTTGTATGGGAGGGAAAGGGATAGGTGGGGAGAAATCACTCCTATTTGGGCTTTTGGGGATTGAGTCAGAAAGTTTTCCCCTTTTCCCCATTCATTTGAATGGGAGTCCCACACCCCATTTATCATCTACTCATCTTCTTCTGGGATCTGCTGGGGGAATGTTTGTGGTGCAACTCTTTCATAAACCACCTGACCAGGCCTAGTATTCGACTGGAGGTGATTTGGGCATGCATTTTTATGCCTCTGCTGATGAAGTTGCTGGAGGAATTATGTTTTTGTGGCTGTATGTCCGTCCATGCTAATTTTCTCTGTTTACTCTGCAACCACTTATCCGATTGGCACAAAATTTTCACCATCGGTGTGCTACCCTGTAGAAATTTTCATGATAATGATGACATCATAGGTCATATAGTGTTGCAAGCATGTTGTAAAAAACATGAAAATATTGAAACTTGGCACATATCAAGTACTCTCATCTGCTCTGTTTTTGTGTTTGGCAGCTTGGCTGCTGGGTAGCTATCATTTCTTGGAAGCGCAGCTGTACCACTGGTGCCTCTCTACCAGTACACTGGAACTCATTTCGCTGACCTCAGTAAGGTTGACAGGCTGAGTCAACCCCACCTGGTGTTAATTCAGCAGCCAACAGGGCTCAAAACTCAGGACCCTAAGATCCCAGCCACCATTAAACCAACACCAGGCTTGTACTCCCCATGGAAACAAGTTAGATTTTTTTGATGATGTCAGAGGCTTCATTATAACGTCGTCATTGCATATGTCGAACACTTTATCTGATCGGAATGAAAATTGTCGAGGGTCATCTCGGCTAAATGATACGGGGGGGAAAAAAATTAATGACATCATCGGTCACGTGGATCCATGTTGTATTTAATAAAATCCTTCAACAATCTTCTTCCCAGAAACAGCTGAACAGATCGAGGCAAAATATTACAGGTACGATCGCCTATCCATGAGGAACAAAATGTTCTCCACCTTTGACGTTATAGGTCACATGGTTTGGCGGCTATGATTTTTAGAGAAAAAACATTTTAATCTTCTTCTCCAGAACGGCTTGAGAGATCGAAGGGAAACTTCGCCCACATGTTCCCCAAGCCTTGGGGATAGCAGGGTGTTGACGAATAATGAATAGGTCACATGGTCTGACAGCCAATATTGGATTGAACGAAAATCTTCAAAAAATATTTCTCTTGAATCACTTCATGAATC
Source organism: Eptatretus atami (assembly GCA_035128595.1). Lineage (NCBI taxonomy): Eukaryota > Metazoa > Chordata > Myxini > Myxiniformes > Myxinidae > Eptatretus > Eptatretus atami. The sequence continues at coordinate 42,526,726 of CM068953.1, read as the reverse complement.
GATGTGAAACGTCATAATTATGATCAGGTAGTCATGGGGAATAAATTTCAACCTAATAGGATGCATGGTCTGGCTGACAGAATTATTTAATATTTTGAATCTGGATTCAGGATATAAATCAAACTTGGTCGTGTATACATAATGATGTATTAGTGTGGGTGGAGGCATATCTGGTGACATCACAATGTCAAAGAGTGCCCTTCTAGTTTTTATTGTGTTCATGGTACTATCGATAACTGCTATCCTTTAAAAAGACTTTGGGATCACTAGCATCCACCAACTAATGCTCAGTGATGTGACACCAAGCTTAACCTCCATCCAAGGGATAGAGCACTTTGTGATGCAATGCCATGTCTGTGAAGCACTGATCAACAGTTTCTAGTCAGATCAGGATTAGAACTCAGGCTAGACGGCTCAACACAATCCTGTGGGACTTGACTTGACAATAATTATTGTCACATGTATTGACAAGTATGATTGCTTTCAGATTGCTGTTCACGCTGGTGAGAACATTTCACACTTTTGACAACTGTGACTTGATTGATAATTTTAATTAATCAGTTGGATCTCTTAGCTTCACAAAGCCTTATGAGTCCTAATACATTCTCATCATGCTTCAATACCAGTAATTATATTACAAATGGGCTATGTATTTATTACGGCTGGCAGCCTAGAGGTATGCACACTTGCCTCTGAGCTCTCTAGCTTGGGTTTGAATCTCGACCCGGCTATAAACTGTCATCGTGGTGTTTCGCAGGCAGGATGATCTGTGTGCCATCCCTCGGATGGACCTTACACTGGGCATCCCATCTGCCAGAACGCACAATGGCCTTCGCTGGAGTAGATGAGCTGTTGTGGACACCCTAGCCAAATTTCAAACACCTGCTCTAACTTACAGAGGGCACTGCCCAGTGCCACAGCCGTGCCCTTTGCAAATTATTCTATCTGCAGCATTTGCTACAATAATAAGATCTATTTATTAAGTTTGCAAATTTAGTGGAATCTATGACTACATACCCTCTATGCACCATGTTGACACCATCACCCCCTCCGCCAAACATGGCTCATTTTTATTTTTCAAGTCTGCAAGCAAATGGAAGTATATCCATTTTGGTTCACCACGTCAACATGCATATATTAAAATCTCGGCTTATAATTATGTTTGACATCCATCCAAGTCGAGTCCATTAATTTCTCATAAACAAGTCAAAAACAAAAGGTTGATAACTTACATTTCACAACTAAGTGGGTTCTGCTTTTCACTAGCTCAAACTGACCAGCTCCCAATTCTTTTCCATCCCCACTAAGGTACGGGAACAAGGCCACGGCCACGTTTTTGCAGAAATTGTTTATTGATCCAATCATTACCAGTGTCTCCAGCAACTTCATTTGCCATGTCTTCATATAATTGCCAGAAAGACCTGCCAAAAAGCAATGGCAAGCTCTTATCCTCAATTTGAGACAAACCAGATTTACACGTTTGTGTGAATACTATCATATTTAGGTGACGATTGATGAATCTTTCTTGTGCACAAGAAAGATTCATCATACTTGCAATGCAAGAGTATTGCCATGCTTGTATTGTTGAGGACTTGTCCACACTCTGATGTTAAAGCGAGACTAATGGGCTGATGGAGACCTTCAAGAGTCGAGACAAACGGTAAAGGACTGGGTACTGTTGGTTCACTGGTCAAGTCTTCTAGTTCTGCAAGACTTTGTTGAAGTATTACAATTGCTTTCCCTTGCCTTTATACATGTCACTGGTGTGAAGTTTTGAATTTGCTTGCATGCATAGTGGAAGGAATAAGTCTCATGAAGGCTACATAAGAACTTCGCAGCTTTCAATGGCGTCGTTAAGTGCCTCGGAAGGGCCAGACATTAGTTCCGCTACGTGCACAAACTTCAGCTCCGGGTGTTTTGGGATACATTCACTGCACATGTACTGGCAGCGTGGGTGAGATAGACATGCAAACGCTGTAACTTGAAAGTATAAAAACAGCACTTCATGATACAGTTGGCAAACATTCCTGGAGAGGATCCAGGACTTGGTTGCTGGAACTTTCACCATATAATTGAAGGCCAGAACGAAGCAGCCAACTTGCAACAGCTAACTAGGAGAGTTCAATTAGATCAGAACTCCCACGAGAGCTCACTGTGAGTTTTTTGATGCCGAGGTTTATTTATCAATTGAAATTATTTTTACTGTTCTCCAAGGTTCCGTGTGGTGTACATTGAAAAGAACAGTTTTGATGAGCGATGAAGTTTCAACGTTCATGTGTTGAAACGTTATCGTTCATCAAAACTGGCTTCGCACAGCTTTGTTTCTTTGTTCTGATTTTTAGCTTTGTTCTGAGCTCTGTTCTGATTGGCTGCAGCAGTGTACATCATTAAAAGTAACCGATAATGATTCTGTGTTTTTGAAAGGGAGTACCTCCTACAAAGGCAATTTGGCTTTGTTGAGGGAAGCAGCAGATATCAATGGGGTGTATGAAGTACAGATGAGTTTGGTCTCTTCCTTGTACAGTATATTTAATAGACAATTGTCTCATGTAATATAAACGACTTCCTCAATGAAAAGAAAGATTCTGCAGCCATTTATAACATGTTTTCATTAGCACAATTGATCATCAACATGAGCCCATCTGAGGACCCCCATTGATTATATATCTACCCAGGTTGAATGAAACTATTCCCGTTTCCACACAATGGGTGTTGTTTATTATCCAAGGATGTGGGTGTTTATCTTTTCCCAGAAAGCTTTACGGCTCAAGTCAGATTCTGACAGTTCTACGCTGGACAGTCATAACTCCATCCCATCCTGGATTGGCCCACTTTAGGAAAGTGCCAGAAAAAAAAAATTAAGGACAGCTCGAGAATTGCCAGCCAATTCGGGTTTGCTAACTTAATTGAAAATGCATATCAGGTCTACAAATGAGGTATTGTTCTCCGAACCCATTCATTGTTTTTACGCCAGGAGGCATCTCTCACACATTATCTACAGGCGAAGCTTTCCAATTGAACTTTTAAAGTGCTATTTTTACCACCACATTTATGTCTTTTATGAGCATGGCATGCTATACGTGGGAGTTGTGAAAATGGTTTTCTGGCTGCATTGAATAACGCCAGTTTCAAACAAAGTTTGTGAAGATCTTTCTCGATCCGCAGTAGATTTAGCATGCAATTTAATTTTGCGGCCTGGCAGGATAGCTAAGGAGTATCTCGCCTCGGTTCGTATCTCGATGTTGGAAATGCAACCGTGGATGCGTTTCCGTCCGGTCCACCATGACAGTACGACATTCATGCATTAAGGATTCGGTTATTGAGACCGATTCAAGTCCAGCTGCCCAGTGAGTGAATGATTGAACCGGGTGTGAAATGACCGACAAACTGACACCAACGTCAATGTGTGCGGGGTCACCTAAGTGTTTATGTGCTGCCGTACCACGGGGATGATTCCCAGTTTATCATCTTTAATTCTGCTTTTAATTAAATTCTGTCATAATTTCCGCTGGAACACAAACCTTGCTGTTTTCCCACCTTTCACACTTTCTCCTTTTGTTTTTCCTTCTGTCTGTGGGTTTTTTTGCACCAACCAATGCCATTTCATTACTAGCAAAATTGATTTGTGCAGCTTGTGGGGCTCGCAGGCCGTGATATCAAAATGACCAAAGACAAATTGCATATTCACGCCTTCGTTCTTACAAGGTTGCCGATGGCGACGAGTTCGTTGAACCACGAGAGGGTCTGTAACCGTGGTTCCACTTTATCAGAGCATGATGGTACATTATGGATTACCATGGCCTTGAGGACCTCGCCTAGCTCAGAGCACCGTAATAAGCTGGAGGCCCCTTCTGTTTTTAACATGCCAACAGATTAGCATTTAAACGCAGGCCTCGGATGCCAATCGCACTTTGAGTGCACCAGGCTAAGTTGTGAATCATCGTGCATGGTGTCTGTCACCTGTGCTGTTTAATTGAGTCCTGCTTTATCGCCGTTGTAAAAATTTTATGCACTTAGCTGTGAAGGTAAGATGTACCTAAAATGGCACAAGGACACAGATGTGACCTCTATTTTACATAAACCGTTGGAAACCTATTTGGCTATAACGTAAATAATCAATGAGAATGAGTTGCCTGTGTTATTGAAACAAGAACCATGATGTGGGTAGTCGTAATGTGCTAGTTGAGGCTTTCTTTGGGTGAAAAGTAATTTTCAGGCACCTCCTTTGCTTTGTTTCCACCTGGGACATACTGTATGCACGACGATGTTTCATACATCTGTTTATAACTTGTAACAAAGCTTGTAACTATTACTACGACTACTCCATCCATCAATTGGTACCAATGCTCTACTATTGCTTCTTTCATGGCCCCAATTATTCCCACCTTCTTGTGGCTCAGCCAGACAACATATTTGGCCCAAGTCTTTCAGGAACCACCTGGCCAGGCCTGATGGTTGACTGAAGGTGATGGCAATTTTGTCATTTGTTCATTCATACTCTTTGTGAAGTACACAATAGGATATTAAGGTCCACAACGACGAATGCTGGCAGACTGGTCCTCCAGCTTTTGTGCAAACTTCGGTTCCTCGCCCTGCTTGGCGAAACACCATGTGACGGTTTGCCGCTCGACCGAGGGTTTGAACCCAGGCGAGACAGTTTAAAGGCATGTGCCCTTATCTCTACACTATCCTTCCATCCCACCTGTATCTCAGCTTGTATGTCTATTAAAACAATACTTATTTTCAAGGTGTTTTCTAGCTTGGATAACTCATCCCGTTGGAATGTGATTTAATATGCCTTGAATGTAGAATTATTTTGGATGCATATTAAACCATTACATCGTCCAAGAGCTACGACACTTTTAATCATGCGTCTCAGGCCAGAAGGTTTGAGGATGATTTCTGAATCAGACTTTTGTAGCTGATTACGAAAACCATATCTTAATTGCAGCATCTGCTGATTTTTTGGGGTGAAAATGACATTTTGTGTGGGTTTTTTTTCAACCCAAAAATATCAAAAAATATCGTTTTTTATTCAGTTATCTAAAATTAGCAGTAACACGTGCGTGTCAGGTATTGAAATAACCCAACATCTTGGTGGACATGGGAGAATATTAAAAAGGCATTTGGAATAGGACAATACGGTAATTAGAGATGATATGGTCTGAAAATTGAGAAAGTGGCTTCTATGGTTTGTACAGCGCTAACATGAATCACGTAATAGGTGTCTTATTATCATCATAAATTGCTTTTTATACATGTAGAAAGTTGGTGTAGGTACTCATTTATTCATTTAAATGATAGTTGCCATGGGAACATCGTTATTGTGGATAAAATTGACACAATGTTTTCTCGTACCCCGATTTATCAGAAAACTGTACCATTATCGTAAGTCTTTCAAAAGTAATGCTTATGAAAATCAGGTACATATAAATTAACTGTACTATGAAGCTAGTTTATGTTATATGTAATATGCCAAAACAAGTCCTAGCCTGTGGCACGATTCTATTTTAATGACTAAATTTCATTTTTTTTTTAAATGCCACTTCTCAGTCCAGATCAGTGGCTGTCTCATCAGAGTATTCAGCCATCTGATCATCTTCGTCATCACTCATCTTTCGTCTGTGTCCTTGTCAATCTGACGACAAACATCTTCGGAACCTCTCTGCCTTCAAAACAATTTTATGGTGTATTGGCCATTCTTCATTATCGCGTCCGTTGGTCCTCTGGCTCTCAGGCATTGGGATTGGATGTTGTTGCTCTCTTCCACATAGAAGCAACGAGGTTTGTTTGCTTCAGTTTTTTTCATCCCAACCACAAAACCACAAATTTAAATGAACCACAAATGGTTGTGGCTAACTCGGTTTCCATGGCTTCAGCTATGTGGAGGAGGAAGGAGATTGGGACCATACTCTGTTCAGAGTGTTGGTGCTGCTTAAGCAGTCTCCTTGCTATTGGGCACAATCCTGGACGGTCGCCCACTCCAACACAGGATACCAGCATGCTGGCAACTCATTTTGCCGACCTCGGAATGATGACGGGCTGAGTTAACCCCACCTGGTATGAATTCAACAACTGAGCGGGATTTGAACTCAGGACACTAGGATCCAAGGCCCACCACCCTAACCATTAAGCCAACACCAGGCATAGCTATTGTGGTAAACTCTATAATGTCCAAAATGGTTCATTATGTCAATGTTTGACAGCTTATCATACTCTTCAGCCTAAGGCCTCGGCATAAGATGTTTTTGCTGGCTTGACTGCTCCTCTACATGTTGCAAATATAGCACCTGGGCATCAGACTGTACATAGCGTTCTAACACGTGTTTTTGTCTTGACCACTGAACCAGTACATCGAACCCTAAATTAACTCCAGTAACACACCAGGTGGTAACACTCTACCTCTGCCAGTGCAGTAACACTGTCCCTCTGCCAGGGCTTCAACTGTCAGCTCACTAGGTAAGATCTTTACATGGTGCTCGTTGCTCTTGTATTTTGCCTCTAATGTGGAGCGCAGCCTCTGTCACCTTAGAGTCAGGAATTGGCAGATTGCTGGGCTGAATCAAATAGCTTGGTCCTTGTCCATATGACTATTGTACAAACCATTTCCTTGCTTTTTGCAGGATTTTGCAATTGCTACATCAGGTCCAAAATGGTTCAATATCCAATCAGCAAGGGACTGGACACTATAAGCTGAAGCGTCAACTTTCAAATCATTCAGTGCGATTTGCAGCATATATGGATCGAACTTCATGAATTCATCCCGGCTGTCTGTGATAACACATCCCTGACATCATCTTTGAGGATTTCAAATGCTTTTGTGTGAGTGTCCCTGAACTCACTACATTCTGTATTTCCAATGTTGAAACCGCACTCCTCTGTGCTCTGTTCAAGTATGTCTTGCAGCAAAAATGGTGGTACTTCACTTCGTTTGCATTGAAATTGTGGCAAAAAAGGTGGTACTTCACTTCCTTTGCATTTGCGATTTTCTGAACATACGGAGTCTTGAAGTATGACGCGCAGTCTCCTTACTGCCTGCTCATTGTCTTTTGTTTTCACAACTATCGAGAAACGCAACTGTCGATAATCATTTAGCATTTAAAATTGCAAAAAAAACATAGGTAGTCTGAAATACCCAGATGATGTAGTTTCCAGATGAGAAAACTTGAGAGCAGAATACCCTCCAGGGGAATTGCTCAGTTGTTTCTGGATTGATGTCCTCCTTTCCTACCGTCTCTCCATTTTTGTGTAAACTCAAGAGAAATTGTGTTGCTGCCACTGATTTGATGTTTATTTTTACTACGTACATACATCTACCTCTTTTGGAATTCGTTGTCCCCAGATGGAGCCCCAGCCTAACAATGCAGCAATTGGCAGCATTGAGAGAGTTAGGCTGTGTTCGTATGATCGCCTTTCCTGAGCAACATCACGACGTCGATCTACTTCTGGCTTGTACTATCACCTCCCTTGAAGGCGAGGAGAACCGACGATCCTCCCCAACTTCGCGAAATCGTTGCTTCTTTCTACTCGTCAGCCGTAATTTACATCCCCCTAGACACCAATTATTATCCCAAATGCGGTTGAGAAACTCACATCAGATCCCATATCCCTTAAATGAGGACTCAGAGATACAAACAGTCTAGTATTCCTACTCTAATGCAACTGTTAAATTCACAATAAAATAAGGTGCACCATTATTGTTTTGCCAAGAAGCCCTCATTGTCAACAATCTGTTTTGCACTGTCATACATTTTACAACTTTGATGTGATTATTGAATGTTTTCAACTTTTTAAATGTCTCTTAAATGTAAATAATATTACCTGGTTTTTTTTTTTCTGATATTCGTATACCAAGTAACATTTATTTGTAATATTGAGACCTACTTGTTGAATAATTTCTTGTTGTTTGTATGCTTGTGGTTGATTTTGAAATGTTATACATCGGTATTTGCCTTTTCATTTAAGGTAAATCCATTTTCTCATTTTAATGTAAACACGACCATTTTAGTCTTCGGACTATGGTCTTGTAATGTTTATTTAATGTTAATAAAATCGAAGTTATTATTATTATCATTATTATTATTATTATTACATTATTAATGTCACCTGAGTTCTGTCCAAGTTTTGGAACCGCAGTGAAATTTTTCAACACGAGCTGTGATGTCCTATGTTTCTGTGATAGTCTTTGGGTAGGCCTCCAAACACTGATACAATATTTGAGCTCCCACTGAAAAATAGACGCATGGGTTTCCTCTGCAGCGAACACCTTCTCCCATGATTTGTTATCAGGCTTGATCTCCGACTAATCGATTCTTCCTGTGCGCAGGAGTGCAAGTACGATTTGTTTCCGGTACCGCCATCATCTACAAATACAAAATTATTATGGTTAGTTAGCGAACAAGGCTATAATTATGTTCCACATGTGTCCTCCATATATGTGAGAATATTATATTTTTCAAAAATCACCAATTGTACACTTGTCATCAACAATCAATCTCATATGGAAGCAGTGAAAAATGTACATGTTTTTGTTGAATTGAGGGAGGCGGAAACATTAGTGTCCATTTTATCTGCAATAACCTTGTTGTCACAACAATTTTTGGTTTAAATGAGGATATGTGTACGTCTACCACCTTTTTACATGTATAAACACAGAGTTAATGGGGATAAAACAGACACCTGTTGGGTGATTCATGTCACACATGCAAATACGTAGCAATCTTTTTCTCAAATTAGAGACAAATTGTCTCTGATAACCAATAATGTCCAAATTCTAAATGTCTTTTTAATGGTTACTCATGTCCATCAAGAAGTGGACTTTTTTTAATACCCCATACATGTGTAGTAGTGATGTTTAGATAACTCGAGATTAAACGATTTTTTTTTGAATTTTTGGGTTGAAAAAAAGCACAAACATGACGTTAAAAAAGAACAATCAACCTGAACCGGCAATTAAGAAATTGTTTTTCGGAATCAGAAAACAAAATTCTGATTCAGAAATCATACTCAAACTTCTTGGCCTCAGACATCATGATTCAAAGTGTCGTTCTTGGCTCTTGGTTCTTTTTTTTTTTTTTTTCTTTTTTGTATACCTTGTCGAGGCTCGTGTGAGAGCTAACAACACAACGCACATCCAGGGGGCATGAGACAAGAGGGGCGGAGTGGGAGGGAAACAGTGGGGAAGAGACACAATTAGGAGATCTGTGGAGGGAGAGGGATTGGACGGGCGAACATGGGATAGAAGTATAGGACATTTACAGGGACTTTACAGGAAGGAAAAGCAGGGAATTAAGGAAGTGGCTTGGGTTGGAGTTATCGGGGGTAGAAAAAGATGAGAGATTGGATGGGGGTTGATAAGGAGGTGGGTGGTAGAACAGCTTGTTTGAAAGCCTGAGGGAAGAATGAGGAAAAGAATAGATGAGGAGTTTATTCAAAGGCGGGAAAAAAGAGGAATGAAAGAGTGAAGGTGAGCAGTGATTCCAGTGATTTTGGTATTTTACACAGAAGGGAGGTTGTTGGCTGACCTGAGCCGCCCCTAGAAATGTGGTGGCAACAAATCACCAGAAGAAGCAGGGGCGGGGCGGAAGGCCTGGAGATGAGACGATAGAAGACAGAAAGACCACCGAACCAAACTTCTGCGGTGATTGACGTGAGAGTGCCCAAAGACTTCAGCCTCATTGAGGGAGATCCGATAATCCGAAATTTGCCCTGGTTTTACTTACAGCGTGAAGCCAAGAACAGGTGGGAGGCAGGAGCACCAGACCGAGAGGGAGAGCAAGGTACTCAGCAGCGCTAACGGACAAAAGCTTTGTAAAGTGGTTCAGGAGCTCAGGAGGGCCGAGGGAAAGCTTGCACACGGAGGATTCCCAGTCGGGCGACTGACTTCTGAGGCGAGGTTTGACATGTGGCTTTCCCTAGGAAAGTCATGGCAAGATAGTGAGACCCAGAGCCTTGAAAGAAAGGACATTTCTTCCAGAGGAATTGTTTGAGGAAAAAGCTGAGATGGGCTGGGTTTTCTAAACGATCCTTTCGAAGAGACCAATAGTGAAGAGAGTGTGAGATTTGTCCGGCAATTGAAAGACATGTTCCAACGTGTTGGACCAGTTTGTGATTTTATCCAGATCTGCAGTGACAGGCGAAGAAAGCTGCTGCTTGCCGGTCTGAGAGGATGACCAATGGTACAGCAAGGGTGGAGTCATCAGCAAAAGAAGACTATTAGAGGCTCTTTCCAGAGAGCTCAGAGAGAT
>CM068953.1:42500610-42516454 GCA_035128595.1 Eptatretus atami | reverse complement strand
GAAACTTATCTTTTGTGTCTTGATACATTGTATTTATTAAGTGAAAAAAGTTGGAGGATAAAATGGTTTTTGAGCACAGATTCACCTATAAATTAAACGTAATTTTCATCAAGAAAATTTTATTTTAAGCAAAGTTTTGTTATATAAATATGGTGAATACAACGTACTTTGTTGGTTTGAAGGTGTTTTTTATAACATTTATATTCATTATTAACAAACATCGCAGTACGTTGTATTCACACATATTTATATAAACAAACTTTGCTTAAAATAAAATTTTCTTTATGAAAATTACGTTTAATTTATAGGTGAATCTGTGCTCAAAAACCCATTTTATTCCTCCAACTTTTTTCACTTAATAAATACAATGTATCAAGACACAAAAGATAAGTTTCAATCAACCTCTTCATTTGTAAAAGATACTGAGAAATATGTCGAGGATATAAAATTGAAATAAGAATAAATATAACAACTATTGATAAAAACAATTATGGTGAATAATATGAGTTCTTCAATTTCCTTCAGTGGAAGGGCTTTTATTATATCTGAAGAGAACATCAATTAAAGTAGCTCTAACAAAAGTTTCTCCTCTCCTTCTGGCAATATATTCAAAACTAAGAAAAGCAATGAAACAAGAAAAAGTATCAAAAAAGAAAAACCTTATGGATGAAGCTTCGAAAGAGATAACACCATCTGTAATAATGCAAGGAGAAATTTGTATTTTTTTTCAACAACCCTAAAGTGTAAATCCTGATGAAATAAGGATGTTAATATATCAGGTGAAATGACATTTTCGTTCAACAGTAGTTAAGGATCATTTTAAATTACTTTAATAAAAAAATGTAGTAGTTGAATCTGTAAAATGAAAAAAAGTATATAGATATAGATGGTAATGTTTTTCTACTAATTAAATATTAGTCATTATTCAACTGAAGATTTTGAAAGATTATGAGAGTGATGATAGTATCTCTGTTGGAACAGAAGACAATTATGAACCGAGAGTTTGTGTTCAAACGATAGTTATGAAAGTATTTTATAGATGATTGTGAAAGCACCAATGAATGTACCGAAGATGATTACCGAAGATGAATTTTATTTGAAGTAAAGTTTTACCTTATAAATATGAATAGTTTACTAGATTTGAGCCTCTTGATTTCCTGATTCTCCTCATGACAAATTTGAGAATTGTCCTGCGTGTGAAAGACAGGGATTAAGCACAGAGTGAAAAAGCCTATAAACAATGTATGTTTCTGTGATTATCTTCTAATTAATGGTAATAAAAAATATAAAAAGAATATAATTCTTTGAGATTTACAACCCAAAATGAATTACTTCACAAGATTCATTTGAGAAATGAATGAAAGTATGAGGGTGATAATACACCTATTCTTACAATAGAGAGACTGAACAAATGATGACCATGTTTCGTGGATTGTTGATTTATATTATTAACGATCGTCATTTTCAGGGAATATCAACAGCAAGATATTGTAATAAATAAAATAATGGATTATCCTGAAATGAAACCTGAAGACTTTGGATAAATATAGAGTTTCCAAAAAAGCCAATAAAAAAATTAAATAACCTGTTTTCCAAATATATAAATGAATGATTTTTTTTCCCATTTGGGAAAATAAGATAAAAATTTAACATACCATAAAAATCTTCCAAATTCATTAAGATGTCTCATAGTTGATTCAAGCAGGTGTGGAAAAACCTCTTACTTTTAAAGATGCTCCTTACTCCCAACTTTTTGGATTATGAATAATTTAATAATTTTCAACAGTCGAGTTTTCAACCAAAGTATCAACTACTCTCACAAGGTTTTAATGCTGGTCTTCAAAAAGAAGGATATAATCGGTTTATTTAAATCAAAACAAACTAAATGATTACAATATTGAATTTGGATAAATCAAAAAAGAACCTCGTTATCTTTATGATTGTGTTAATGAGAGAAACCAAACGGTAATGGATAGCTACTACACAAGAGGGAGACATTCTCTTGTAATTGTATTTATCTTAGTCAATCTATACTTTCAACTCCCTTGTCGCTCAATAAGAAACAATGCTAATATTTTTATTTTATTCAAATTAAATTCAATAGATATAAACAATTTTTGGAGAGACAATTGTTCTACATTATGTAGTAAAAAGGAATTTGGGGATTATATGAAACCAACGACTGAAAAAATATAAATGTATTGTTGTGAAACAAGATGAGATATTAAGGGATATATTTTTTATTTTATAAACAATACATATATAAAATGGCAACTATTATTATAAATCTTGTGGGTAAATCTGCTTCTGGAAAAAACTTTCATAAATCAAGGTTCTTGGAATAGTACAAATGAAAATATTTTAAATTTGCTTAAAAAGGCATCATGTAGTTCGTATTGTATCAACAACAACAAGAGCAATAGACCTGGAGAAGTAGAAGGTGAAGATTATTACTATATTTCAGTGGAGGAACATATACGATTGAGGAATGAAGGCCAAAATTTTGAGGAGGCTTCTCTGTACAACAAAATATTCACATTGTAAGAGTGAGTTAAAGAAACGAAAATCTGGTGGTCTTGTGATATTAAAAACGAATCCAGAAGGAAATGAGACAAATTATTTAACAAGCCGGTAGGTGACATGGTGGTCGCTATTAATTGCATACTAGTCATAGTTTTTGATGGATCGGGCTGAAAATTTTTGACAGATGTTGATTATAGTGCGCACAAAAAGTCGGAAGCCGATTTTTGATTTTCGAAAAAAATATATATATAATATTTTCGGATTTTTAAAAAATTCAAAGTCCCGCGTTGCTAGGCAATGGTTGCGTCATAGCAACGGTGATAAAAGCAATACAACTAGATCCTGGTATGAACCTACCAGTCAAGTTTCATCAAAATCGTTGACTCCTCTGGCTTCCAGAGCTGTCCATTACATACAAACAAACAGAACGAACATACAGACAGACGGAAACCTGAGAATAACGGTAGTCTAGCGACCACCCAACATCTGAGTGGTAAATGCGGTTTAAGATTTTATCATTCGTTTTGATGTTGATAAGGAAACTCAACGCAAACGTATGAAAAGCAGAGATAACAGTATTATTGAAGAAGAAATTAACAACTCGTAATTTATGTTAATAAAGAATTTGATGAAAAATATTTAAAGAAAAGGATTTATTTGAATACATCTACTTTAAATGATGAAGAAAAGGAAAATTTCCCTGTTTGACCTTTATAATTTCAGTGAATGATATTTTCCAATAAATAAATGGATGCGAAGAAAAAGAGCAAGAAGATTTAAGGAGCATCAAGGTTGGTTTTCAAAAGTTGTAAAACAACAGGAAGACATAAAGAAGAATGCAGACAGAACTAAACGGGGTGAAGAAGCATTTGGAAAGAAAACAAGAGAAAAATTTTAAACCACTTTTAAAAACTTTCCAAGAAAAAAATATAGATGCTTCCACAGTTCCCACAATAAAATATACTTCCGAAAAAACTTCAATGTAAAAGATTTCAGTCAAATGATGGAGGAAAATTAGTGCATGTAGGAGAAATTAGAATATGATGATGCATTATTTCAACAACTGGAAGAGATTAATCAAACCCCCTGATTATATCGTGAAGGCTGTTCAAAACAATGAATATTCAGCAGATTCAAAAACCAAAGCAGGACTCATTCTAACAGAACAGCCAGCAATTATTTCATCTTGTTCAAGAAAGTGATTGATATTTAATGATGAATTCAGTTCTTGAGTTCTGCTCAACCCTCTGTTAAACTAACTCTGATATTAATGTTAGATTCTAACAAAAGATGGAAAGCAAGGTTCAACTGTGAGGGATGAATCAAAGTATTTTGATAAACCATTGGATATGAAAAATAATGATTATGGAGTATATATTGATCTGCTGGACTCTCTTAAATTATAGGGTTAGTCTATCTGGTAAAAAGTGGAAGAATGAGAAGGAGAGACACATTATTCAGGCTTTTAAGTAGCAGACCCTTCGCAAAGGGGATAGGTGGGGAAAAATCAGTCTCAATTTTACATTTGCTTGTATTGGAGGGAAAGGGATAGGTGGGGAGAAATCAGTCTCAATTTTACATTTGCTTGTATTGGAAGGAAGGGGATAGGTGGGAGAAAATCAGTCTCATTTTACATTTGCTTGTATTGGAGGGAAAGGGATAGGTGGGGAGAAATCAGTCTCAATTTACATTTGCTTGTATTGGAGGGAAAGGGATAGGTGGGGAGAAATCAGTCTCAATTTTACATTTGCTTGTATTGGAAGGAAGGGGATAGGTGGGGAGAAAATCAGTTTCAATTTTACATTTGCTTGTATGGGAGGGAAAGGGATAGGTGGGAGAAAATCACTCCTATTTGGGCTTTTGGGGATTGAGTCAGAAAGTTTTCCCCTTTTTCCCCATTCATATTGAATGGGAGTCCCAGCACCCCATTTATCATCTACTCATCTTCTTCTGGGATCTGCTGGGGGAATGTTTGTGGTGCAACTCTTTCATAAACCACCTGACCAGGCCTAGTATTCGACTGGAGGTGATTTGGGCATGCATTTTTATGCCTCTGCTGATGAAGTTGCTGGAGGAATTATGTTTTTGTGGCTGTATGTCCGTCCATGCTAATTTTCTCTGTTTACTCTGCAACCACTTTATCCGATTGGCACAAAATTTTCACCATCGGTGTGCTACCCTGTAGAAATTTTCATGATAATGATGACATCATAGGTCATATAGTGTTGCAAGCATGTTGTAAAAAACATGAAAATATTGAAACTTGGCACATATCAAGTACTCTCATCTGCTCTGTTTTTGTGTTTGGCAGCTTGGCTGCTGGGTAGCTATCATTTCTTGGAAGCGCAGCTGTACCACTCGGTGCCTCTCTACCAGTACACTGGTAACTCATTTCGCTGACCTCAGTAAGGTTGACAGGCTGAGTCAACCCCACCTGGTGTTAATTCAGCAGCCAACAGGGCTCAAACTCAGGACCCTAAGATCCCAGCCACCATTAAACCAACACCAGGCTTGTACTCCCCATGGAAACAAGTTAGATTTTTTTGATGATGTCAGATGGCTTCATTATAACGTCGTCATTGCATATGTCTGAACACTTTATCTGATCGGAATGAAATTGTCGAGGGTCATCTCGGCTAAATGATACGGGGGGGAAAAAAATTAATGACATCATCGGTCACGTGGATCCATGTTGTATTTAATAAATCCTTCAACAATCTTCTTCCAGAAACAGCTGAACAGATCGAGGCAAAATATTACAGGTACGATCGCCTATCCATGAGGAACAAAATGTTCTCCACCTTTGACGTTATAGGTCACAATGGTTTGGCGGCTATGATTTTTAGAGAAAAACATTTTAATCTTCTTCTCCAGAACGGCTTGAGAGATCGAAGGGGAACTTCGCCCACATGTTCCCCAAGCCTTGGGATAGCAGGGTGTTGACGAATAATGAATAGGTCACATGGTCTGACAGCCAATATTGGATTGAACGAAAATCTTCAAAAAATATTTCTCTTGAATCACTTTCATGAATCGATGTGAACGTCATAATTATGATCAGGTAGTCATGGGGAATAAATTTCAACCTAAATAGGATGCAGTGGTCTGGCTGACAGAATTATTTAATATTTTGAATCTGGATTCAGGGATATAAATCAAACTTGGTCGAGTATACATAATGATGTATTAGTGTGGGTGGAGGCATATCTGGTGACATCACAATGTCAAAGAGTGCCCTTCTAGTTTTTATTGGTTCATGGTACTATCGATACTGCTATCCTTTAAAAAGACTTTGGGATCACTAGCATCCACCAACTAATGCTCAGTGATGTGACACCAAGCTTAACCTCCATCCAAGGGATAGAGCACTTTGTGATGCAATGCAGCTCTGTGAAGCACTGATCAAACAGTTTCTAGTCAGATCAGGATTAGAACTCAGGCTAGACGGCTCAACACATCCTGTGGGACTTGACTTGACAATAATTATTGTACATGTATTGACAAGTATGATTGCTTTCAGATTGCTGTTCACGCTGGTGGAGAACAATTTCACACTTTTGGACAACTGTGACTTGATTGATAATTTTAATTAATCAGTTGGAATCTCTTAGCTTTTTCACAAAGCCTTATGAGTCCTAATACATTCTCATCATGCTTCAATACCAGTAATTATATTTACAAATGGGCTATGTATTTATTACGGCTGGCAGCCTAGAGGTATGCACACTTGCCTCTGAGCTCTCTAGCTTGGGTTTGAATCTCGACCGGCCTATAAACTGTCATCGTGGTTGTTTCGCAGGCAGGATGATCTGTGTGCCATCCCTCGATGGACCTTACACTGGGCATCCCATCTGCCAGAACGCACAATGGCCTTCGCCTGGAGTAGATGAAGCTGTTGTGGACACCCTAGCCAAATTTCAAACACCTGCTCTAACTTACAGAGGGCACTGCCCAGTGCCACAGCCGTGCCCTTTGCAAATTATTCTATCTGCAGCATTTGCTACAATAATAAAGAATCTATTTATTAATTTGCAAATTTAGTGGAATCTATGACTACATACCCTCTATGCACCATGTTGACACCATCACCCCCTCCGCCGAAACATGGCTCATTTTTATTTTTCAAGTCTGCAAGCAAATGGAAGTATATCCATTTTGTTCACCACGTCAACATGCATATATTAAAATCTCGGCTTATAATTATGTTTGACATCCATCCAAGTCGAGTCCATTAATTTCTTATAAACAAGTCAAAAACAAAAGGTTGATAACTTACATTTCACAACTAAGTGGGTTCTGCTTTTCACTAGCTCAAACTGACCAGCTCCCAATTCTTTTCCTCCCACTAAGGTACGGGAACAAGGCCACGGCCACGTTTTTGCAGAAATTGTTTATTGATCCAATCATTACCAGTGTCTCCAGCAACTTCATTTGCCATGTCTTCATATAATTGCCAGAAGACCTGCCAAAAAGCAATGGCAAGCTCTTATTCCTCAATTTGAGACAAACCAGATTACACGTTTGTGTGAATACTATCAATATTTAGGTGACGATTGATGAATCTTTCTTGTGCACAAGAAAGATTCATCATACTTGCAATGCAAGAGTATTGCCAATGCTTTGTATTGTTGAGGACTTGTCCACACTCTGATGTTTAAAGCGAGGCTAATGGGCTGATGGAGACCTTCAAGAGTCGAGAACAACGGTAAAGGACTGGGTACTGTTAGGTTCACTGGTCAAGTCTTCTAGTTTCTGCAAGACTTTGTTGAAGTATTACAAATTGCTTTCCCTTGCCTTTATACATGTCACTGGTGTGAAGTTTTGAAATTTGCTTGCATGCATAGTGGAAGGAATAAGTCTCATGAAGGCTACATAAGAACTCTTGCAGCTTTCAATGGCGTCGTTAAGTGCCTCGGAGGGCCAGACATTAGTTCCGCTACGTGCACAAACTTCAGCTCCGGGTGTTTTGGGATACATTCACTGCACATGTACTGGCAGCGTGGGTGAGATAGACATGCAAACGCTGTAACTTGAAAGTATAAAAACAGCACTTCATGATACAGTTGGCAAACATTCTGGAGAGGATCCAGGACTTGGTTGCTGGAACTTTCACCATATAATTGAAGGCCAGAACGAAGCAGCCAACTTGCAACAGCTAACTAGGAGAGTTCAATTAGATCAGAACTCCCACGAGAGCTCACTGTGAGTTTTTTGATGCGAGGTTTATTTATCAATTGAAATTATTTTTACTGTTCTCCAAGGTTCCGTGTGGTGTACATTGAAAAGAAACAGTTTTGATGAGCGATGAAGTTTCAACGTTCATGTGTTGAAACGTTAATCGTTTCATCAAACTGGCTTCGCACAGCTTTGTTTTTTGTTCTGATTTTTAGCTTTGTTCTGAGCTCTGTTCTGATTGGCTGCAGCAGTGTACATCATTAAAAAGTAACCGATAATGATTCTGTGTTTTTGAAAGGGAGTACCTCCTACAAAGGCAATTTGGCTTTGTTGAGGGAAGCAGCAGATATCAATGGGGTGTGTATGAAGTACAGATGAGTTTGGTCTCTTCGCTTGTACAGTATATTTAATAGACAATTGTCTCATGTAATATAAACGACTTCCTCAATGAAAAGAAAGATTCTGCAGCCATTTATAACATGTTTTCATTAGCCAATTGATCATCAACATGAGCCCATCTGAGGACCCCCATTGATTATATATCTACCCAGGTTGAATGAAACTATTCCCGTTTCCACACAATGGGTGTTGTTTATTATCCAAGGATGTGGGTGTTTATCTTTTCCCAGAAAGCTTTACGGCTCAAGTCAGATTCTGACAGTTCTACGCTGGACAGTCATAACTCCATCCATCCTGGATTGGCCCACTTTAGGAAAGTGCCAGAAAAAAAAAATTAAGGACAGCTCGAGAATTGCCAGCCAATTCGGGTTTGCTAACTTAATTGGAAAATGCATATCAGGTCTACAAATGAGGTATTGTTCTCCGAACCCATTCATTGTTTTTTACGCCAGGAGGCATCTCTGCACACATTATCTACAGGCGAAGCTTTCCAATTGAACTTTTAAAGTGCTATTTTTACCACCACATTTATGTCTTTTATGAGCATGGCATGCTATACGTGGGAGTTGTGAAAATGGTTTTCTGGCTGCATTGAATAACGCCAGTTTCAAACAAAGTTTGTGAAGATCTTTCTCGATCCGCAGTAGATTTAGCATGCAATTTAATTTTGCGGCCTGGCAGGATAGCTAAGGAGTATCTCGCCTCGGTTCGTATCTCGATGTTGGAAATGCAACCGTGGATTGCGTTTCCGTCCGGTCCACCATTGACAGTACGACATTCATGCATTAAGGATTCGGTTATTGAGACCGATTCAAGTCCAGCTGCCCAGTGAGTGAATGATTGAAACCGGGTGTGAAATGACCGACAAACTGACACCAACGTCAATGTGTGCGGGCGTACCTAAGTGTTTTATGTGCTGCCGTACCACGGGGATGATTCCAGTTTATCATCTTTAATTCTGCTTTTAATTAAATTCTGTCATAATTTCCGCTGGAACACAAACCTTGCTTTTTCCCACCTTTCAACACTTTCTCCTTTTGTTTTTTCCTTCTTGTCTGTGGGTTTTTTTGCACCAAACCAATGCCATTTCATTACTAGCAAAATTGATTTGTGCAGCTTGTGGGGCTCGCAGGCCGTGATATCAAAATGACCAAAGACAAATTGCATATTCACGCCTTCGTTCTTACAAGGTTGCCGATGGCGACGAGTTCGTTGAACCACGAGAGGGTCTGTAACCGTGGTTCCACTTTATCAGAGCATGATGGTACATTATGGATTACCATGGCCCTTGAGGACCTCGCCTAGCTCAGAGCACCGTAATAAGCTGGAGGCCCCTTCTGTTTTTAACATGCCAACAGATTAGCATTTAAACGCAGGCCTCGGATGCCAATCGCACTTTGAGTAGCACCAGGCTAAGTTGTGAATCATCGTGCATGGTGTCTGTCACCTGTGCTGTTTAATTGAGTCCTGCTTTATCGCCGTTGTAAAATTTTATGCACTTAGCTGTGAGGTAAGATGTACCTAAAATGGCACAAGACACAGATGTGACCTCTATTTTACATAAACCGTTGTGAAACCTATTTGGCTATAACGTAAATAAAATCAATGAGAATGAGTTGCCTGTGTTATTGAAACAAGAACCATGATGTGGGTAGTCGTATGTGCTAGTTGAGGCTTTCTTTGGGTGAAAAGTAATTTTCAGGCACCTCCTTTGCTTTTGTTTCCACCTGGGACATACTGTATGCACGACGATGTTTCATACCATCTGTTTATACTTGTAACAAAGCTTGTAAACTATTACTACGACTACTCCATCATCAATTGGTACCAATGCTCTACTATTGCTTCTTTCATGGCCCCAATTATTCCCACCTTCTTGTGGCTCAGCCAGACAACATATTTGGCCCAAGTCTTTCAGAACCACCTGGCCAGGCCTGATGGTTGACTGAAGGTGATGGCAATTTGTCATTTGTTCATTCATACTCTTTGTGAAGTACACAATAGGATATTAAGGTCCACAACGACGAATGCTGGCAGACTGGTCCTCCAGCTTTTGTGCAAACTTCGGTTCCTCGCCCTGCTTGGCGAAACACCATGTGACGGTTTGCCGCTCGACCGAGGTTTGAACCCAGGCGAGACAGTTTAAAGGCATGTGCCCTTATCTCTACACTATCCTTCCATCCCACCTGTATCTCAGCTTGTATGTTATTAAAACAATACTTATTTTCAAGGTGTTTTCTAGCTTGGATAACTCCATCCCGTGGAATGTGATTTAATATGCTTGAATGTAGAATTATTTTGGATGCATATGTAAACCATTACATCGTCCAAAGAGCTACGACACTTTTAATCATGCGTCTCAGGCCAGAAGGTTTGAGGATGATTTCTGAATCAGACTTTTGTAGCTGATTACGAAAACCATATCTTAATTGCAGCATCTGCTGATTTTTTGGGGTGAAAATGACATTTTGTGGGGTTTTTTTTCACGCCAAAAATATCAAAAAATTCGTTTTTTATTCAGTTATCTAAAATTAGCAGTACACGTGCGTGTCAGGATTGAAATAACCAACATCTTGGTGACATGGGAGAATATTAAAAAGGCATTTGGAATAGGACAATACGGTAATTAGAGATGATATGGTCTGAAAATTGAGAAAGTGGCTTCTATGGTTTGTACAGCGCTAACATGAATCACGTAATAGGTGTCTTATTATCATCATAAATTGCTTTTTATAACATGTAGAAAGTTGGTGTAGGTACTCATTTATTCATTTAAATGATAGTTGCCATGGGAACATCGTTATGTGTGATAAAATTGACACAATGTTTTTTCGTACCCCGATTTTATCAGAAAACTGTACCATTATCGTTAAGTCTTTCAAAAGTAATGCTTATGAAAATCAGGTACATATAAATTAACTGTCTATGAAGCTAGTTTATGTTATATGTAATATGCCAAAACAAGTCCTAGCCTGTGGCACGATTCTATTTTAATGACTAAATTTCATTTATTTTTTTAAATGCCACTTCTCAGTCCAGATCAGTGGCTGTCTCATCAGAGTATTCAGCCATCTGATCATCTTCGTCATCACTCATTCTTTCGTCTGTGTCCTTGTCAAATCTGACGACAAACATCTTCGGAACCTCTCTGCCTTCAAACAATTTTATGGTGTATTGGCCATTCTTCCATATCGCGTCCGTTGGTCCTCTGGCTCTCAGGCATTGGGATTGGATGTTGTTGGCTCTCTTCCACATAGAAGCAACGAAGGTTTGTTTGCTTCAGTTTTTTCATCCCAACCACAAAACCACAAATTTAATGAACCACAAATGGTTGTGGCTAACTCGGTTTCCATGGCTTCAGCTATGTGGAGGAGGAGGAGATTGGGACCATACTCTGTTCAGAGTGTTGGTGTCTGCTTAAGCAGTCTCCTTGCTATTGGCACAATCTGGACGGTCGCCCACTCCAACACAGGTACCAGCATGCTGGCAACTCATTTTGCCGACCTCGGAATGATGACGGGTGAGTTAACCCCACCTGGTATGAATTCAACAAGTGAGCGGGATTTGAACTCAGGACACTAGGATCCAAGGCCCACCACCCTAACCATTAAGCCAACACCAGGCATAGCTATTGTGGTAAACTCTATAATGTCCAAAATGGTTCATTATGTCAATGTTTGACAGCTTATCATACTCTTCAGCCTAAGGCCTCGGCATAAGATGTTTTTGCTGGCTTGACTGCTCCTCTACATGTTGCAAATATAGCACCTGGGCATCAGACTGTACATAGCGTTCTAACACGTGTTTTTGTCTTGACCACTGAACCAGTACATCGAACCCTAAATTAACTCCAGTAACACACCAGGTGGTAACACTCTACCTCTGCCAGTGCAGTAACACTGTCCCTCTGCCAGGGCTTCAACTGTCAGCTCACTAGGTAAGATCTTTACATGGTGCTCGTTGCTCTTGTATTTTGCCTCTAATGTGGAGCGCAGCCTCTGTCACCTTAGAGTCAGGAATTGGCAGATTGCTGGGCTGAATCAAATAGCTTGGTCCTTGTCCATATGACTATTGTACAAACCATTTCCTTGCTTTTTGCAGGATTTTGCAATTGCTACATCAGGTCCAAAATGGTTCAATATCCAATCAGCAAGGGACTGGACACTATAAGCTGAAGCGTCAACTTTCAAATCATTCAGTGCGATTTGCAGCATATATGGATCGAACTTCATGAATTCATCCCGGCTGTCTGTGATAACACATCCCTGACATCATCTTTGAGGATTTCAAATGCTTTTGTGTGAGTGTCCCTGAACTCACTACATTCTGTATTTCCAAGTGTTGAAACCGCACTCCTCTGTGCTCTGTTCAAGTATGTCTTGCAGCAAAAATGGTGGTACTTCACTTCGTTTGCATTGAAATTGTGGCAAAAAAGGTGGTACTTCACTTCCTTTGCATTTGCGATTTTCTGAACATACGGAGTCTTGAAGTATGACGCGCAGTCTCCTTACTGCCTGCTCATTGTCTTTTGTTTTCACAACTATCGAGAAACGCAACTGTCGATAATCATTTAGCATTTAAAATTGCAAAAAAAACATAGGTAGTCTGAAATACCCAGATGATGTAGTTTCCAGATGAGAAAACTTGAGAGCAGAATACCCTCCAGGGGAATTGCTCAGTTGTTTCTGGATTGATGTCCTCCTTTCCTACCGTCTCTCCATTTTTGTGTAAACTCAAGAGAAATTGTGTTGCTGCCACTGATTTGATGTTTATTTTTACTACGTACATACATCTACCTCTTTTGGAATTCGTTGTCCCCAGATGGAGCCCCAGCCTAACAATGCAGCAATTGGCAGCATTGAGAGAGTTAGGCTGTGTTCGTATGATCGCCTTTCCTGAGCAACATCACGACGTCGATCTACTTCTGGCTTGTACTATCACCTCCCTTGAAGGCGAGGAGAACCGACGATCCTCCCCAACTTCGCGAAATCGTTGCTTCTTTCTACTCGTCAGCCGTAATTTACATCCCCCTAGACACCAATTATTATCCCAAATGCGGTTGAGAAACTCACATCAGATCCCATATCCCTTAAATGAGGACTCAGAGATACAAACAGTCTAGTATTCCTACTCTAATGCAACTGTTAAATTCACAATAAAATAAGGTGCACCATTATTGTTTTGCCAAGAAGCCCTCATTGTCAACAATCTGTTTTGCACTGTCATACATTTTACAACTTTGATGTGATTATTGAATGTTTTCAACTTTTTAAATGTCTCTTAAATGTAAATAATATTACCTGGTTTTTTTTTTTCTGATATTCGTATACCAAGTAACATTTATTTGTAATATTGAGACCTACTTGTTGAATAATTTCTTGTTGTTTGTATGCTTGTGGTTGATTTTGAAATGTTATACATCGGTATTTGCCTTTTCATTTAAGGTAAATCCATTTTCTCATTTTAATGTAAACACGACCATTTTAGTCTTCGGACTATGGTCTTGTAATGTTTATTTAATGTTAATAAAATCGAAGTTATTATTATTATCATTATTATTATTATTATTACATTATTAATGTCACCTGAGTTCTGTCCAAGTTTTGGAACCGCAGTGAAATTTTTCAACACGAGCTGTGATGTCCTATGTTTCTGTGATAGTCTTTGGGTAGGCCTCCAAACACTGATACAATATTTGAGCTCCCACTGAAAAATAGACGCATGGGTTTCCTCTGCAGCGAACACCTTCTCCCATGATTTGTTATCAGGCTTGATCTCCGACTAATCGATTCTTCCTGTGCGCAGGAGTGCAAGTACGATTTGTTTCCGGTACCGCCATCATCTACAAATACAAAATTATTATGGTTAGTTAGCGAACAAGGCTATAATTATGTTCCACATGTGTCCTCCATATATGTGAGAATATTATATTTTTCAAAAATCACCAATTGTA
Organism: Eptatretus atami; assembly: GCA_035128595.1. NCBI lineage: Eukaryota > Metazoa > Chordata > Myxini > Myxiniformes > Myxinidae > Eptatretus > Eptatretus atami. The sequence continues at coordinate 42,502,404 of CM068953.1, read as the reverse complement.
CACTTGTCATCAACAATCAATCTCATATGGAAGCAGTGAAAAATGTACATGTTTTTGTTGAATTGAGGGAGGCGGAAACATTGTGTCCATTTTATCTGCAATAACCTTGTTGTCACAACAATTTTTGGTTTAAATGAGGATATGTGTACGTCTACCACCTTTTTACATGTATAAACACAGAGTTAATGGGGATAAAACAGACACCTGTTGGGTGATTCATGTCACACATGCAAATACGTAGCAATCTTTTTCTCAAATTAGAGACAAATTGTCTCTGATAACCAGTAATGTCCAAATTCTAAATGTCTTTTTAATGGTTACTCATGTCCATCAAGAAGTGGACTTTTTTTAATACCCCATACATGTGTAGTAGTGATGTTTAGATAACTCGAGATTAAACGATTTTTTTTTGAATTTTTGGGTTGAAAAAAAGCACAAACATGACGTTAAAAAAGAACAATCAACCTGAACACGGCAATTAAGAAATTGTTTTTCGGAATCAGAAAACAAAATTCTGATTCAGAAATCATACTCAAACTTCTTGGCCTCAGACATCATGATTCAAAGTGTCGTTCTTGGCTCTTGAGTTCTTTTTTTTTTTTTTTTCTTTTTTGTATACCTTGTCGAGGCTCGTGTGAGAGCTAACAACACAACGCACATCAAGGGGGCATGGACAAAGAGGGGCGGAGTGGAGGGAAAACAGTGGGGAAGAGAACAATTAGGAGATCTTGTGGAGGGAGAGGGATGGACGGGCGAAACAATGGGAGATAGAAGATGGACATTACAGGGACTTTTCAGGAAGGGAAAAGCAGGAATTTGAAGAAAGTGGCTTGGGTTTGGAGTTATCGGGGGTAGAAAAAGATCGAGGATTGGATGGGGGTGATAAGAGGTGAGGTGGTAGACAGCTTGCTTTGAAAGGCCTGGAGCGGAAGAATGACGGAAAGAATAGATGAGGAGTTTATTCCCAAAGGCCGGGAAAAAAGAGGAATGAAAGAGTTGAAGGTGAGCAGTGATTACGTGATTTTGAGTATTTACACCAGAAGGGAGTTGTTGAGACTGACCTTGAGCGCCCCTGAGGAAATGTGGTGGGCAACCAAATCACCAGAAGAAGCAGGGGCGGCGGCGCAAGGGCTGGAGATGAAGACGATAGAAGACAGAAAGACCACCGAACCAATCTGCGGTGATTGACGTGGAGAGGCCAAGACTTCAGCCTCATTGCGGGAGATGCCGATGAGATTCCGAAATTTGCCCTGGTTTTACTACAGCGTGAAAGCCAAGAAAGGTGGGAGGCAGGAGCACCAAGCCAGAGGGAGGCAAGTACTCAGCAGCCGCATAACGGACAAAAGCTTTTGTAAAGTGGTTCAGCGAGCTCAGGAGGGCCGAGGAAAGACTTTGCACACGGAGGATTCCCAGTCGGACGACTGCTTTGGAGGCGAGGTTTGATCATGTGGCTTTCCCTAGGGAAAGGTCATGGCAAGATAGTGGAACCAGAGCCTTGAAAGAAAGGACTTTTCTTCCAGAGGATGTTTGAGAAAAGCTGATGATGGGCTGGTTTTCTAACACGATCCTTTCGAAGAGACCATAGTGAGAGAGTGTCGAGATGTTGTCCGGCACATTGAAAGACCATGTTCCAACGTGTTGGAACCAGTATGTGATTTTATCCAGATCTTGCAAGTGAACGGCGAGAAAGCTGCTGCTTGCCGAGTCTGAGAGGATGACCAATGGTACAGCAGAGGGTGGAGTCATCAAGCAAAAGCAAGATATAAGAGGCCTTTCGCAGAGAGTCAGAGAGAT
>CM068953.1:42484538-42500298 GCA_035128595.1 Eptatretus atami | reverse complement strand
CTATAATTAAAAACACATGAAGTGAAATGAAAACTTTTAAGTTTTATATGGGAGTAAAATTGAACATGGTAAGAGAAGGCGATGAAACTACTCCCTATATGAGGACAAACTCTCACTTTATCTCATCATTTCAAGATTTTATAAGATGTGGTGTTTCCGATGAACTCCAGAGACAATAGAAGAACAAGATGTTGATAACTGTTGTAGGTAGTGGATTTGCTATTACAAAAATAATCTTTTTAGATATACACATCTTAAAGTCAGAACCTCTTCAAGCTTCTTCTTATATTGATTTACCAAAAGAGATAAAACTTAAGAAAGCGGTTGTTAGGATAGTTTAACATTTTCTCTCTTGTATAGTTGTGATTGGTTAATCTTGATAAATTTGATGAAAAGCATAATGTGATTTTTTCGCTTTTAGTAAGTGAAAGGTCAATAGTGTGTTTCATCATTTTATAGTTGTTTGAAATTTTTAAATATCTGAAACTTTGTTTGTATCCATTAATCCATATAGATTAACAGATAGATTATTCATTTCTCAAATTTAGGAATATCTCAATGACATTGGAAACTTTAAATCTTTAACATTTAATGTATTCTCGTATTTCTTTATAATGTTCAACCCTTTCAGGTTTCCATTGTGGAGGATGTAAGTGAGCAAGAACAGACATAGAAAAACATTTATTATCTTTTGTTTGAAATATTAACAACCGCTTTCTTAAGTTTTATCTCTTTTGGTAAATCAATATAAAGAAGCTTGAAGAGGTTCTTGACTTAAGATGTGTATATCTAAAAAGGATTATTTTGTAATAGCAAATCCACTACCTACAACAGTTATCAACATCTTGTTCTTCTATTGTCTCTGGAGTTCATCGGAAACACCACATCTTATAAAATCTTGAAATGATGAGATAAAGTGAGAGTTTGTCCTCATATAGGGAGTAGTTTCATCGCCTTCTCTTACCATGTTCAATTTTACTCCCTATAAAACTTAAAAGTTTTCATTTCACTTCAATGTGTTTTTAATTATAGTTTCAATACTTTGTTTAACCACATAAACAGCTTCCATGATTGAAGATGGTCCAGGGTCTTGAAAGTGAAACAATCTTATTTTTATATGTCCTTAAAATGCCCCATCAGTGTTTTCAATGGAGAATTTAGTGGCACATTCCCTTTTTCATTGTTCTTGTGTTTGCGTGATTGAAGGTGTTTATTATAATTTTTTTAAAAGAATATCATGATCATATCTATCACAATGTTTTGTTTCTTGGTCAAGTGAGATATTTGTCTGAAAAGATTGAATGTTGTGTTTGTTGGTTTGAAGGTATTTTTTAATAACATTTATATTCATTATTAACAAACTCGCAGTAAGTTGTATTCACATATTTATATAACAAAACTTTGCTTAAATAAAAATTTTCTTGATGAAAATTACGTTTAATTTATAGGTGAATCTGTGCTCAAAAACCCATTTTATCCTCCAACTTTTTTCACTTAATAAATACAATGTATCAAGACACAAAAGATAAGTTTCAATCAACCTCTTCATTGTAAAAGATACTGAGAAATATGTCGAGGATATAAAATTGAATAAAGATAAATATAACAACTATTGGATAAAAACAATTATGGTGAATAATATGAGTTCTTCAATTTCCTTCAGTGGAAGGGCTTTTATTATATCTGGAAGAACATCAATTAAAGTAGCTCTAACAAAAGTTTCTCCTCTCCTTCTGGCAATATATTCAAATAGAAAAGCAAATGAAACAAGAAAAAGTATCAAAAAAGAAAAACCTTATGGATGAAGCTTCGAGAAGAAACACCATCTGTAATATGCAAGGAGAAATTTGTATTTTTTTCAACAACCCTAAAGATGTAAATCCTGATGAAAAGGATGTTAATATATCAGGTGAAATGACTTTCGTTCAACAGTAGTTAAGGATCATTTTAAATTACTTTAATATAAAAAATGTAGTAGTTGAATCTGTAAAATGAAAAAAAGTATATAGATATAGATGGTAATGTTTTTCTACTAATTAAATATGAGTCATTATTCAACTGAAGATTTTGAAAGATTATGAGAGTGATGATAGTATCTCTGTTGGAACAGAAGACAATTATGAACCGAGAGTTTGTGTTCAAACGATAGTTATGAAAGTAATTTTATAGATGAATTTGTGAAAGCACCAATGAATGTACCGAAGATGATTACCGAAGATGAATTTTATTTGAAGTAAAGTTTTACCTTATAAATATGAATAGTTTACTAGATTTGAGCCTCTTGAATTTCCTGATTCTCCTCATGACAAATTTGAGAATTGTCCTGCGTGTGAAAGACAGGGATTAAGCACAGAGTGAAAAAGCCTATAAACAATGTATGTTCCTGTGATTATCTTCTAATTAATGGTAATAAAAAATATAAAAAGAATATAATTCTTTGAGATTTACACACCAAAATGAATTACTTCACAAGATTCATTTGAGAAATGAATGTAAGTATGAGGGTGATAATACACCTATTCTTACAATAGAGAGACTGAACAAATGATGACCATGTTTCGTGGATTGTTGATTTATATTATTAACGATCGTCATTTTCAGGGGAATATCAACACAAGATATTGTATAAATAAAATAATGGATTATCCTGAATTGAAACCTGAACTTTGGATAAATATAGAGTTTCCAAAAAAGCCAATAAAAAAATTAAATAACCTGTTTTCCAAATATATAATGAATGATTTTTTTTCCCATTTGGGAAAATAAGAATAAAATTTAACATACCATAAAAATCTTCCAAATTCATTAAGAATGTCTCATAGTTGATTCAAGCAGGTGTGGAAAAACCTGTTACTTTTAAAGATGCTCCTTAATCCCAACTTTTTGGATTATGAATAATTTAATAATTTTCAACAGTCGAGTTTTCAACCAAAGTATCAACTACTCTCACAAGGTTTTAATGCTGGTCTTCAAAAAGAAGATATAATCGGTTTATTTAAATTCAAAACAAACTAAATGATTACAATATTGAGATTTGGATAAATCAAAAAAGAACCTCGTTATCTTTGATGATTGTGTTAATGAGAGAAACCAAACGGTAATGGATAGCTACTACACAAGAGGGAGACATTCTTCTGTGTTGTATTTATCTTAGTCAATATACTTTCACATCCCCTTGTCGCTCAATAAGAAACAATGCTATATTTTTTATTTATTCAAATTAAATTCAATAGATATAAACAATTTTTGGAGAGACAATTGTTCTACATTATGTAGTAAAAAGGAATTTGGGGATTATATGAAGCCACACGACTGAAAAAATATAAATGTATGTTGTGAAACAAGATGAGATATTAAGGGATATATTTTTTATTTTATAAACAATACATATATAAATGGCAACTATTATTATAAATCTTGTGGGTAAATCTGCTTCTGGAAAAAACTTTCATAAATACAGGTTCTTGGAATAGTACAAATGAAAATATTTTAAATTTGCTTAAAAAGCATCATGTAGTTCGTATTGTATCAACAACAACAAGAGCAATAGACCTGGAGAAGTAAGAAGGTGAAGATTATTACTATATTTCAGTGGAGGAACATATACGATTGAGGAATGAAGGCCAATATTTGAGGAGGCTTCTCTGTACAACAAAATATTCACATTGTAAGAGTGAGTTAAAGAAACGAAAATCTGGTGGTCTTGTGATATTAAAAACGAATCCAGAAGGAAATGAGACAAATTATTTAACAAGCCGGTAGGTGACATGGTGGTCGCTATTAATTGCATACTAGTCATAGTTTTTGATGGATCGGGCTGAAAATTTTTGACAGATGTTGATTATAGTGCGCACAAAAGACGGAGCCGATTTTTGATTTTCGAAAAAAATATATATATAATTTTTCGGATTTTTAAAAAATTCAAAGTCCGCGTTGCTAGGCAATGGTTGCGTCATAGCAACGGTGATCAAAAGCATACAACTAGATCCTGGTATGAACCTACCAGTCAAGTTTCATCAAAATCGTTGACTCCTCTGGCTTCCAGAGCTGTCCATTACATACAAACAAACAGACAGACATACAGACAGACGGAAAACCTGAGAATAACGGTAGTCTAGCGACCACCCAACATCCTGAGTGGTAATGCGGTTTAAGATTTTATCATTCGTTTTGATGTTGATAAGGAAACTCAACGCAAACGTATGAAAAGCAGAGATACACAGTATTATTGAAGAAGAAATTACAACCTAGATTTAATGTTAATAAAGAATTTGATGAAATAATTTAAAGAAAAGGATTTATTTGAATACATCTACTTTAAATGATGAAGAAAAGGAAAATTTCCCTGTTTGACCTTTATATTCAGTGAATGATATTTTCCAATAAATAAATGGATGCGAAAGAAAGAGGCAAGAAGATTTAAGGAGCATCAAGAGTTGGTTTTCAAAAGTTGTAAAACAACAGGAAGACATAAAGAAGAATGCAGACAGAAACTAAACGGGTGAAGAAGCATTTGGAAAGAAAAACAGAGAAAAATTTTTAAACACTTTTAAAAACTTTCCAAGAAAAAAATATAGAAGCTTCCACAGTTCCCACAATAAAATATACTTCCGAAAAAACTTCAATGTAAAAGATTTCAGTCAATGATGGAGGAGAATTAGAGCATGTAGGAGAATTAGAATATGATGATGGATTATTTCAACAACTGGAAGAGATTAATCAAACCCCCTGATTATATCGTGAAGGCTGTTCAAAACAATGAATATTCAGCAGATTCAAAAACCAAAGCAGGACTCATCTTAACAGAACAGCCAGCAATTATTTCATCTTGTTCAAGAAAGTGATTGATATTTAATGATGAATTAAGGTTCTTGAGTTCTGCTCAACCCTCTGTTAACTAACTCTGATATTAATGTTGATTCTAAACAAAAGATGGAAAGCAAGGTTCAACTGTGAGGGATGAATCAAAGTATTTTGATAAACCATTGGATATGAAAAATAATGATTATGGAGTATATTATATGATGCTGGACTCTCTTAAATTATAGGGTTAGTCTATCTGGTAAAAAGTGGAAGAATGAGAAGAGAAGACACATTATTCAGGCTTTTAAGTAGCAGACCCTTCGAAAAGGGGATAGGTGGGGGAAATCAGTCTCAATTTTACATTTGCTTGTATTGGAGGGAAAGGGATAGGTGGGGAGAAATCAGTCTCAATTTTTCATTTGCTTGTATTGGAAGGAAGGGGATAGGTGGGAGAAAATCAGTCTCATTTTACATTTGCTTGTATTGGAGGGAAAGGGATAGGTGGGGAGAAATCAGTCTCAATTTACATTTGCTTGTATTGGAGGAAAGGGATAGGTGGGGAGAAATCAGTCTCAATTTTACATTTGCTTGTATTGGAAGGAAGGGGATAGGTGGGGAGAAAATCAGTTTCAATTTTACATTTGCTTGTATGGAGGGGAAAGGGATAGGTGGGGAGAAAATCACTCCTATTTGGGCTTTTGGGGATTGAGTCAGAAAGTTTTTCCCTTTTTCCCCATTCAATTGAATGGGAGTCCCAGCACCCCATTTATCATCTACTCATCTTCTTCTGGGATCTGCTGGGGGAATGTTTGTGGTGCAACTCTTTCATAACCAACCTGACCAGGCCTAGTATTTGACTGGAGGTGATTTGGGCATGCATTTTTATGCCTCTGCTGATGAAAGTTGCTGGAGGAATTATGTTTTTGTGCTGTATGTCCGTCCATGCTAATTTTCTCTGTTTACTCTGCAACCACTTTATCCGATTGGCACAAATTTTCACCATCGGTGTGCTACCCTGTAGAAATTTTTCATGATAATGATGACATCATAGGTCATATAGTGTTGCAGCATGTTGTAAAAAACATGAAAATATTGAAACTTGGCACATATCAAGTACTCCTCATCTGCTCTGTTTTTGTGTTTGGCACCTTGGCTGCTGGGTAGCTATCATTTCTTGGAAGCGCAGCTGTACCACTGGTGCTCTCTACCAGTACACTGGTAACTCATTTCGCTGACCTCAGTAAGGTTGACAGGCTGAGTCAACCCCACCTGGTGTTAATTCAGCAGCCAACAGGGCTCAAACTCAGGACCCTAAGATCCCAAGCCACACCTTAAACCAACACCAGGCTTGTACTCCCCATGGGAAACAAGTTAGATTTTTTTGATGATGTCGAGATGGCTTCATTTATAACGTCGTCATTGCATATGTCGTAACACTTTATCTGATCGGAATGAAATTGTCGAGGGTCATCTCGGCTAAATGATACGGGGGGGAAAAAAATTAATGACATCATCGGTCACGTGGATCCATGTGTATTTACTAAATCCTTCAACAATCTTCTTCCAGAAACAGCTGAACAGATCGAGGCAAAATATTACAGGTACGATCGCCTATCCATGAAGGAACAAAATGTTCTCCACCTTTGACGTTATGTCACAATGGTTTGGCGGCTATGATTTTTAGAAGAAAAACATTTTAATCTTCTTCTCCAGAACGGCTTGAAGAATCGAAGGGGAACTTGCCCACATGTTCCCCAAGCCTTGGGATGCAGGGTGTTGACGAATAATGAATAGGTCCATGGTCTGACAGCCATATTGGTTGGACGAAAATCTTCAAAAATATTTCTCTTGTTCTTCATGAATCGATGTGAACGTCTAATTATGATCAGGTAGTCATGGGAAATAAATTTCAACCTAAATAGGATGCATGGTCTGGCTGACAGAATTATTTTAATATTTTGAATCTGGATTCAGGGTATAAATCAAACTTGGTCGTGTATACATAATGATGTATTAGTGTGGGTGGAGGCATATCTGGTGACATCACAATGTCAAAGAGTGCCCTTCTAGTTTTTATTTGTTTCATGGTACTATCGATAACTGCTCATCTTTGCAAAAGACTTTGGATCACTTAGCATCCACCAACTAATGCTCAGTGATGTGACACCGCTTAACCTCCATCCAAGGGATAGAGCACTTTGTGATGCAATGCATGCTCTGTGAAGCACTGATCAAACAGTTTCTAGTCAGATCAGGATTAGAACTCAGGCTAGACGGCTCAACACATCCTGTGGGACTTGAACTTGACAATAATTATTGTCACATGTATTGACAAGTATGATTGCTTTCAGAGTTGCTGTTCACGCTGGTGGAGAACATTTCACACTTTTTGACAACTGTGACTTGATTGATAATTTTAATTAATCGGTTGGATGCTCTTAGCTTTCACAAAGCCTTATGAGTCCTAATACATTCTCATCATGCTTCAATAACAGTATTATATTACAAATGGGCTATGTATTTATTAGGCTGGCAGCCTAGAGGTAGGCACACTTGCCTCTGAGCTCTCTAGCTTGGGTTTGAATCTCGACCGGCTATAAACTGTCATCGTGTTGTTTCGCAGGCAGGATGATCTGTGTGCCATCCCTCGATGGACTTACACTGGGCATCCCATCTGCCAGAACGCACAATGGCCTTCGCCTGGAGTAGTGAAGCTGTTGTGGACACCCTAGCCAATTTCAAACACTGTTCTAACTTACAGAGGGCACTGCCCAGTGCCACAGCCGTGCCCTTTGCAAATTATTCTATCTGCAGCCATTTGCTACAAATAATAAAGAATCTATTTATTAATTGGCAAATTTAGTGGAATCTATGACTACATACCCTCTATGCACCATGTTGACACCATCACCCTCCCCGCAAACATGGCTCATTTTTATTTTTCAAGTCTGCAAGCAAATGGAAGTATATCCATTTTGGTTCACCACGTCAACATGCTATAATTAAAATCTCGGCTTATAATTATGTTTGACATCCATCCAAGTCGAGTCCATTAATTTCTCATAAACAAGTCAAACAAAAAAGGTTGATAACTTACATTTCACAACTAAGTGGTTCTGCTTTTCACTAGCTCAAACTGACCAGTCCCAATCTTTCCATCCCCACTAAGGAGCGGGAACAAGGCCACGGCCACGTTTTTGCAGAAATTGGTTTATTGATCCAATCATTACCAGTGTCTCCAGCAACCTTCATTTGCCATGTCTTCATATAATTGCCAGAAGACCTGCCAAAAAGCAATGGCAAGCTCTTATCCTCAATTTGAGGACAACCAGATTACACGTTTGTGTGAATACTATCAATATTTAGGTGAGATTGATGAATCTTTCTTGTGCACAAGAAAGATTCATCATACTTGCAAATGCAAGAGTATTGCCAATGCTTTGTAAATGTTGAGGACTTGTCCACACTCTGATGTTAAAGCGAGACTAATGGGCTGATGGAGACCTTCAAGAGTCGAGAACCGGTAAAGGACTGGGTACTGTTGGTTCACTGGTCAATGTCTTTCTAGTTTCTGCAAGACTTTGTTGAAGTAATAACAATTGCTTTCCCTTGCCTTTATACATGTCAATGGTGTGAAGTTTTGAAATTTGCTTGCATGCATAGTGGAAGGAATAAGTCTCATGAAGGCTACATAAGAACTCGGCAGCTTTCAATGCGTTCGTTAAGTGCCTCGGAGGGCCAGACATTAGTTCCGCTACGTGCACAAACTTCAGCTCCGGGTGTTTTGGGATACATTCACTGCACATGTACTGGCAGCGTGGGTGAGATAGACATGCAAACGCTGTAATTGAAAGTATAAAAACAGCACTTCATGATACAGTTGGCAAACATTCTGGAGAGGATCCAGGACTTGGTTGCTGGAACTTTCACCATATAATTTTGAAGGCCAGAACGAAGCAGCCAACTTGCAACAGCTGAACTAGGAGAGTTCAATTAGATCAGAACTCCCACGAGAGCTCACTGTGAGTTTTTTGATGCGAGGTTTATTTATCAATTGAATTATTATTTACTGTTCTCCAAGGTTCCGTGTGGTGTACATTGAAAAGAAAGTTTTGATGAGCGATGAAGTTTCAACGTTCATGTGTTGAAACTTTATCGTTCATCAAACTGGCTTCGCACAGCTTTGTTTTCTGTTCTGATTTTTAGCTTTGTTCTGAGCTCTGTTCTGATTGGCTGCAGCAGTGTCATCATTAAAAGGTAACCGATAATGATTCTGTGTTTTTGAAAGGGAGTACCTCCTACAAAGGCAATTTGGCTTTGTTGAGGGAAGCAGCAGATATCAATGGGGGTGTATGAAGTACAGATGAGTTTGGTCTCTTCGTTGTACAGTAATATTTAATAGACAATTGTCTCATGTAATATAAACGACCTTCCTCAATGAAAAGAAAGATTCTGCAGCCATTTATAACATGTTTTCATTAGCACAATTGATCATCAACATGAGCCCATCTGAGGACCCCCATTGATTATATATCTACCCAGGTTGAATGAAACTATTCCCGTTTCCACACAATGGGTGTTGTTTATTATACCAAGGATGTGGGTGTTTATCTTTTCCCAGAAAGCTTTACGGTCATCAGTCAGATTCTGACAGTTCTACGCTGGACAGTCATAACTCCATCCATCCTGGATTGGCCCACTTTAGGAAAGTGCCAGAAAAAAAAAATTAAGGACAGCTCGAGAATTGCCAGCCAATTCGGGTTTGCTAACTTAATTGGAAAATGCAGTATCAGGTCTACAATGAGGTATTGTTCTACCGAACCCATTCATTGTTTTACCGCAGGAGGCATCTCTCGCACATTATCTACAGGCGAAGCTTTCCAATTGAACTTTAAAGTGCTATTTTTAACCACCACATTTATGTCTTTTATGAGCATTTGGCATGCTATACGTGGGAGTTGTGAAAATGGTTTTCTGGCTGCATTGAATAACGCCAGTTTCAAACAAAGTTTGTGAAGATCTTTCCTCGATCCGCAGTAGATTTAGCATGCAATTTAATTTTGCGGCCTGGCAGGATAGCTCAGCGAGTATCTCGCCTCGGTTCGTATCTCGATGTTGGAAATGCAACCGTGGATTGCGTTTCCGTCCGGTCCACCATACAGTACGACATTCATGCATTAAGGATTCGGTTATTGAGACCGATTCAAGTCCCATGCCCAGTGAGTGAATGATTGAACCCGGGTGTGAAATGACCGACAAACTGACACCCAACGTCAATGTGTGCGTGTCACCTAAGTGTTTTATGTGCTGCCGTACCACGGGGATGATTCCAGTTTATCATCTTTAATTCTGCTTTTAATTAAATTCTGTCATAATTTCCGCTGGAAACACAAACCTTGCTTGTTTCCCACCTTTCAACCACTTTCTCCTTTTGTTTTTTCCTTCTTGTCTTGTGGTTTTTTTTGCACCAAACCAATGCCATTTCATTACTAGCAAAATTGATTTGTGCAGCTTGTGGGACTCGCAGGCCGTGATATCAAAATGACCAAAGACAAATTGCATATTCACGCCTTCGTTCTTACAAGGTTGCCGATGGCGACGAGTTCGTTGAACCACGAAAGGTGCTGTAACCGTGGTTCCACTTTATCAGAGCATGATGGTACATTATGGATTACCATGGCTTGAGGACCTCGCCTAGCTCAGAGCACCGTAATAAGCTGGAGGCCCCTTCTGTTTTAACATGCCAACAGATTAGCATTTAAACGCAGGCCTCGGATGACATCGCAACTTTGAGCACCAGGCTAAGTTGTGAATCATCGTGCATGGTGTCTGTCACCTGTGCTGTTTAATTGAGTCCTGCTTTATCGCCGTTGTAAAATTTATGCACTTAGCTGTGAGGTAAGATGTACCTAAAATGGCACAAGGACACAGATGTGACCTCTAATTTACATAAACCGTTGGAAACCTATTTGGGCTATACTCGTAAATAATCAATGAGAATGAGTTGCCTGTGTTATTGAAACAAGAACCATGATGTGGGTAGTCGTATGTGCTAGTAGAGCTTTCTTTGGGATGAAAAGTAATTTTCAGGAACCTCCTTTGCTTTTGTTCCACCTGGGACATACTGTATGCACGACGATGTTTCATACATCTGTTTATACTTGTAACAAAGCTTGTAAACTATTACTACGACTACTCCATCCTCAATTGGTACCAATGCTCTACTATTGCTTTTTCTTTCATGGCCCCAATTATTCCCACCTTCTTGTGGCTCAGCCAGACAACATATTTGGCCCAAGTCTTTCAGAACCACCTGGCCAGGCCTGATGGTTGACTGAAGGTGATGGCAATTTGTCATTTGTTCATTCATACTCTTTTGTGAAGTACACAATAGGATATTAAGGTCCACAACGACGAATGCTGGCAGACTGGTCCTCCAGCTTTTGTGCAAACTTCGGTTCCTCGCCCTGCTTGGCGAAACACCATGTGACGGTTTGCCGCTGACCGCGAGGTTTGAACCCAGGCGAGACAGTTTAAAGGCATGTGCCCTTATCTCTACACTATCCTTCCATCCCACCTGTATCTCAGCTTGTATGTTCTATTAAAAAACAATACTTATTTTCAAGGTGTTTTCTAGCTTGGATACACTCATCCCGTGGAATGTGATTTAATATGCTTGAATGTAGATTATTTTTTTGGTGCAATGTATTAAACCATTACATGTCCAAGAGCTACGACACTTTTTAATCATGCGTCTCAGGCCAGAAGGTTTGAGGATGATTTCTGAATCAGATTTTTGTCCTGATTACGAAAACCAATTCTTAATTGCAGCATCTGCTGATTTTTTGGGGTGAAAATGACATTTTGGTGGGTTTTTTTTCACGCCAAAAATATCAAAAAATCGTTTTTTATTCAGTTATCTAAAATTAGCAGTACACGTGCGTGTCAGGTATTGAAATAACCAACATCTTGGTGACATGGGAGAGATATTAAAAAGGCATTTGGAATAGGACAATACGGTAATTAGAGATGATATGGTCTGAAAATTGAGAAAGTGGCTTCTATGGTTTGTACAGCGCTAACATGAATCACGTAATAGGTGTCTTATTATCATCATAAATTGCATTTTATAACAATGTAGAAAGTTGGTGTAGGTACTCATTTATTCATTTAAATGATAGTTGCCATGGGAACATCGTTATTGTGAATAAAATTGACACAATGTTTCTCGTACCCCGATTTTATCAGAAACTGTACCATTATCGTTAAGTCTTTCAAAAGTAACTGCTTATGAAAATCAGGTACATATAAATTAACTGTCTATGAAGCTAGTTTATGTTATATGTAATATGCCAAAACAAGTCCTAGCCTGTGGCACGATTCTATTTTAATGACTAAATTTTTTTTTTTTTTAAATGCCACTTCTCAGTCCAGATCAGTGGCTGTCTCATCAGAGATATCAGCCATCTGATCATCTTCGTCATCACTCATCTCTTCGTCTGTGTCCTTGTCAAATCTGACGACAAACATCTTCTGGAACCTCTCTGCCTTAAACATTTTATGGTGTATTGGCCATTCTCCATATCCGTCCGTTGTCCTCTGGCCTCCAGGCATTGGGATTGGATGTTGTTGGCTCTCTTCCACATAGAAGCAACGAGGTTTTTTGCTTCAGTTTTTTCATCCCAACCACAAAACCACAAATTTAATGAACCACAAATGGTTGTGGCTAACTCAGGTTTCCATGGCTTCAGCTATGTGGAGGAGGAGGAGATTGGGACCATACTCTGTTCAGAGTGTTGGTGCAGCTTAAGCAGTCTCCTTGCTATTGGCACAATCTGGACGGGTCGCCCACTCCAACACAGTAATACCAGCAGCTGGCAACTCATTTTGCCGACCTCGGAATGATGACGGGCTGAGTTAACCCCACCTGGTATGAATTCAACACTGAGCGGGATTTGAACTCAGGACACTAGGATCCAAGGCCCACCACCCTAACCATAAAGCCAACACCAGGCATAGCTATGTGTGGTAAACTCATATAATGTCCAAAATGGGTTCATTATGTCAATGTTTGACAGCTTATCATACTCTTCAGCCTAAGGCCTCGGCATAGATGTTTTTGCTGGCTTGACTGCTCCTCTACATGTTGCAAATATAGCATCCTGGGCATCAGACTGTACCATAGCGTTCTAACACGTGTTTTTGTCTTGACCACTGAACCAGTACATCGAACCCTAAATTAACTCCAGTAACACACCCAGGTAGGTAACACTCTACCTCTGCCAGTGCAGTAACACTGTCCCTCTGCCAGGGCTTCAACTGTCAGCTCACTAGGTAGATCTTTACATGGTGCTCGTTGCTCTTGTATTTTGCCTCTAATGTGGAGCGCAGCCTCTGTCACCTTAGAGTCAAAGGAATTGGCAGATTGCTGAGCTGAATCAAATAGCTTGGTCCTTGTCCATATGACTATTGTACAAACCATTTCCTTGCTTTTTGCAGGATTTTGCAAATTGCTACATCAGGTTCCAAAATGGTTCAATATCCATCAGCAAGGGACTGGACACTATAAGCTGAAGCGTCAACTTTCAAATCATTCAGTGTCGATTTGCAGCATATATGGATCGAACTTCATGAATTCATCCCGGCTCGTCTGTGATAACACATTCCCTGACATCATCTTTGAGGATTTCAAATGCTTTTTTTGTGAGTGTCCCTGAACTCACTACAATTCTGTATTTCCAGATGTTGAACCGCACTCCTCTGTGCTCTGTTCAAGTATGTCTTGCAGCAAAAATGGTGGTACTTCACTTCGTTTGCATTGAAATTGTGGCAAAAAAGGTGGTACTTCACTTCCTTTGCATTTGCGATTTTCTGTAACATAACGTGAGTCTTGAAGTATGACGCGCAGTCTCCTTACTGCCTGCTCATTGTCTTTTGTTTTCACAACTATCGAGCAACGCAACTTGTTCGATAATCATTTAAGCATTTAAAATTGCAAAAAAAACATAGGTAGTCTGAAATACCCCAGATGATGTAGTTTCCAGATGAGAAAACTTGAGAGGCAGAAAACCCTCCAGGGGAATTGCTCAGTTGTTTCTGGATTGATGTCCTCCTTTCCTACCGTCCTCTCCATTTTTGTAAACCTCAAGAGAAATTGTGTTGCTGCCACTGATTTGATGTTTATTTTTACTACGTACATACATCTACCTCTTTTGGAATTCGTTGTCCCCAGATGGAGCCCCAGCCTAACAATGCAGAATTGGCAGCATTGAGAGAGTTTAGGTGTGTTCGTATGATCGCCTTTCCTGAGCAACATCAACGAGTCGATCTACGTTCTGGCTTTACTATCACCTCCCTTGAAGGAGGAGAACGGACTCCTCCCAACTTCGCGAAATGTTGCTTCTTTCTACTCGTCAGCCGTAATTTACATCCCCCTAGACACCAATTATTATCCCAAATGCGGTTGAGAAACTCACATCAGATCCCATATCCCTTAAATGAGGACTCAGAGATACAAACAGTCTAGTATTCCTACTCTAATGCAACTGTTAAATTCACAATAAAATAAGGTGCACCATTATTGTTTTGCCCAGAAGCCCTCATTGTCAACAATCTGTTTTGCACTGTCATACATTTCACAACTTTGATGTGATTATTGAATGTTTTCAACTTTTTAATGTCTCTTAAATGTAAATAATATTACCTGGTTTTTTTTTTTCTGATATTCGTATACCAAGTAACATTTATTTGTAATATTGAAGCCTACTTGTTGAATAATTTCTTGTTGTTTTTATGCTTGTGGTTGATTTTGAAATGTTATACATCGGTATTTGCCTTTTCATTTAAGGTAAATCCATTTTCCTCATTTTAATGTAAATCACGGACCATTTTAGTCTTCGGACTATGGTCTTGTAATGTTTTTTTATGTTAATAAAATCGAAGTTATTATTATTATCATTATTATTATTATTATTACCATTATTAATGTCACCTGAGTTCTGTCCAAGTTTTGGAACCGCAGTGAAATTTTTACAACACGAGCTGTGATGTCCTATGTTTCTGTGATAGTCTTTGGGTAGGCCTCCAAACACTGATACATATTTGAGCTCCCACTGAAAAATAGACGCATGGGTTTCCCTCGCAGCGACACCTTCTCCCATGATTTGTTATCAGCTTGATCTCCGACTTAATCGATTTCCGTGCGCAGGATGCAAGTACGATTTGTTTCCGGTACCGCCATCATCTACAAATACAAAAATTATGGTTAGTTTAGCGAACAAGGCTATAATTATGTTCCACATGTGTCCTCCATATATGTGAGAAATTTATATTTTCAAAAATCACCAATTGTACACTTGTCATCAACAATCAATCTCATATGGAAGCAGTGAAAAATGTACATTTTTGTTCGAATTGAGGGAGGGGAAACATTGTCCATTTTATCTGCAATAACCTTGTTGTCACAACAATTTTTGGTTTAAATGAGGATATGTGTACGTCTACCACCTTTTTACATGTATAACACAGATTAATGGGGATAAACAAGACACCTGTTGGGTGATTCATGTCACACATGCAAATAGTAGCAATCTTTTTCTCAAATTAGAGACAAATTGTCTCTGATAACCATAATGTCCAATTCTAAATGTCTTTTTAATGGTTACTCATGTCCATCAAGAATGGACTTTATTTAAATACCCCACATACATTTGTGTAGTAGTGATGTTTAGATAACTAGATTAAAAACGATTTTTTTGAATTTTTGGGTTGAAAAAAAGCACAAACATGACGTTAAAAAAGAAAAAATCAACTGTAACGGCAATTAAGAATGTTTTTTTCGGAATCAGAACAAAATTCTGATTCAGAAATCATACTCAAACTTCTTGGCCTCAGACATATGATTCAAAGTGTCGTTCTTGGCTCTTGTTCTTTTTTTTTTTTTTCTTTTTTTTTTTGT
>CM068953.1:42466020-42480906 GCA_035128595.1 Eptatretus atami | reverse complement strand
AAGTCCAAGAAAAGAATGGTTAAGTGATTACCAACAGTCATTTAATATAAAAGGTAAATCTCCAGAACAAACTACTTACTACATTAAATGATAAAGAAAGTCATGTTTTGCATCAAAATAACTTGAGACAATATTTATCTGCTGGGTTGAGATTGAGGAAAATTCATCGGATTTTGAGATTTAAACAAAGTCATTGGTTAAAGAAGTATATTGATTTTAATACAAAAAGGAGAACAGAAGCAAAATCAGGTGCTATACCAGTTCAAACAATAAATCATTTGTCTAGCGGAGAGGCCCAACTAAGACACGCCATTGACCCATCCACAAGACGTAAAAAAAAAAATGGGGGCCTGAAACTTACAAGCACCAAAAGCTCCCTGTATTTATCAATAGTTTATAACCAGAGGGTACATGTCCATGGAAGAAAGACATGGATAGGAAGACTTTCTTCCAATAAACCTCACCACGCTCTGAGAAACTGATGGCCAGGATCAAGGATTTGAGAGCAGCTTCCCTGTCCAGAAACAGTGCTGACCAAAATCCATAGTCACACCGATGAGTGCCAGTTTTTTTGTATACAATGTCGAGGCTCATGGAGAAGCTACGAGCAAGAATAGAGTAAGGATGTAACAGAACAAAACAGAACATAGACAAGAGGTGGGAAGGGAGAGTAAGTTCCACCAATAGCAGGTTGAGGGGGAAACCATAGGGGAGACTTGGAGACAATAAGATTGGGAAGATGAAGCCAGGGAGGACAGAGGAGGTGAGCAAGTGTACAGAAGCCCCACACTCAGAAGAAAAAATGGAAAACTTGGAAAGGATAGAACTGTGCAGGGTTAATGGGGTAGAAATCATGATGGTGATGGAATTGTCTTGAGTGTGGAACAAGTGTCTAACCTGGAGGGAAAAAAGTGACCGAAGACGTGGAAGTTGGTTCACAGGCAGAAAAAAAAAGAAAACAATGATTGAAGAGGAACAATGATTCTAAAGGAGAGCAGCAGAACAGAGGACCACCGACGTCTGCATTGAAAGTATAGCCCCATCGGACTCAGCTTTCACAAGTCGATTCCCAATGATCTGTGAAGGCTTTGGTTTCACAGATCCAAGCAGAAACAAGTGTGATGCAGAGCCATGCTAGAGGGAGAACATACTCCACTAAGCTGGGATAGGCCTTGTAGTGATAAATTCAAGTGCAAGGAAGGACTTTCGCATAAGAGTCAATCTGCCCATTCAAGTGACTGAGCTTTGGGAATTAGAAGTGATGTTTGCCCAAAAAGAAACACGGCCTGGAGGGAGGCCACAAAGTTAAGTGACTGAACTTCTATACCATCTCCCCCCTCTCCCACCCCACTCCAATACAGATAAGAACAGATAAGCCAATTAATTACAAGGAACTTCAATGCACCGGAAGACGCCTTTACTCATCACCTCCAAATCTATAGTACTCCAAAGCCCCACTACTTGCAGATACCTAACTCATTATAAAAAAACTATCTACTGTTTCTCTGCCACTACCTTTTCGGGAGACCATGCCATGCATTTACTAACTCTGAATAGAAAAGACCCTTGCCTTAAACATTCCTAATGCCCCTCTTTACTCGGAAACGTGCTCCTTGGTTTTCCATTTCTGCTGAAAAACTTTTCGGACTTATTTTTCGAATACCTTTCATTAGTTTAAACATCTCCATCAGATTCCTTCACAGTTCGAGCCTTTCACAACTTATAATGTAAGATGTCCGCCTTTTTTCAGCCACTCCTCATAGCTAGTCTAGCTAGGATCAATCCAGTTAGCATCGCACTGAACCTTCTCTGATGGCAGCGAAGTCCTCTTCAGATGTAGTCGACCAAAACTGAACAACACATCGCAGTGAAGCCTCAATCACGTCCATTACTGTGGTTAACAGACCCCGTTCGTAATCTTACTAGTGCACCCCAGTTCCCTACGGAGCCACGAAGGAGGGGTGACCTTTGTTATCCTTTCTGGTATTATAGATGACAGTAGAACTAGGCTTGGCCGTTAGGTCTGCGGGGTACGTGACTTGTCAGGTTTCTCCGCTTTTGTTTTGCTGTTAAACAGCCAGTAACTGATATAAGAATCATACATGTGTGTGCTTTATAAGCATAAATATATATTATATAGATATATATATATAATTATAATATTATATCTTTAGGCAGAGGGTGGTGCCACTCGAGAACGACCGTAGCTGGGGAGGTTACGCCATCTCACACCAGGTACTCCCTGGAATTGTAGGCCACGCTTTCACGTATAACGCCGTGACGTGGTCGCGAGAACACGACCGTGGTCACCAATATCCAACCACGTAGCTTAGGTTCTTTTTTGGCTTAACCAAATTACCTAATAACTTCGCGATTAACTACCGGGAACCACGTCCTTTGGCATGCCTTGCTCGACCGGGTCACTCTCCGGCTGCAGGTAAGAGTTCCAACTTCCGAACTACCAACTCGGTTCGGTTGCAGTCGAGCGGAAAACTGCCAAAGCCGTGCTGGCTTATATATATATTATCAGGTATAAAAACCCGGCTAAAACTCAGATCCGAACATCGCTGACCAATGAAGGAAAAGACGGAAACACTGGTAAACATCTTCTACAATCATTTCATTACAAATAATTTACGTATATGAGAAAAGGACAACAGGCGCAGACTTAGTGGAATGACAAGCAGGCTAGATTACCCAAGGATTCAAGAACTTAACAGTTTTACTTACAAGACGGGCCCACACACTCAGATGCACACTCAGATGTTTATTAGAAGACCCCCGCAGCCAGAGAGGGGAGACAGAGCTGGGATCGCAGTTCGGCGGGTACCTGCACGCTGAGGAGGGGGTTCCGCAGTCGGGCACCCGTCAATCGGGGTGGGCTTCGCCACAGTCACACGCGCGGGCTCGTCCGGGAGAACCCATGCGTGGAGCAGTCGGGTCCTCTCTATCTGAAGATCAGTCGCGACGAACCCACGAAGCTCACGAACCGCCAGCAAAGAACCGAAGCCAAACCCACGAACGAACAAACAGAGACCATCTATCTATCTCTCAACCACGTGCGCCTTTTTTCTCTAATCCCCTCAGACGCGCTCCTCTGTCTTCTCCCCTCTCCTAGACACGCTCCTCTCTTAAATAACCAACGATAGGCAGACCCAACAGAGTCCCCGACGCGGCAGGTTCGGTGAGGCCACACGTCACTGTCCGCCTTGATTGGCGACAGGGTTCCACGCCCACCCTTCTGGCTGGATTTCGCCGATACCCGGAGAAAGCACGCCCCTCCCCTCCACGCGTGTTGAGGAGGTGGACATGTTGCAACTGCTGCGGACCATCACGAATTCCGCCTCAGCAAGGTGCGCTCTGTGGCCGCAACCCGAGGGCTGCAAGGCGCTGATGGTACCGTTGATTTTTATGATTATGGTTTGTTAATTATAAGCTCTCTAAAAAAACCTTTCTACCTTTGATTTCTCCCACTAACAAAAGAGGGGTCTATCTATCTAGGTATGACCTTAACGGCATAACTAATTTGGGACCTGTAGTTGAATGCAATGTTTCCAGATCCGTAACAATAACTATATTGATTAACTTTATTTTACTTCCGAAGGATACCCCAAGGAAATTGCCACTATAGGCTATTATATACGTTCACATGCGTTTCCAAGGAGAAAAAACCCCTGTTTTTAATATTTCCCAATTATCTATATGAGTCTACTTGCAATGTAGTTGTTTACACCGTTTCAAGGTAGGCATTGCATTGTCCGTTTGTTTGTTGCACATGAACGTCTCTGTTTCTGGTGTCAGATGAGGCAAAATCTCTGTACCAAAATGCTGACGATCTTCATGTGGAATGTTCTAATGATATAAATCTAGATCTGTTGTGGCAGCCATTGTTTGGAAAAACAGAACAAAACTATCTCTGAAACCCACATGGAGGAAAAATTGAAACTTCGGCAACATAAGGCAAGTTACTCCTCATTGTGAAAAGTGATTTTTATGATGTTATAGATGTCTCTCATTATGATGTCAGTAATTGCAGAGGATGTAATGCGTATGTCTGATCATATGAAAATTGAGGTCATCTCTGATAGATAATTCCTAAAAAAAATTGGGGATGTCGTCATCGATCCCTCAGCCATATTTTTAAAAAAAAAACCTTTCACTCTACTTTAATGGGTAACAATATCATTACAACACTATGACTGCCTAACCATGAGAACAAAAGGGAACATGGTTTTGCACGCCACAATTGGATTGCCCTAAAACTATAAAAAAAATCTTTGTCCAGAACAAGCTGGACCGATCAAGGGGAACTTAACACAAATGTTCCTTTTTATGCATAAGTAATTGATGTCACGTATGTCTGGCGACGCGTATATTATGTTGACGATATATATATATATAATATTTGGTGAGAAGGCAGAAAGTAGATGTTATATTATATTAGATTAATGTTTAATACATCCGAAGTATATTTCAGGAAATATGTATAGATTATGTTTAGATATTGATTAAGCAGAACATTAGGATAGAAGATTATGTTTAATATTAGATTGAGGTTTAAATCAGTAATTGGATAAGATTATTTAATTGGAACTAATTATTTTCTCGAATTTCACAGTTCAAGCCAGTATTCTTATTTGCATATTCAGGCGATACCCAAGTCTACTTCCTCTGAACATTCTTCTTTGAAATAATTTATGAATGAGCAGCAGATTGTTGCTTAATCAATAACATCCTTTGCATCCCTCCGAATTATATTCTCCAGTGTGAGATGTTCCTGAATTGCTACGTGAATTAGGAGGGAAAATATAGAAAGTATTGCAATCAATGGATTCGATTTGAAGTGAATGAAACATTATTATGCATACCTTATCAGTGGGCCATTAAATAAATGAGTAGGAAGGGCACTCGGTTAGAGCGGCATACTCACCGAGGTTATGCCTGATCCACGGACGAACAATCGGGCCCAATAACTTTTTTTAAATACACACTTGCCATATACTAGTCGTTCTTCGAGCCGTAATCTTCTCAATGGTGAAGAATCCTTTAGGAACATTCTAAGAATTCTCATATCTAGAATCCAGAATGGATCTTCCACCACAAATCAAATCAATTTTTCTGGTCAACACACCCAACTCTGTCCACCAAAGATTCACCACAATACGGCTCCACAACTTTTTGAATATCAGCTAGTCATAGTGAGTTTAGCCCTACTCTCAATGCGTGAATTGAAAAATCACTCTTTAAAAATCTCACGGCCATCCGGATCAGGATTGGATGTTTCACCAAAATGAATCAATCTTCCTTGTTCACACACGGGCAACATTTCCACCAGGGTTTCAGCATGAAAAATGACCAACAAAACGCACACCCACAACAAAAAAACACAATTTTCTTCATTTACGAGATTTCAGCTACTCTATAGCATGATATCTCAAAAAGTTGGGACGTATTTGATGGATCTTGGTGGACAGATTGGGTGTGTGACCATGACAAATGATTTGATTTTGGTGAAGATCCGATTCTGGATCTAGATATGAGAATTATTGAATTTCTAAAGTGATTCTTCACCCATTGAGAGATTACGGCTCAAAACGATTATTATAGCATTGTATTTTTAAAAAGTTATTGGGCCCGATATGTTTCGTGGATCAGGCATTACATGTAGAGGTATGCGCTTACCGAGTGTGCCCTTCTACTTTTAATTTATGCCCACTGATAAGGTATGCAAATAACGTATGTTTCCATCACACTTCTTAAAAATCGATCTTGATTGCAAACTTTCCTTCATTTTCCTCTAATTACACAGTAGGCAATTTCGGATTTGGAGAATATATTCGAGAGGAGCAAGGCTGTTGTATTTTGATTAAAGCAACAATCTGCTGCTCATTCATAAATTATTTCAAGAAAAGAAGGCTTTCAGAGGAAGTAGACTTGGGTATCGCCTGATATGCAAATAAAGAATACTGGCTGAACTGCTGAAATTCTGAGAAAATAACTCTAGTTCCAATTAAACATAATCATATATCCAATTACTGATTTAACCTCAATTCTAATTAAACATAATCTCTATCTAATTTCTGCTTTAATCAATATTTAAACATAATCTATACATAATTTCTGATTTAATCGAGATGTAATTAAACATAATCTCTATATAATTTCTAATTTAATCTATATGTTATAAAACAAAATCTACATCTACTTTCTGATTTAACTTTTTTAAGATTTTCGCTCAATCCAATATGGCTGCCAGACCATGTGACATCAATTATTCATGAATACCCTGGTATCCCCAAGGCTTGGGGAACATTTGTGTTAAGTTCCCCTTGATCTGTCCAGCTGTTCTGGACAAGAAGATTTTTTTACTAGTTTTAGGGCAAATCCAATGTGGCTGCCAAACCATGTGACCCCTTTTTCCTCATGGTTAGGCAGTCATATGTGAAACTTCACCTTGATATGTTCAGCCACTTCAGAGAAGAAGATTTTGAAGGTTTTTTTTTTTAACAATATGGCTGCCGAATCAAGTGACGATGATGTCATCCAATTTTTTATAGGACCATTTTATCCCAAGATGACCCTCAAAATTTTTCATACTGATCAGATGAAGCATTCACATCTGCAATTATGACATCATAATGAAGACATCTATAACCTCATAAAAAAAATCACTTATTCCCCATGAGGAGTACTTGCTATTGCCAAGTTTCAATTTTTTCCTTCATGTGGTTTCAGAGATAGTTTTTCTGTTTTTCAAACATGGCTGCCACACCACGTCTTGTATGACGTCATAATTATCATTAAAACATTCCACATGAGTCGTCACATTTATGGTGAAAATTTTGCCTCAATCTGACAAGCGCTACGGAGAAAACACGAACGTTCTGTGCAGACAAACAAACGGACCCAAATGCAATGCCCTCTCCTTCGCGAGTGTAACAACACTCATTGCAATAGCATAATATTCATTTATTGCAAAACAATATTAATATAAAATATTAATAAGATCCACTCTCCCCAAGGGTTTTTCCTCCTTGGACAAACGCCATGTGAACGTATATAAATAGCCTATAGTGGCATTTCTTTGGGGTATCCCTTCCGGAAGTAAAATAAATTACATATATATATATTGTTACGGATCTGGAAACCATATCATTCAACATACAGGTCCCAAAAGTTAGTTATGCCGTTAAGTATATGTGAGATTAGAACCCCTCCTTTTGTCTAGTGGGGAATCAAAGGTGTGCGTTGCGAGGTTCTTTTAGCTCGGTTATTACATCTAACAAACCACATATCCTCCAACGAAACATCCAACGGTACCATCGCGCTTGCAGCCCTCGGTTCTGCGGGCCACAGTGCACCATTGCCTGAGGCGGAATTCCGATGATGGTCGAGGCAGTTGCACCATGTCCACCTTCCTCAAACACGCGTGGAGGGGAGGGCGGCTTTCTCCGAGGTTGGCCGAAATCCAGCCCAGAAAGGGTGGGCCGTGGGGGAACCCTGTCCAATCAAGGCGGACAGTGACGTGTTGCCTCACCGAACCCTGCCCCGTCGGGGCTCTGTTGTTGCCTTTCGTTGGTTCTTAAGAGAGGAGCGTGTCTGAGGAGAGGGGAGAAGAGAGGAGCGGCGTCTGAGGGGATTAGAGAAAAAAGGAGCACGTTGGTTGGGTGCGTCGTGTTATTTGGTGGTTCGTGGTTCGTTTCGGGAGTTGGTCGTTCTTTTGCTGCGTTCGTGGAGCCTTCGTGGGGTTCCGTCCGCGACCTTGATCTTCGCTTGGGGACCCCGACTGCTCCACGCAGGTTCCTCCACGGGCACGAGCCCCGCGCGTGTGACTGTGGGGCCGAGCCGCACCACCATTGACGGGTGCCGCACTGCGGAGCACCCCCTACCTCCAGCGTGCAGTACCCCGCCGAACGTCGATCCCAGCTCGTTCCCCCTCTCTCGGCTGCGGGGGTCTTTCTAATAAAACATCTGAGTGTGCATCTGAGTGTGTGGGCCCGTCTTGTAAGTAGAAAAATGTGGTAAAGTTTTCTTGAATCCTTGTAAATCTCGCCTGCCTTGTTTCCCACGTAAGTCTGCCCTGTGTCCTTTTTCTCTTGAAATTATTTGTAAATAAATGATTGTAGAAATGTTCCCAGTTCGTTTCCGTCTTTTCCTTCATTGGTCCAGCATGGTTCGGATCTGAGTTTTAGCCGGGTTTTTATTCACTGATAATCTGTTCATCTTAGCCAGCACGGCTTTGGCAGTTTCCGCTCGACTGCACCCGAACCGGAGTTGGTAGTCGGAAGTTGGAACTCTACCGCAGCCGGTAGAGTGACCCGGTCTGAGCAAGGCATGCCAAAGGCGTGGTTCCCCGGTATTTGAAATCGCGAAGTTAATTAAGGTAAATTGGTTCAAGCCAAAAAGACCCTAAGCTACGTGGTTGAGATATTGGTACCACGGTCGTTCTGCGACCCACCGCCTCACGGAGTTATCTGAAGCGATGGCCTACAATTCCAGGGAGTCTGGTGGGAGATGGCGTACACCCCCACCCTAGCGGTCGTTTCCGTGCACCGCCACCGACCCCTGGCCCGTAAATATATATATTATATATATATTATATATAATATATATATATTTATATATATTATAAACCACACACATGTATTGATTACCTTTTATATCAGTCGCTACTGCTGTTTAACACAAAACTAAAAGGGAGTAACCTGACAATCACGTTCCCCGCAGACTAACGGACCCAAGCCTAGATCTACTGTCATCTATATACCCCAGAAAGGATAACAAATCACCGCCTCCTTCTGCTCCCGTAGGGACTGGTGCACTAGTAAATAAAAACGGGTTACTGTTACCACAGTACAGGACGTGAGTGAGGCTTCACCTGGAATTGTGTTTCAGTTTTGGTCACTACATCTGAAGAAGGACTTCGCTGCCATAGAGAAGGTTCAGTGCAGAGCAACTGGATTAATCCTAGCTAGACTAAGCTATGGGAGTGGCTGAAAAAGGCAGGACATCTTACATTCAGTAAGGTTGTGAAAGGCTCGAATGTGAAGGAATCTGATGGAGATGTTTAAAATAATGAAAGGTATCGAAAAAATAAGTCCAGAAAAGTTTTTCAGCAGAATGGAAACAACAAGGAGCCACAGTTTCAGAGAAAGAGGGGCATTAGGATGATTATAAGGCAAGGGTCTTTTCATTCAGAGTAGTAAATGCATGCGCATGGTCTCCCTGGAAAGGTATGGTAGCAGAAACAGTAGATAGTTTATAAATGAGTTAGTATCTGCAAGTAGTGGGGCTTGGAAGGTACATAGATATTGGCAGGCTTGATGAGTCTAACGGCGTCTTTCCTGCATTGAAGGTCCTTGTAATGTAATCTGGCTTATCTGTGTCCTTATCTGTATATGAGTTGGGGGGGAGAGGGGGAAGATGGTATAGAAGTTCAGTCACTTAAACTTTTGGGCCTCACTTCCAGGCCGTGTTCTTTCTTGGGCAAACCACACTTCTAAGTTACCCTCCAAAGCTAGTCACTGGAATGGGCAGATTGACACCATGCAAAGTCCTCCTTGCACCCTTGAACTCTTATCCACCTACAAGGCCTTCATCCGCAGCTTAGTGGAGTATTTTCTCCCCTCTAGCATGGCTCCCCTTGCATCACACCTTGTTCTGCTTGATGCTGTGGAAACCAAAGCCTTCAAGATCATTGGAATCACCTGTGAGGAAGCTGAGTCGATGGGCCTATCACTTTCACATCGCAGACAGGTCGTGTTCCCTCTGTCTTCTGCTGCCTCCTTAGAATCATTGTTCACCTTCAATCATTTGTTTTTCTTTTTTTTTCCTGCCTGTGAAACCAACTTCCACAGTCTCTCGGGTCACATTTTTCCCTCCAGGGCTTTAAGACAGCTGTTCACCACCACCTCAGACAATCCACATCCACCATCATGATCTTTCTACCCCCATACCCTGCACAAGTCTACCTCTTTCCAAGTTCCAGTTTTTTCTCTTGACAGTGTGGGCTCTGTAACCATCTTGCTCACCTCCTCTGTCCTCCCCTGGCCTTCATTCTTCCCCACATTCCTTATTTCTCCAAGTCTCCTCTATGGTTCCCTCAACCCGTGCTAATTGGTGGACTTACTCCTCCCACCTCCCTCCCACCCTCTCTCTGTCTACTGTTCTGTTTTGTTCTGTTACATCCTTACCTATTCTCTGCTCTAGCTTCTCCATGAGCCTCGACATTGTATACAAAAAAAACTTGGCACCCATCGTGTGTGACATACTGGATATTGGTCACACCTTTTCTGGACAGAGCTGGCTCTCAATCCTTGATCCATGGCCATCAGTTTCCTCAAGAGCGTGTGAGGTCTATTGGGAAGAAAGTCTTCCTATCCATGAGATACTTTCTTCCATGGACAAGTACCCTCTGGTTATAAAACTATTGATCAAATACCACAGGAGCTTTTGTGCATTGT
The DNA here is from genome assembly GCA_035128595.1 of Eptatretus atami. NCBI lineage: Eukaryota > Metazoa > Chordata > Myxini > Myxiniformes > Myxinidae > Eptatretus > Eptatretus atami. The sequence goes on along the minus strand of CM068953.1, from coordinate 42,470,443 downwards.
TGTAAAGTCAGCATTATCACGTGCTTGCTGGATGGTCACATGCAGTGTCCCCTTAGTTGGACCCCTTCTCCATTCAACCATGAATTTAATTTTTGAACTGGTAATGCAACCCATTGAGTGTCCACGAATACCTAAATAATTTCTCACCAGATCTGATGAGGTTTTCATCTTTCTCTGTGAGATCCACCAGGAGCCAGAAGTTTTTCAGTCCCCTACCGGTTTCACCGGAGGGACTATAGGTTTGCGATCTCCGTCTGTCTGTCCATCCGTCTGTCCACCTGCGGTTTTCAGACTTTTCCCCATATTCTTTAACATATTCAACTGAAACTTGGTATGCAGCTTATTATGATAAGTTACAGAAACAAGTTCAGGTTTTAGGGTGTTTCATCAATTTTCACAGAGTTATGCCCTTTTTGGACATATAAAATATCACATCGGTTGGGAACATGTATCACAAAGAATTCTCGCTCTTGCTGTGTTGTGATATCGACTGCATGTTTCCATCGTAATGTAAATCGTGTTACTTCTCAGACAGCAAGGTGTAATTGAATATGGCAACATTGGGTTCAATTAACCTTGAATATCTTGGTTGGCAATGCACCTGAAGAGGTGTTTGCTGCTGTGCAGCAGATTTGGAACAAGAGCTACTTAACGTATCCAGGGGTGTTGCACTCGCTATTAATGAGCTCTCAGAACCCAATCAACGTGATGGGGCTGCCAGTGAGGCACAAGATAAAGTCTGCGATCAGTTCCACCATAATGAGGCTTATGCCCCAAATTTGCAAAGTAGTACTGACTCCAGTGGCATTGGCTTAAGGGTATAAATATAATCCTGCTGCGCATGCCGAATGGGCTTCCAATAAATAAAGGTAGTCCTGTTACTAATGGAGTGGAAACCATTTTTGAATTTTTTCAAGAAATGTTGAGAGTTTTCCTCGATTGTGCATGAGGAACAGGTGTGGCGACAGAGGCAGATGCTGTTTACTTTTGGGGACACATCTTTGTACAACACTCAACAACACTTTTCGTTCCTTTTTTTAATCATGTGTTTTCACATCCCAGGGAAACAAGTTGCTGATTTGTTGCAGATGTGAGTAATAGCCTCTGGATTCTTTTACCTCCAATAATTCCTGAGACTATGATGTCCTATTAGCAAGATTCCTTCAATAATTATATGATCAGTAATTTCTCTGTGAGAGATCCCATTGAATAAGGGAGTGGTTCTGCTTTATCATTTCCTTTTAATGGAGTGGGGTTTGAGCGTTGCTTAGAAATCTGACGGATAATATCACCACGGCAGCCTGCTTCCGCGTCTCAGAAGCTGGAAGAACGAGTTCATAATGATGGCACGCAGATGAAAACAAGTCTGTGATGATGAATCATCCAGAGATCTCTCGCCACCATCTAAACAGACAAAATCTCCCCAGGAAGCGAATGGTATCATTACAATCCATGAAATGCCGTACAATGGCTTTGAAGCAAGTTCATGTCACATGTGATGGGTTTGGGGCCAGTGTGGGCCAAATACAGTACAAGATAGCTGACAAGCACGAGTCTGCAGATTCAGGTCCATCTCTGCCTTCATCAGGCTCGGCAGTGAATGAAATTGGTTGTTTTGAAATGTGTCGGTTGACAGTTAAAAATATTGTAGGATTTGTACTCAGCCATGTTGCTAACATGCAAATCAAGTTGATTTGCTTTTGATTTTTTTTTAATGGTAACAGCAAGATGGAAAATAACTTTGTGTTAGACACTCATGATGGTTCCTGAGGGTGGGTTGAGCCAGAATAGGGATTTGAGACATTTAAATTGGGAAAGGCAATTGAAACGTCCAGATCTTGCAGCAAAAATGTATCACAAAAGTAGATAAATTATTGTGATGATCCCAAACCTTTCCGCAATGCATCTCGTCTTTCGAGGAATAGTGATGGAAATTAAAGAGCCCACGATGTCTTTTGGGAAGAGTAGGCCAGCTATCCCCGGCACCCTGAACCAATTCCAAAACTCTTGCTCTAACCTTTAGGTGGCACTGCATCAGTGGCACAGCTGTGTGTCTTAGAAAATCATGCTACCTGCAGCCATATGCTGCATACAAAAGAAGGAGTGACCCCACTTTTCCCATCTTACTAGATGATAAATGGGGTTTCTGGACTCCATTCAAATGAATGGGGGAAAAGGGAAAAACTCTCTGACTCAAGCCCCAAAAGCCAAAATAGGAGGGCTGATTTTCTCCCCAGCTATCCCCTTCCCTGCACACAAGCAAAATGTAAAATTGAGACTGATTTTCTCCCCAGCTATCCCCTTCCCTCCCACACAAGCAAATGTAAAATTGAGACTGATTTTCTCTCCCCACCTATCCCTTCCCTCCCATAAAAGCAAATGTAAAATTGAGACTATGGAAAGATTGAGACTTACTGATTAAAGCACTTCTTCCCTTTCATAGTATTTCATTCCACTCAAAGAGCGAACAACGAATATTTGCCATGTTCTACTTTAGGATAACTTAATTGTCTTTTAACATTCATTTCCATCGAGTATATTCACAAAGAATAACTTGGAACTTGGTTCTTGGTATAAGTGTCTTTGTTGAGCAGAAATGAAATGATAAACTTATCTTCATGCTCTTATTTGACCACCTCCTAGCCACGTATCATTTTGAGATTGTTAGTAAATTGTTTTTCCATTGTTCAATTGATAACCATCAAAGTTTTCAGTCCATTCAAGGATATTAATTTTTCTTTACATCCTCCAACTTATTTGTAATTAAATTTAATCGCTTATTTGTTTTATCTTACTTTTTACCCGGTTATTTTCTTCAATAAGACTTATTTGATATTTCTTATATTCTTATGTTTCCCATTTAAATACCAAGGCTGATTACATCTCCACTCTTTGTTTGGTTATTGCTTGTTCTATCATTTTAAAATCAGTAAACAGACGGCAGTAGCCCGTTTAAAAATCCCCACCCACTATCTTAACACTTAACTTATAACCATAAGGAAAACTATTGATTCCATTCTCTAAATATATATTTTGTCAACACAAAGCTCCTAATGCTTTCTTATTTATCTCTTCTGTATATAATTGATGTTTATAACTTCTTATTGTATTCATTTTTCTGTACTCTTCCTTCTTTAAGGTTAAACAGTTGTAATAATGTTTAAAGTTTATTGTTTCCTTGATTATATTTTTCTATTTCCCTTCAGCTTCTTTTCACCACCTTTCAATGTTATTATTATCAATATACGTAAAAGCATAAGACTTTGATCTCAATCCTATAAATTCACTCATGACCTTCCACCCATTCATCTTTAAACTTACCAATAACCTTTTATTCTTTGATGAAAACAACATCACCTGACATAATATTTACTTCAATCATATATATCAAATATTATCAATTCATATCCTCATATTACATTCATCTTGTCTTAATTTCTAATTAATAACTATCTGTATCCATATATAACAATGACACATTTATCCTTAACTTTTGATTTTTAAATTACTAGTGCGGGCCCGTACATTGCAAAAAAAAACAACAAAAAAAACATTAATTGCTGACATCAATAGTCTGATGTCATAAGCACCGTGTCCTGTCATTGGTTGATAAAATAAATGCCGTAACTAGTTGGAACCGCTTGTCCGATTAATATCAACCTTGAAAATCCACATCCTCGGGTCCCCAGCAATATTCCTGGCACGTTTGCAATTAGATCGGACCAGTGGTTGTTTGAGAAGGCAGTCGCAGACACACGCACATACAGGACAGACAGACACACACAGAGATTGCTGGACATTATAATAGATGCGTGCCAGTACCGTGCGTGCCCGTATGCGTTGGCCGTACGTGCTTGCCCGTACGTGAAAAAAAACAAAAAAAAACATTAATTGTGACGTCAATAGTGATGTCATAGCACCATTCCTGTCATTGGTTGAAAAATAAATGGCCGTAACTGGGAACCGCTTGTCCGATTAATATCAAAACTTAAAAGGGCACCATCCGCAGGCTCCCAGCAATATCCTGTGGCAAGTTCAATTAGATCTGATCTGGTTGTCGAAGAAACGCCGGTGCGCAGACACACATACAGACACACACACAACACACAACACAGAGATTGCGGTGAATTTATAGTAGATTATAGTAAAGTTCTTACATTAACGACTTTGACAAGTCAAGAATTATGTTTCCGATATAAATAGCGTTTATCCATTTCAATACTCTCTTTTTCTCAAAGCGAATAGCAAAAAGTTTTCTGAAAACAACCTCGCTTGTTCAAACTTGGTTTATTAATTAACTTTTGAGCCTGTTTCCAAGATGTAGCAAGTCTTATTGTTTTTGTCGATCCTAAATTTTCCTCCGTCTTTTCCAAATACCAGCATTATTCATTAATTTATAAAAGTCCTTTTCTCAAAATCTGAT
>CM068953.1:42451452-42465995 GCA_035128595.1 Eptatretus atami | reverse complement strand
GGAATCGACAAAACATAAGACTTGCTACATCTTGGAAACAGGCTTCAAAGTTAATTAATAAACCAAGTTTGAACAAGCGGAGGTGTTTTCAGAAAACTTTTGTGCTATTCCTTTGAAAAAAAGAGAGTATTGAAATGGATAAACCTATTTATATCGGAACATCAATTCTTGACTTGTCAAAGGTGCTATACCAGTTCAAACAATAAATCATTTGTCTAGCGGAGAGGCCCAACTAAGACACGCCATTGACCCATCCACAAGACGTAAAAAAAAAAATGGGGGCCTGAAACTTACAAGCACCAAAAGCTCCCTGTATTTATCAATAGTTTATAACCAGAGGGTACATGTCCATGGAAGAAAGACATGGATAGGAAGACTTTCTTCCAATAAACCTCACCACGCTCTGAGAAACTGATGGCCAGGATCAAGGATTTGAGAGCAGCTTCCCTGTCCAGAAACAGTGCTGACCAAAATCCATAGTCACACCGATGAGTGCCAGTTTTTTTGTATACAATGTCGAGGCTCATGGAGAAGCTACGAGCAAGAATAGAGTAAGGATGTAACAGAACAAAACAGAACATAGACAAGAGGTGGGAAGGGAGAGTAAGTTCCACCAATAGCAGGTTGAGGGGGAAACCATAGGGGAGACTTGGAGACAATAAGATTGGGAAGATGAAGCCAGGGAGGACAGAGGAGGTGAGCAAGTGTACAGAAGCCCCACACTCAGAAGAAAAAATGGAAAACTTGGAAAGGATAGAACTGTGCAGGGTTAATGGGGTAGAAATCATGATGGTGATGGAATTGTCTTGAGTGTGGAACAAGTGTCTAACCTGGAGGGAAAAAAGTGACCGAAGACGTGGAAGTTGGTTCACAGGCAGAAAAAAAAAGAAAACAATGATTGAAGAGGAACAATGATTCTAAAGGAGAGCAGCAGAACAGAGGACCACCGACGTCTGCATTGAAAGTATAGCCCCATCGGACTCAGCTTTCACAAGTCGATTCCCAATGATCTGTGAAGGCTTTGGTTTCACAGATCCAAGCAGAAACAAGTGTGATGCAGAGCCATGCTAGAGGGAGAACATACTCCACTAAGCTGGGATAGGCCTTGTAGTGATAAATTCAAGTGCAAGGAAGGACTTTCGCATAAGAGTCAATCTGCCCATTCAAGTGACTGAGCTTTGGGAATTAGAAGTGATGTTTGCCCAAAAAGAAACACGGCCTGGAGGGAGGCCACAAAGTTAAGTGACTGAACTTCTATACCATCTCCCCCCTCTCCCACCCCACTCCAATACAGATAAGAACAGATAAGCCAATTAATTACAAGGAACTTCAATGCACCGGAAGACGCCTTTACTCATCACCTCCAAATCTATAGTACTCCAAAGCCCCACTACTTGCAGATACCTAACTCATTATAAAAAAACTATCTACTGTTTCTCTGCCACTACCTTTTCGGGAGACCATGCCATGCATTTACTAACTCTGAATAGAAAAGACCCTTGCCTTAAACATTCCTAATGCCCCTCTTTACTCGGAAACGTGCTCCTTGGTTTTCCATTTCTGCTGAAAAACTTTTCGGACTTATTTTTCGAATACCTTTCATTAGTTTAAACATCTCCATCAGATTCCTTCACAGTTCGAGCCTTTCACAACTTATAATGTAAGATGTCCGCCTTTTTTCAGCCACTCCTCATAGCTAGTCTAGCTAGGATCAATCCAGTTAGCATCGCACTGAACCTTCTCTGATGGCAGCGAAGTCCTCTTCAGATGTAGTCGACCAAAACTGAACAACACATCGCAGTGAAGCCTCAATCACGTCCATTACTGTGGTTAACAGACCCCGTTCGTAATCTTACTAGTGCACCCCAGTTCCCTACGGAGCCACGAAGGAGGGGTGACCTTTGTTATCCTTTCTGGTATTATAGATGACAGTAGAACTAGGCTTGGCCGTTAGGTCTGCGGGGTACGTGACTTGTCAGGTTTCTCCGCTTTTGTTTTGCTGTTAAACAGCCAGTAACTGATATAAGAATCATACATGTGTGTGCTTTATAAGCATAAATATATATTATATAGATATATATATATAATTATAATATTATATCTTTAGGCAGAGGGTGGTGCCACTCGAGAACGACCGTAGCTGGGGAGGTTACGCCATCTCACACCAGGTACTCCCTGGAATTGTAGGCCACGCTTTCACGTATAACGCCGTGACGTGGTCGCGAGAACACGACCGTGGTCACCAATATCCAACCACGTAGCTTAGGTTCTTTTTTGGCTTAACCAAATTACCTAATAACTTCGCGATTAACTACCGGGAACCACGTCCTTTGGCATGCCTTGCTCGACCGGGTCACTCTCCGGCTGCAGGTAAGAGTTCCAACTTCCGAACTACCAACTCGGTTCGGTTGCAGTCGAGCGGAAAACTGCCAAAGCCGTGCTGGCTTATATATATATTATCAGGTATAAAAACCCGGCTAAAACTCAGATCCGAACATCGCTGACCAATGAAGGAAAAGACGGAAACACTGGTAAACATCTTCTACAATCATTTCATTACAAATAATTTACGTATATGAGAAAAGGACAACAGGCGCAGACTTAGTGGAATGACAAGCAGGCTAGATTACCCAAGGATTCAAGAACTTAACAGTTTTACTTACAAGACGGGCCCACACACTCAGATGCACACTCAGATGTTTATTAGAAGACCCCCGCAGCCAGAGAGGGGAGACAGAGCTGGGATCGCAGTTCGGCGGGTACCTGCACGCTGAGGAGGGGGTTCCGCAGTCGGGCACCCGTCAATCGGGGTGGGCTTCGCCACAGTCACACGCGCGGGCTCGTCCGGGAGAACCCATGCGTGGAGCAGTCGGGTCCTCTCTATCTGAAGATCAGTCGCGACGAACCCACGAAGCTCACGAACCGCCAGCAAAGAACCGAAGCCAAACCCACGAACGAACAAACAGAGACCATCTATCTATCTCTCAACCACGTGCGCCTTTTTTCTCTAATCCCCTCAGACGCGCTCCTCTGTCTTCTCCCCTCTCCTAGACACGCTCCTCTCTTAAATAACCAACGATAGGCAGACCCAACAGAGTCCCCGACGCGGCAGGTTCGGTGAGGCCACACGTCACTGTCCGCCTTGATTGGCGACAGGGTTCCACGCCCACCCTTCTGGCTGGATTTCGCCGATACCCGGAGAAAGCACGCCCCTCCCCTCCACGCGTGTTGAGGAGGTGGACATGTTGCAACTGCTGCGGACCATCACGAATTCCGCCTCAGCAAGGTGCGCTCTGTGGCCGCAACCCGAGGGCTGCAAGGCGCTGATGGTACCGTTGATTTTTATGATTATGGTTTGTTAATTATAAGCTCTCTAAAAAAACCTTTCTACCTTTGATTTCTCCCACTAACAAAAGAGGGGTCTATCTATCTAGGTATGACCTTAACGGCATAACTAATTTGGGACCTGTAGTTGAATGCAATGTTTCCAGATCCGTAACAATAACTATATTGATTAACTTTATTTTACTTCCGAAGGATACCCCAAGGAAATTGCCACTATAGGCTATTATATACGTTCACATGCGTTTCCAAGGAGAAAAAACCCCTGTTTTTAATATTTCCCAATTATCTATATGAGTCTACTTGCAATGTAGTTGTTTACACCGTTTCAAGGTAGGCATTGCATTGTCCGTTTGTTTGTTGCACATGAACGTCTCTGTTTCTGGTGTCAGATGAGGCAAAATCTCTGTACCAAAATGCTGACGATCTTCATGTGGAATGTTCTAATGATATAAATCTAGATCTGTTGTGGCAGCCATTGTTTGGAAAAACAGAACAAAACTATCTCTGAAACCCACATGGAGGAAAAATTGAAACTTCGGCAACATAAGGCAAGTTACTCCTCATTGTGAAAAGTGATTTTTATGATGTTATAGATGTCTCTCATTATGATGTCAGTAATTGCAGAGGATGTAATGCGTATGTCTGATCATATGAAAATTGAGGTCATCTCTGATAGATAATTCCTAAAAAAAATTGGGGATGTCGTCATCGATCCCTCAGCCATATTTTTAAAAAAAAAACCTTTCACTCTACTTTAATGGGTAACAATATCATTACAACACTATGACTGCCTAACCATGAGAACAAAAGGGAACATGGTTTTGCACGCCACAATTGGATTGCCCTAAAACTATAAAAAAAATCTTTGTCCAGAACAAGCTGGACCGATCAAGGGGAACTTAACACAAATGTTCCTTTTTATGCATAAGTAATTGATGTCACGTATGTCTGGCGACGCGTATATTATGTTGACGATATATATATATATAATATTTGGTGAGAAGGCAGAAAGTAGATGTTATATTATATTAGATTAATGTTTAATACATCCGAAGTATATTTCAGGAAATATGTATAGATTATGTTTAGATATTGATTAAGCAGAACATTAGGATAGAAGATTATGTTTAATATTAGATTGAGGTTTAAATCAGTAATTGGATAAGATTATTTAATTGGAACTAATTATTTTCTCGAATTTCACAGTTCAAGCCAGTATTCTTATTTGCATATTCAGGCGATACCCAAGTCTACTTCCTCTGAACATTCTTCTTTGAAATAATTTATGAATGAGCAGCAGATTGTTGCTTAATCAATAACATCCTTTGCATCCCTCCGAATTATATTCTCCAGTGTGAGATGTTCCTGAATTGCTACGTGAATTAGGAGGGAAAATATAGAAAGTATTGCAATCAATGGATTCGATTTGAAGTGAATGAAACATTATTATGCATACCTTATCAGTGGGCCATTAAATAAATGAGTAGGAAGGGCACTCGGTTAGAGCGGCATACTCACCGAGGTTATGCCTGATCCACGGACGAACAATCGGGCCCAATAACTTTTTTTAAATACACACTTGCCATATACTAGTCGTTCTTCGAGCCGTAATCTTCTCAATGGTGAAGAATCCTTTAGGAACATTCTAAGAATTCTCATATCTAGAATCCAGAATGGATCTTCCACCACAAATCAAATCAATTTTTCTGGTCAACACACCCAACTCTGTCCACCAAAGATTCACCACAATACGGCTCCACAACTTTTTGAATATCAGCTAGTCATAGTGAGTTTAGCCCTACTCTCAATGCGTGAATTGAAAAATCACTCTTTAAAAATCTCACGGCCATCCGGATCAGGATTGGATGTTTCACCAAAATGAATCAATCTTCCTTGTTCACACACGGGCAACATTTCCACCAGGGTTTCAGCATGAAAAATGACCAACAAAACGCACACCCACAACAAAAAAACACAATTTTCTCTTTTATGGAGTTTCAGCAAACTCATTAGCATGATATCTCAAAAAGTTGGGACGTATTTGATGGATCTTGGTGGACAGATTGGGTGTGTGACCATGACAAATGATTTGATTTTGGTGAAGATCCGATTCTGGATCTAGATATGAGAATTATTGAATTTCTAAAGTGATTCTTCACCCATTGAGAGATTACGGCTCAAAACGATTATTATAGCATTGTATTTTTAAAAAGTTATTGGGCCCGATATGTTTCGTGGATCAGGCATTACATGTAGAGGTATGCGCTTACCGAGTGTGCCCTTCTACTTTTAATTTATGCCCACTGATAAGGTATGCAAATAACGTATGTTTCCATCACACTTCTTAAAAATCGATCTTGATTGCAAACTTTCCTTCATTTTCCTCTAATTACACAGTAGGCAATTTCGGATTTGGAGAATATATTCGAGAGGAGCAAGGCTGTTGTATTTTGATTAAAGCAACAATCTGCTGCTCATTCATAAATTATTTCAAGAAAAGAAGGCTTTCAGAGGAAGTAGACTTGGGTATCGCCTGATATGCAAATAAAGAATACTGGCTGAACTGCTGAAATTCTGAGAAAATAACTCTAGTTCCAATTAAACATAATCATATATCCAATTACTGATTTAACCTCAATTCTAATTAAACATAATCTCTATCTAATTTCTGCTTTAATCAATATTAAACATAATCTATACATAATTTCTGATTTAATCGAGATGTAATTAAACATAATCTCTATATAATTTCTAATTTAATCTATATGTTATAAAACAAAATCTACATCTACTTTCTGATTTAACTTTTTTAAGATTTTCGCTCAATCCAATATGGCTGCCAGACCATGTGACATCAATTATTCATGAATACCCTGGTATCCCCAAGGCTTGGGGAACATTTGTGTTAAGTTCCCCTTGATCTGTCCAGCTGTTCTGGACAAGAAGATTTTTTTACTAGTTTTAGGGCAAATCCAATGTGGCTGCCAAACCATGTGACCCCTTTTTCCTCATGGTTAGGCAGTCATATGTGAAACTTCACCTTGATATGTTCAGCCACTTCAGAGAAGAAGATTTTGAAGGTTTTTTTTTTTAACAATATGGCTGCCGAATCAAGTGACGATGATGTCATCCAATTTTTTATAGGACCATTTTATCCCAAGATGACCCTCAAAATTTTTCATACTGATCAGATGAAGCATTCCACATCTGCAATTATGACATCATAATGAAGACATCTATAACCTCATAAAAAAAATCACTTATTCCCCATGAGGAGTACTTGCTATTGCCAAGTTTCAATTTTTTCCTTCATGTGGTTTCAGAGATAGTTTTTCTGTTTTTCAAACATGGCTGCCACACCACGTCTTGTATGACGTCATAATTATCATTAAAACATTCCACATGAGTCGTCACATTTATGGTGAAAATTTTGCCTCAATCTGACAAGCGCTACGGAGAAAACACGAACGTTCTGTGCAGACAAACAAACGGACCCAAATGCAATGCCCTCTCCTTCGCGAGTGTAACAACACTCATTGCAATAGCATAATATTCATTTATTGCAAAACAATATTAATATACAATATTAATAAGATCCACTCTCCCCAAGGGTTTTTCCTCCTTGGACAAACGCCATGTGAACGTATATAAATAGCCTATAGTGGCATTTCTTTGGGGTATCCCTTCCGGAAGTAAAATAAATTACATATATATATATTGTTACGGATCTGGAAACCATATCATTCAACATACAGGTCCCAAAAGTTAGTTATGCCGTTAAGTATATGTGAGATTAGAACCCCTCCTTTTGTCTAGTGGGGAATCAAAGGTGTGCGTTGCGAGGTTCTTTTAGCTCGGTTATTACATCTAACAAACCACATATCCTCCAACGAAACATCCAACGGTACCATCGCGCTTGCAGCCCTCGGTTCTGCGGGCCACAGTGCACCATTGCCTGAGGCGGAATTCCGATGATGGTCGAGGCAGTTGCACCATGTCCACCTTCCTCAAACACGCGTGGAGGGGAGGGCGGCTTTCTCCGAGGTTGGCCGAAATCCAGCCCAGAAAGGGTGGGCCGTGGGGGAACCCTGTCCAATCAAGGCGGACAGTGACGTGTTGCCTCACCGAACCCTGCCCCGTCGGGGCTCTGTTGTTGCCTTTCGTTGGTTCTTAAGAGAGGAGCGTGTCTGAGGAGAGGGGAGAAGAGAGGAGCGGCGTCTGAGGGGATTAGAGAAAAAAGGAGCACGTTGGTTGGGTGCGTCGTGTTATTTGGTGGTTCGTGGTTCGTTTCGGGAGTTGGTCGTTCTTTTGCTGCGTTCGTGGAGCCTTCGTGGGGTTCCGTCCGCGACCTTGATCTTCGCTTGGGGACCCCGACTGCTCCACGCAGGTTCCTCCACGGGCACGAGCCCCGCGCGTGTGACTGTGGGGCCGAGCCGCACCACCATTGACGGGTGCCGCACTGCGGAGCACCCCCTACCTCCAGCGTGCAGTACCCCGCCGAACGTCGATCCCAGCTCGTTCCCCCTCTCTCGGCTGCGGGGGTCTTTCTAATAAAACATCTGAGTGTGCATCTGAGTGTGTGGGCCCGTCTTGTAAGTAGAAAAATGTGGTAAAGTTTTCTTGAATCCTTGTAAATCTCGCCTGCCTTGTTTCCCACGTAAGTCTGCCCTGTGTCCTTTTTCTCTTGAAATTATTTGTAAATAAATGATTGTAGAAATGTTCCCAGTTCGTTTCCGTCTTTTCCTTCATTGGTCCAGCATGGTTCGGATCTGAGTTTTAGCCGGGTTTTTATTCACTGATAATCTGTTCATCTTAGCCAGCACGGCTTTGGCAGTTTCCGCTCGACTGCACCCGAACCGGAGTTGGTAGTCGGAAGTTGGAACTCTACCGCAGCCGGTAGAGTGACCCGGTCGAGCAAGGCATGCCAAAGGCGTGGTTCCCCGGTATTTGAAATCGCGAAGTTAATTAAGGTAAATTGGTTCAAGCCAAAAAGACCCTAAGCTACGTGGTTGAGATATTGGTACCACGGTCGTTCTGCGACCCACCGCCTCACGAGTTATCTGAAGCGATGGCCTACAATTCCAGGGAGTCTGGTGGGAGATGGCGTACACCCCCACCCTAGCGGTCGTTTCCGTGCACCGCCACCGACCCCTGGCCCGTAAATATATATATTATATATATATTATATATAATATATATATATTTATATATATTATAAACCACACACATGTATTGATTACCTTTTATATCAGTCGCTACTGCTGTTTAACACAAAACTAAAAGGGAGTAACCTGACAATCACGTTCCCCGCAGACTAACGGACCCAAGCCTAGATCTACTGTCATCTATATACCCCAGAAAGGATAACAAATCACCGCCTCCTTCTGCTCCCGTAGGGACTGGTGCACTAGTAAATAAAAACGGGTTACTGTTACCACAGTACAGGACGTGAGTGAGGCTTCACCTGGAATTGTGTTTCAGTTTTGGTCACTACATCTGAAGAAGGACTTCGCTGCCATAGAGAAGGTTCAGTGCAGAGCAACTGGATTAATCCTAGCTGGACTAAGCTATGGGAGTGGCTGAAAAAGGCAGGACATCTTACATTCAGTAAGGTTGTGAAAGGCTCGAATGTGAAGGAATCTGATGGAGATGTTTAAAATAATGAAAGGTATCGAAAAAATAAGTCCAGAAAAGTTTTTCAGCAGAATGGAAACAACAAGGAGCCACAGTTTCAGAGAAAGAGGGGCATTAGGATGATTATAAGGCAAGGGTCTTTTCATTCAGAGTAGTAAATGCATGCGCATGGTCTCCCTGGAAAGGTATGGTAGCAGAAACAGTAGATAGTTTATAAATGAGTTAGTATCTGCAAGTAGTGGGGCTTGGAAGGTACATAGATATTGGCAGGCTTGATGAGTCTAACGGCGTCTTTCCTGCATTGAAGGTCCTTGTAATGTAATCTGGCTTATCTGTGTCCTTATCTGTATATGAGTTGGGGGGGAGAGGGGGAAGATGGTATAGAAGTTCAGTCACTTAAACTTTTGGGCCTCACTTCCAGGCCGTGTTCTTTCTTGGGCAAACCACACTTCTAAGTTACCCTCCAAAGCTAGTCACTGGAATGGGCAGATTGACACCATGCAAAGTCCTCCTTGCACCCTTGAACTCTTATCCACCTACAAGGCCTTCATCCGCAGCTTAGTGGAGTATTTTCTCCCCTCTAGCATGGCTCCCCTTGCATCACACCTTGTTCTGCTTGATGCTGTGGAAACCAAAGCCTTCAAGATCATTGGAATCACCTGTGAGGAAGCTGAGTCGATGGGCCTATCACTTTCACATCGCAGACAGGTCGTGTTCCCTCTGTCTTCTGCTGCCTCCTTAGAATCATTGTTCACCTTCAATCATTTGTTTTTCTTTTTTTTTCCTGCCTGTGAAACCAACTTCCACAGTCTCTCGGGTCACATTTTTCCCTCCAGGGCTTTAAGACAGCTGTTCACCACCACCTCAGACAATCCACATCCACCATCATGATCTTTCTACCCCCATACCCTGCACAAGTCTACCTCTTTCCAAGTTCCAGTTTTTTCTCTTGACAGTGTGGGCTCTGTAACCATCTTGCTCACCTCCTCTGTCCTCCCCTGGCCTTCATTCTTCCCCACATTCCTTATTTCTCCAAGTCTCCTCTATGGTTCCCTCAACCCGTGCTAATTGGTGGACTTACTCCTCCCACCTCCCTCCCACCCTCTCTCTGTCTACTGTTCTGTTTTGTTCTGTTACATCCTTACCTATTCTCTGCTCTAGCTTCTCCATGAGCCTCGACATTGTATACAAAAAAAACTTGGCACCCATCGTGTGTGACATACTGGATATTGGTCACACCTTTTCTGGACAGAGCTGGCTCTCAATCCTTGATCCATGGCCATCAGTTTCCTCAAGAGCGTGTGAGGTCTATTGGGAAGAAAGTCTTCCTATCCATGAGATACTTTCTTCCATGGACAAGTACCCTCTGGTTATAAAACTATTGATCAAATACCACAGGAGCTTTTGTGCATTGTTGTAAAGTCAGCATTATCACGTGCTTGCTGGATGGTCACATGCAGTGTCCCCTTAGTTGGACCCCTTCTCCATTCAACCATGAATTTAATTTTTGAACTGGTAATGCAACCCATTGAGTGTCCACGAATACCTAAATAATTTCTCACCAGATCTGATGAGGTTTTCATCTTTCTCTGTGAGATCCACCAGGAGCCAGAAGTTTTTCAGTCCCCTACCGGTTTCACCGGAGGGACTATAGGTTTGCGATCTCCGTCTGTCTGTCCATCCGTCTGTCCACCTGCGGTTTTCAGACTTTTCCCCATATTCTTTAACATATTCAACTGAAACTTGGTATGCAGCTTATTATGATAAGTTACAGAAACAAGTTCAGGTTTTAGGGTGTTTCATCAATTTTCACAGAGTTATGCCCTTTTTGGACATATAAAATATCACATCGGTTGGGAACATGTATCACAAAGAATTCTCGCTCTTGCTGTGTTGTGATATCGACTGCATGTTTCCATCGTAATGTAAATCGTGTTACTTCTCAGACAGCAAGGTGTAATTGAATATGGCAACATTGGGTTCAATTAACCTTGAATATCTTGGTTGGCAATGCACCTGAAGAGGTGTTTGCTGCTGTGCAGCAGATTTGGAACAAGAGCTACTTAACGTATCCAGGGGTGTTGCACTCGCTATTAATGAGCTCTCAGAACCCAATCAACGTGATGGGGCTGCCAGTGAGGCACAAGATAAAGTCTGCGATCAGTTCCACCATAATGAGGCTTATGCCCCAAATTTGCAAAGTAGTACTGACTCCAGTGGCATTGGCTTAAGGGTATAAATATAATCCTGCTGCGCATGCCGAATGGGCTTCCAATAAATAAAGGTAGTCCTGTTACTAATGGAGTGGAAACCATTTTTGAATTTTTTCAAGAAATGTTGAGAGTTTTCCTCGATTGTGCATGAGGAACAGGTGTGGCGACAGAGGCAGATGCTGTTTACTTTTGGGGACACATCTTTGTACAACACTCAACAACACTTTTCGTTCCTTTTTTTAATCATGTGTTTTCACATCCCAGGGAAACAAGTTGCTGATTTGTTGCAGATGTGAGTAATAGCCTCTGGATTCTTTTACCTCCAATAATTCCTGAGACTATGATGTCCTATTAGCAAGATTCCTTCAATAATTATATGATCAGTAATTTCTCTGTGAGAGATCCCATTGAATAAGGGAGTGGTTCTGCTTTATCATTTCCTTTTAATGGAGTGGGGTTTGAGCGTTGCTTAGAAATCTGACGGATAATATCACCACGGCAGCCTGCTTCCGCGTCTCAGAAGCTGGAAGAACGAGTTCATAATGATGGCACGCAGATGAAAACAAGTCTGTGATGATGAATCATCCAGAGATCTCTCGCCACCATCTAAACAGACAAAATCTCCCCAGGAAGCGAATGGTATCATTACAATCCATGAAATGCCGTACAATGGCTTTGAAGCAAGTTCATGTCACATGTGATGGGTTTGGGGCCAGTGTGGGCCAAATACAGTACAAGATAGCTGACAAGCACGAGTCTGCAGATTCAGGTCCATCTCTGCCTTCATCAGGCTCGGCAGTGAATGAAATTGGTTGTTTTGAAATGTGTCGGTTGACAGTTAAAAATATTGTAGGATTTGTACTCAGCCATGTTGCTAACATGCAAATCAAGTTGATTTGCTTTTGATTTTTTTTTAATGGTAACAGCAAGATGGAAAATAACTTTGTGTTAGACACTCATGATGGTTCCTGAGGGTGGGTTGAGCCAGAATAGGGATTTGAGACA
Organism: Eptatretus atami; assembly: GCA_035128595.1. NCBI lineage: Eukaryota > Metazoa > Chordata > Myxini > Myxiniformes > Myxinidae > Eptatretus > Eptatretus atami. The sequence continues at coordinate 42,453,798 of CM068953.1, read as the reverse complement.
TTTAAATTGGGAAAGGCAATTGAAACGTCCAGATCTTGCAGCAAAAATGTATCACAAAAGTAGATAAATTATTGTGATGATCCCAAACCTTTCCGCAATGCATCTCGTCTTTCGAGGAATAGTGATGGAAATTAAAGAGCCCACGATGTCTTTTGGGAAGAGTAGGCCAGCTATCCCCGGCACCCTGAACCAATTCCAAAACTCTTGCTCTAACCTTTAGGTGGCACTGCATCAGTGGCACAGCTGTGTGTCTTAGAAAATCATGCTACCTGCAGCCATATGCTGCATACAAAAGAAGGAGTGACCCCACTTTTCCCATCTTACTAGATGATAAATGGGGTTTCTGGACTCCATTCAAATGAATGGGGGAAAAGGGAAAAACTCTCTGACTCAAGCCCCAAAAGCCAAAATAGGAGGGCTGATTTTCTCCCCAGCTATCCCCTTCCCTGCACACAAGCAAAATGTAAAATTGAGACTGATTTTCTCCCCAGCTATCCCCTTCCCTCCCACACAAGCAAATGTAAAATTGAGACTGATTTTCTCTCCCCACCTATCCCTTCCCTCCCATAAAAGCAAATGTAAAATTGAGACTATGGAAAGATTGAGACTTACTGATTAAAGCACTTCTTCCCTTTCATAGTATTTCATTCCACTCAAAGAGCGAACAACGAATATTTGCCATGTTCTACTTTAGGATAACTTAATTGTCTTTTAACATTCATTTCCATCGAGTATATTCACAAAGAATAACTTGGAACTTGGTTCTTGGTATAAGTGTCTTTGTTGAGCAGAAATGAAATGATAAACTTATCTTCATGCTCTTATTTGACCACCTCCTAGCCACGTATCATTTTGAGATTGTTAGTAAATTGTTTTTCCATTGTTCAATTGATAACCATCAAAGTTTTCAGTCCATTCAAGGATATTAATTTTTCTTTACATCCTCCAACTTATTTGTAATTAAATTTAATCGCTTATTTGTTTTATCTTACTTTTTACCCGGTTATTTTCTTCAATAAGACTTATTTGATATTTCTTATATTCTTATGTTTCCCATTTAAATACCAAGGCTGATTACATCTCCACTCTTTGTTTGGTTATTGCTTGTTCTATCATTTTAAAATCAGTAAACAGACGGCAGTAGCCCGTTTAAAAATCCCCACCCACTATCTTAACACTTAACTTATAACCATAAGGAAAACTATTGATTCCATTCTCTAAATATATATTTTGTCAACACAAAGCTCCTAATGCTTTCTTATTTATCTCTTCTGTATATAATTGATGTTTATAACTTCTTATTGTATTCATTTTTCTGTACTCTTCCTTCTTTAAGGTTAAACAGTTGTAATAATGTTTAAAGTTTATTGTTTCCTTGATTATATTTTTCTATTTCCCTTCAGCTTCTTTTCACCACCTTTCAATGTTATTATTATCAATATACGTAAAAGCATAAGACTTTGATCTCAATCCTATAAATTCACTCATGACCTTCCACCCATTCATCTTTAAACTTACCAATAACCTTTTATTCTTTGATGAAAACACATCACCTGACTTATAATTACTTCTATCATATATATCAATATTATCAATCATATCCTCATATTACATCACTTGTCTTAATTTCTAATTATAACTATCTGTATCCATATATAACAATGACACATTATCCTTATACTTTTGATTTTAAATTACTAGTGCGGGCCCGTACATGCAAAAAAACAACAAACAAAAAAAACATTAATTGTGACATCAATAGTGATGTCATAGCACCGTGGCCTGTCATTGGTTGATAAAATAAATGGCCGTAATTTGGGAACCGCTTGTCCGATTATATCAAACCTTGAAATCCACATCCTCGGGTCCCCAGCAATATTCCTGGCAGTTGCAATTAGATCGGACCAGTGGTTGTTGAAGAAACGCAGTCGCAGACACACGCACATACAGACAGACAGACACACACAGAGATTGCTGGATTATAGATAGATGCGTGCCAGTACGTGCGTGCCCGTACGTGCGTGGCCGTACGTGCGTGCCCGTACGTGAAAAAAAACAAAAAAAAACATTAATGTGGACGTCAATAGTGATGTCATAGCACCATGTCCTGTCATTGGTTGAATAAATAAATGGCCGTAACTTGGGAACCGCTTGTCCGATTAATATCAAACTTGAAAAGGCACATCCGCAGGTCCCAGCAATATTCCTTGGCAAGTTCAATTAGATCTGATCAGTGGTTGTCGAGAAACGCGGGCGCAGACACACATACAGACACAACACACACAACACACCAGAGATTGCTGGAATTTATAGATAGATTATAGTAAAATATCTTACATTAACGAC
>CM068953.1:42432884-42450615 GCA_035128595.1 Eptatretus atami | reverse complement strand
CAATAAGAAGTTATAAACATCAATTATATACAGAAGAGATAAATAAGAAAGCATTAGGAGCTTTTGTTGACAAAATATATATTTTAGAGAATGGAATCAATAGTTTTCCTTATGGTTATAAGTATAAGTGTTAAGATAGTGGGTTGGGGATTTTAACGGGCTACTGCCGTCTGTTTACTGATTTATAAATGATAGAACCAAGCAATAACCAAACGCAAAGATGAGACTGTACAGCCTTGGTATTTAAATGGGAAACATAAAGAATATAAGAAATATCAAATAAGTCTTATTGAAGAAATAACCGGGTAAAAGTAGATAAAACAAATAAGCGTATTAAATTTAATTACAATAAGTTGGAGGATGTAAAGAAAATTAATATCCTTGAATGGACTGAAAACTTTGATGGTTATCAATTGAACAATGGAAAAACAATTTACTACAATCTAAAAATGATACGTGGCTCAGGAGGTGGTCAAATAAGAGCATGAAGATAAGTTTATCATTTCATTTCTGCTCAACAAAGACACTTATACCAAGAACCAAGTTCCAAGTTATTCTTTGTGAATATACTCGATGGAAATGAATGTTATAGACAAATTAAGTATTTCCTAAAGTAGAACATGGGCAAATATTCGTTGTTCGCTCTTTGAGTGGAATGAAAATATGAAAGGGAAGAAGTGCTTTAATCAGTAAGTCTCAATCTTTCATAGTCTCAATTTTACATTTGCTTTATGGGAGGGAAGGGGATAGTGGGGAGAAATCAGTCTCATTTTCATTTGCTTGTGTGGGAGGGAAGGGGATGCTGGGGAGAAAATCAGTCTCAATTTTACATTTGCTTGTGTGGCAGGGAAGGGGATAGCTGGGGAGAAAATCAGCCTCCTATTTTGGGCTTTTGGGGCTTGAGTCAGAGAGTTTTTCCCTTTTCCCCCATTCATTTGAATGGGAGTCCCAGAAACCCCATTTATCATCTAGTAAGATGGGAACAAGTGGGGTCACTCCTTCTTTTGTATGCAGCATATGGCTGCAGGTAGCATGATTTTCTAAGAACACAGCTGTGCCACTGATGCAGTGCCACCTAAAGGTTAGAGCAAGAGTTTTGGAATTGGTTCAGGGTGCCGGGGATAGCTGGCCTACTCTTCCCAAAAGACATCGTGGGCTCTTTAATTTCCATCAACTATTCCTCGAAGACGAGATGCATTGCGGAAAGGTTTGGGATCATCACAATAATTTATCTACTTTTGTGATACATTTCTTGCTGCAAGATCTGGACGTTTCAATTGCCTTTCCCAATTTAAATGTCTCAAATCCCTATTCTGCTCAACCCACCCTCAGGAACCATCATGAGTGTCTACAACAAAGTTATTTTCCATCTTGCTGTTACCATTAAAAAAAAATCAAAAGCAAATCAACTTGATTTGCATGTTAGCAACATGGCTGAGTACAAATCCTACAATATTTTTAACTGTCAACCGCAACATTTCAAAACAACCAATTTCATTCACTGCCGAGCCTGATGAAGGCAGAGATGGACCTGAATCTGCAGACTCGTGCTTGTCAAGCTATCTTGTACTGTATTTGGCCCACACTGGCCCCAAACCCATCACATGTGACATGAACTTGCTTCAAAGCCATTGTAGGCGGCATTTCATGGATTGTAATGATACCATTCGCTTCCTGGGGAGATTTTGTCTGTTAGATGTGTGCGAGAGATCTCTGGATGTTCATCATCACAGACTTGTTTCATCTGCGGTGCCATCATTATGAGACTCGTTCTTCCAGCTTCTGAGACGCGGAAGCAGGCTGCCAGTGTGGATAATTATCCGTCAGATTTCTAAGCAACGCTCAAACCCCACTCCATTAAAAGGAAATGATAAAGCAGAACCACCTCCCTTATTCAATGGGATCTCTCACAGAGAAATTACTGATCATATAATTATTGAAGGAATCTTGCTAATAGGACATCATAGTCTCAGGAATATTGGAGGTAAAAGAATCCAGAGGCTATTACTCACATCTGCAACAAATCAGCAACTTGTTTTCCCTGGGATGTGAAAACACATGATTAAAAAAGGAACGAAAAGTGTTTGTTGAGTGTTGTACAAAGATGTGTCCCACCAAAAGTAAACAGCATCTGCCCTCTGTCGGCCACACCTGTTCCTCATGCCACAATCGAGGAAAACTCTCAACATTTCTTGAAGAATTCAAAAAGTGGTTTCCACTCCATTAGTACAAGGACTACCTTTATTTATTGGAGCCCATTCGGATGCGCAGCAGGATTATATTTATACCCTTAAGCCAATGCCACTGGAGTCAGTACTATCTTTGCAATTTGGTGCATAAGCCTCATTATGGTGGAAACTGATCGCAGACTTTATCTGTGCCTCACTGGCAGCCCCATCACGTTGATTGGGTTCTGAGAGCTCATTAATAGCGAGTGCAACACCCTGGATACGTTAATGTAGCTCTTGTTCCAAATCTGCTGCACCAGCAGCAAACACCTCTTCAGGTGCATTGCCAACCAAGATATCAAGGTTAATTGAACCAATGTTGCCATATTCAATTACACCTTGCTGTCTGAGAAGTAACACGATTTACATTACGATGGAAACATGCAGTCGATATCACAAACAAGCAAGAGCGAGAATTCCTTTGTGATACATGTTCCCAACCGATGTGATATTTTATATGTCCAAAAAGGGCATAACTCTGTGAAAAATTGATGAAACACCCTAAAACCTGAACTTGTTCTGTAACTTATCATAATAAAGCTGCATACCAAGTTTCAGTTGAATATGTTAAAGAATATGGGGAAAAGTCTGAAAAACCGCAGGTGGGACAGACGGATGGACAGACAGACGGAGATCGCAAACCTATAGTCCCCTCCGGTGAAACCGGTAGGGGACTGAAAAACTTCTGGCTCCTGGTGGGATCTCACAGAGAAATGATGAAAACCTCATCAGATCTGGTGAGAAATTATTTAGGATATTCGTGGACACTCAATGGGTTGCATTACCAGTTCAAAATTAAAATCATGGTCTGAATGGAGAAGGGGTCCAACTAAGGGGACACTGCATGTGACCATCCAGCAAGCACGTGATAATGCTGACTTTACAACAATGCACAAAAGCTCCTGTGGTATTTGATCAATAGTTTTATAACCAGAGGGTACTTGTCCCATGGAAGAAAGTATCTCATGGATAGGAAGACTTTCTTCCCAATAGACCTCACACGCTCTTGAGGAAACTGATGGCCATGGATCAAGGATTTGAGAGCCAGCTCCTGTCCAGAAAAGGTGTTGACCAATATCCAGTATGTCACACACGATGGGTGCCAAGTTTTTTTTTGTATACAATGTCGAGGCTCATGGAGAAGCTAGAGCAGAGAATAGAGTAAGGATGTAACAGAACAAAACAGAACAGTAGACAGAGAGAGGGTGGGGAGGGAGGTGGGAGGAGTAAGTCCACCAATAGCAGGGTTGAGGGAAACCATAGAGGGAGACTTGGAGAAATAAGGAATGTGGGGAAGAATGAAGGCCAGGGGAGGACAGAGGAGGTGAGCAAGATGGTTACAGAGCCCCACACTGTCAGGAAGAAAAAACTGGAAACTTGGAAAGAGGTAGACTTGTGCAGGGTTAATGGGGGTAGAAAAGATCATGATGGTGGATGTGGAATTGTCTGAGGTGGTGGTGAACAGCTGTCTTAAAGCCCTGGAGGGAAAAATGTGACCCGAGAGACTGTGGAAGTTGGTTTCACAGGCAGGAAAAAAAAAGAAAAACAAATGATTGAAGGTGAACAATGATTCTAAGGAGGCAGCAGAAGACAGAGGGACCACCGACCTGTCTGCGATGTGAAAGTGATAGGCCCATCGACTCAGCTTCATCACAGGTGATTCCAATGATCTTGAAGGCTTTGGTTTCCACAGCATCAAGCAGAACAAGGTGTGATGCAGGGGAGCCATGCTAGAGGGGAGAACAATACTCCACTAAGCTGCGGATGAAGGCCTTGTAGGTGGATAAGAGTTCAAGGGTGCAAGGAAGGACTTTGCATGGTGTCAATCTGCCCATTCAGTGACTAGCTTTGGAGGGTAACTTAGAAGTGTGGTTTGCCCAAGAAAGAACACGGCCTGGAGTGAGGCCCAAAAGTTTAAGTGACTGAACTTCTATACCATCTCCCCCCTCTCCCACCCCACTCCATATACAGATAAGGACACAGATAAGCCAGATTACATTACAAGGAACTTCAATGCAGGAAGACGCCGTTAGACTCATCAAGCCTGCCAATATCTATGTACCTTCCAAGCCCCACTACTTGCAGATACCTAACTCATTTATAAAACTATCTACTGTTTCTGCTACCACTACCTTTTCAGGGAGACCATGCCATGCATTTACTACTCTGAATGAAAGACCCTTGCCTTATTAACATCCTAATGCCCCCTCTTTACTCTGAAACTGTGGCTCCTTGTGTTTTCCATTCTGCTGAAAAACTTTTCTGGACTTATTTTTTCGATACCTTTCATTATTTTAAACATCTCCATCAGATTCCTTCACATTCGAGCCTTTCACAAACTTACTGAATGTAAGATGTCCTGCCTTTTTCAGCCACTCCTCATAGCTTAGTCTAGCTAGGATTAATCCAGTTGCTCTGCACTGAACCTTCTCTATGGCAGCGAAGTCCTTCTTCAGATGTAGTGACCAAAACTGAACACAACATTCCAGGTGAAGCCTCACTCACGTCCTGTACTGTGGTAACAGTACCCCGTTTTATTTACTAGTGCACCCAGTCCCTACGGGAGCAGAAGGAGGGGTGATTTGTTATCCTTTCTGGGGTATATAGATGACAGTAGATCTAGGCTTGGGTCCGTTAGTCTGCGGGGTACGTGATTGTCAGGTTTACTCCCTTTTAGTTTTGTGTTAAACAGCAGTAGCGACTGATATAAAAGGTAATCATACATGTGTGTGGTTTATAATATATATATATATATATATATATATATATATATATATATATATATATATATTTACGGGCCAGGGGTCGGTGGCGAGAACGACCGCTAGGTGGGGGAGGTTACGCCATCTCCCACCAGACTCCCTGGAATTGTAGGCCATCGCTTCAGATAACTCCGTGAGGCGGTGGGTCGCAGAACCGACCGTGGTCACCAATATCTCAACCACGTAGCTTAGGGTCTTTTTGGCTTGAACCAATTTACCTAATTAACTTCGCGATTTCAACTACCGGGGAACCACGCCTTTGGCATGCCTTGCTCGAACCGGGTCACTCTACCGGCTGCGGTAGAGTTCCAACTTCCGACTACCAACTCCGGTTCGGGTGCAGTCGAGCGGAAACTGCCAAAGCCGTGCTGGCTAAGATGAACAGATTATCAGGTATAAAAACCCGGCTAAAACTCAGATCCGAACCATGCTGGACCAATGAAGGAAAAGACGGAAACGAACTGGGAACATTTCTACAATCATTTATTTACAAATAATTTACAAGAGAAAAAGGACACAGGGCAGACTTACGTGGGAATACAAGGCAGGCGAGATTTACAAGGATTCAAGAACTTACACAGTTTCTACTTACAAGACGGGCCCACACACTCAGATGCACACTCAGATGTTTTATTAGAAGACCCCCGCAGCCAGAGAGGGGGAGACGAGCTGGGATCGCAGTTCGGCGGGGTACCTGCACGCTGGAGGTAGGGGGTGCTCCGCAGTGCGGCACCCGTCAATGGTGGTGCGGCTCGGCCCACAGTCACACGCGCGGGGCTCGTGCCCGTGGAGGAACCTGCGTGGAGCAGTCGGGGTCCCCAAGCGAAGATCAAGGTCGCGGACGGAACCCACGAAGGCTCCACGAACGCCAGCAAAAGAACGAGCCAACTCCACGAACGAACCACGGACCACCAAATAACACGACGCACCCAACCAACGTGCTCCTTTTTTCTCTAATCCCCTCAGACGCGCTCCTCTCTTCTCCCCTCTCCTCAGACACGCTCCTCTCTTAAGAACCAACGAAAGGCAACAACAGAGCCCCGACGGGGCGGGTTCGGTGAGGCACACGTCACTGTCCGCCTTGATTGGACAGGGTTCCCACGGGCCCACCCTTTCTGGGCGGATTTCGGCCATACCCGGAGAAAGCCCGCCCCTCCCCTCCACGCGTGTTTGAGGAAGGTGGACATGGTGCAACTGCCTCGACCATCATCGGAATTCCGCCTCAGGCAATGGTGCACTGTGGCCCGCGAACCGAGGGCTGCAAGCGCGATGGTACCGTTGGATGTTTCGTTGGAGGATATGTGGTTTGTTAGATGTAATAACCGAGCTAAAAGAACCTCGCAACGCACACCTTTGATTCTCCCACTAGACAAAAGGAGGGGTTCTATCTCACATATACTTAACGGCATAACTAACTTTTGGGACCTGTATGTTGAATGCATATGGTTTCCAGATCCGTAACAATATATATATATGTAATTTATTTTACTTCCGGAAGGGATACCCCAAGAAATGCCACTATAGGCTATTTATATACGTTCACATGGCGTTTGTCCAAGGAGGAAAAACCCCTTGGGGAGAGTGGATCTTATTAATATTTATATTAATATTGTTTTGCAATAACATGAATATTATGCTATTGCAATGAGTGTTGTTACACTCGCCGAAGGAGAGGGCATTGCATTTGGGTCCGTTTGTTTGTCTGCACAGAACGTTCGTGTTTTCTCCGTAGCGCTTGTCAGATTGAGGCAAAATTTTCACCATAAATGTGACGACTCATGTGGAATGTTTTAATGATAATTATGACGTCATACAAGACGTGGTGTGGCAGCCATGTTTGAAAAACAGAAAAACTATCTCTGAAACCACATGAAGGAAAAAATTGAAACTTGGCACATAGCAAGTACTCCTCATGGGGAATAAGTGATTTTTTTATGATGTTATAGATGTCTTCATTATGATGTCATAATTGCAGATGTAGAATGCTTCATCTGATCAGTATGAAAAATTTTGAGGGTCATCTTGGGATAAAATGGTCCCTTACAAAAAAAAATGGATGACATCATCGGTCACTTGATTCGCAGCCAATTGTTAAAAAAAAAACCTTCAAAAATCTTCTTCTCTGAAGTGGCTGAACATATCAAGGTGAAGTTTACACATATGACTGCCTAACCATGAGGAACAAAGGTCACATGGTTTGATGCAGCCACATTGGATTTGCCCTAAAACCTATAAAAAAAAATCTTCTTGTCCAGAACAGCTGGACAGATCAAGGGAACTTAACACAAATGTTCCCCAAGCCTTGGGATACCAGGGTATTCATGAATAATTGAGTCACATGGTCTGGCAGCCATATTGGATTGAGCGAAAATCTTAAAAAAGTTAAATCAGAAAGTAGATGTAGATTTTGTTTTATAACATATAGATTAAATTAGAAATTATATAGAGATTATGTTTAATTACATCTCGATTAAATCAGAAATTATGTATATTATGTTTAGATATTGAAAAGCAGAAATTAGATAGAGATTATGTTTAATTAGATGTGAGGTTAAATCAGTAATTGGATATAGATTATGTTTAATTGAAACTAGATTATTTTCTCAGAATTTCAGCAGTTCAGCCAGTATTCTTTATTTGCATATCAGGCGATACCCAAGTCTACTTCCTCTGAGCCTTCTTTCTTTGAAATAATTTATGAATGAGCAGCAGATTGTTGCTTAATCAAAAATACAACAGCCTTGCTCCTCTCGAATTTATTCTCCAAATCCGAAATTGCCTACTGTGTAATTAGAGGAAAATGAGGAAAGTTTGCAATCCAAGATCGATTTTTAAGAAGTGTGATGGAACATACGTTATTGCATACCTTATCAGTGGGCCATAAATTAAAAGTAGAAGGGCACTCGTAGAGCGCATACCTCTACCATGTAATGCCTGATCCACGAAACATATCGGCCCAATAACTTTTTAAAATACAATGCTATATAATCGTTTTGAGCCGTAATCTCTCAATGGTGAAGAATCACTTTAGAAATTCAATAATTCTCATATCTAGATCCAGAATCGGATCTTCACCAAAATCAAATCAATTTGTCATGGTCACACACCCAATCTGTCCACCAAGATTCATCCAAATAGTCCACAACTTTTTGAGATATCATGCATATATGAGTTTACCCTATTCTCAATGGTGAAAATCACTTTAAAAAATCACGGATCCGGATCAGGATTTGAATGTTCACCAAAATTGAATCAATTCTTCCTTGTCACACACGCAACATTTCCACCTCAGCATATAAAAAATACACAAAACTGCAAGGGACTCGGTAGAGGCATACCTCCGCCTTAATGCTTGATCCACGAGAACATATCCGGCCCAATAACTTTTTGAAATATCATGCTATTTATCGTTTTTGAGCCCTATCTCTCAATTGTGAGGAATCACTTAAAAATTCAGTCGTCGGATCCGATTCGGATCTTCACCAAAATTGAATCAGTTTGTTGTGTTATTACACCCAACATGTCCACCAAGTTTCATCCAAATCCGTCTACAACTTTTGAGATATCGTGCTATATATCGTTTTTGGCCCGATCTCTCAATGTGAAGAATCACTGAAAAAAATTCTGGTAGTCGGATCCGGATCTTCACCAAAATCTAATCAGTTTGGCTTTGTCCCAAACCCAACCTGCCAGCAAATTTCATCTAGATCCGTCTACAACTTTTTGAGATACCCTGCACAGACAGACAGACAGACAGACAAGCGGTCGGTGCGATGGGTCGCCGAGCATGGAAACTATGACATATAGAACACAAATGGATGTCAATATAGGATAGGAATCACCTTAAGATTCTGCATATCAAATCTCATCGATTCCATCACTGATAACTACTCGGTATCATTTGAATGAAAAGTACCGAAAATGCGGTTTGAAATCAGAAATCCCCAAAGTTTGAGGGGGTGCGGTGGTGAACAAAGATCTAATCGAAAATCCGGCTCGATCGTTTGTGCACACTGTATTCCAGACGATTAGTGTGAATGTTCAGAACCATCCGACCATAACCCTAGATTACCTAGAAGGAGTAGCATTTGGCGCGAAGGCACCTCCAGCTCTCGTATATTATAGATTTTTGCACTAATTGATCTTTGACCCCTGACCTAAGCGAAATCGGTCAATATGTCCTGAGGCAAAGTTGTAGTACTCATTGAGTACCATGAACCTGCAAAGTTTCATTCGTATCGATGCACTCACCTGGTCGCTAGGGCCTTCAATTTTGCCAATTTTCGCGCATACCCTAATTGTAGGGGCGCTGCGGGTAAAGTATTCCATATATCACAAAAACCGGAATATATTTGATTGAGCATCACCTGTAGATCATTCGTGCCAAATTTCATAACCCTACGTGGGATAATGGCTTTCGGAATTGATTTCGCGTGAACGGTACCGATTTGGAAGGTTTTTGGTTGTTGCTAGGGAACCAAAGCGTCCCTAGCAACCATCACAATTTCCAAAGCACTAGGTCATAAGATGTACCTACCACCCGAGTTTGGTCAAAATCCGCCCACGTTTACTACCAATTATGCTGATGACAAACGAACAAACATCCAAACAAACAGACAGAATTACTGACAATAAGGGTCACCTATTTCGGCGACCCGACAGACAGACAGACAGACAGACAGAATAACAAAATCGACTGACCAATTGTACTTGAAAAATCTTCGATTTCGCAAGTAACAAACAGACAGAGAGGGGTGTAAACATTCTCCGTCATCTTCGGTGGTGGAGGTAAAAAGTGTGATGGAAACATATTTACCTGCATACGTTATCAGTGAGCCACACATTTTAAAAGGTGATGAAAACACATGTTGGCTGCATACGTTATCAGTGGACTACAAAAAAGTAAACTGTTCAGCCTGCGGAGGTATGCGCCCTACCGAGTGCTGCTCTAGTTCTTGTAAAATCTGCTAATGGATGCAGCCTGTGCTGTGTCGAATAAAAGTTAAACAAAACACCAAAAAGGCATGTTATCTACACGAAGGCCAGTGTTTGCCCATCTTTATGCTCAAATTACAGAGATACCAATTCAAATTATGTCATTTCACCCTTACCCTCAAGTCTTAAACCTTCAGGAGACAGGTTCGGTTGATCTAATTCTCATTTAAGATTGAGGATGAAACAACGAATTGGGAGTTCCAGAAACAGAAAACTTCTCTCGTATTTTATGTTTATCGCGTCAAACAATGACATATGAAACATTTTAACTGATTTATCGACTTTGATATGTGCTGCAAATTGTAAGCTTAGGAAAAGCGTTCTCAATGTGTTGAACTAGTGATCATGCAATCCACACCTTTATCTCATTTAAATACATAGGATGTAAACCTGATAAGGGGGCAGTTAAAAGCTGCCATGGCTTTCTAAATTAATATTTTGAGGCATGATCAAAGTTTTGAACGGATATGATTGTGAAGTCATTTGTGAAGCAATCATCTTCAATATGGTGATGTGATGCAGGTTGGGATATAATAATACAAGTTACAATGTGGCATCATCCCTCTTGAATAGTGTAACTGCAAATTGTGTGGACTATAAGTTTAACCATACCGGGAAATTGCACTATGCTGTTTCGACACGTTGAGTCTGTTTTACATTTAATAAAGGCAAAAAAGTGCAGCAATTACATCAACAACTAGAGGGAGCACTCGGTAGAGTTCAAAACCTCGCCGTCATACTGCTGGGTCACTTAAGTGAACCTGATTCCTATTCATTGTAGGTCAAAACGGATCAGACTCTACTGAACGACGATTGAATAAACTAAACTAGATCGACGCGCATGTAGAAATGCCAAAAAAAAAATCGAATTTTTTTCAAAAAAAGTTGCAAAATTTCTAAAAAAACATTTTCTAAAATTTTTTGGGGGGGGGGGGGGGGTTGGAAATCACTTAAAACATGTAGAAATGCAAAAAAAAATTCAAATATTTTTCAAATAAAATCGAAATTTTTTTGAAAAAAAGTTGCAAATTGTTTTTTTTTTCTCTAACAAATTTTTTTTTTTTGGTTGAAATCACTTAAAACATGTAGAAATGCAAAAAGAAAATTCAATATTTTTTCAAAATGGCCGCCATAGCGGCCATATTGGACTTTGGGCCAAGTCCAAAATCTAATGGCATGATCCTTGAACATACCTAATCCCCCTACCAAGTTTCGTCGAAATCCGTCCAGGAGTTTTTCCGTAATACTGTTCACACACACAACAAACAACAACAACAGACAGACAGGGGTGAAAACAGTAACCTCCGTCCATCTTCGATGGCGGAGGTTAATAACGCAAAGAACATGCTACAACTACTACTACTACTACTACTACTACTACTACTACTACTACAACAACTACAACGTTTTTAACATCTCTGATGATTCCCACCTTCTTGTGGGGTCAGCTGGAGAACGTTTTTCACTCATCTTTAATTAATGGCTGGCCAGGCCTGTTGTTTGACTGAAGGTACAATAATTTGTAGTTTGTTCAGGGTGCTGGCGATAGCTCGCCGACTCTTCCTGAAGGACGTTGTCGGATCTTTAAGGTCCACCAATTAATGCTGGCAGACGGGACGCCCAGTTTAACGCCCCTCCGATGGACGGCGCACACACTGATCCCTCGTCCTGCTCGCGAAACACCAAGATGATGCATTCGAGCTGGGCCGGGATTCAAACCCTGGATAGACAGCTCAGAGGCGAATGTTCCCACTAGTGGGGTAACTTAGCTAAATATAGCATAACAATTGTGCATTTTGTGAGGAAAGCACCAAATTTGGCACACTCGTAGCCTAACATATTATGAACAGATTTGGATATTGGGCCATCTCAAATTCAGCCGCTGATGGCTGTGGCAGCCATTTTCCACTGCCATCAAAAAATTTGAGATGGCCCAATATCCAAATCTGTTCATAATATGATAGGCTACTAGTGTGCCAAATTTGGTGCTTTCCTCACAAAATGCACAATTGTTATGCTAAGTTGCCCCACTATACCTCTAGGCTAATTATTATTCAGCATGTGAAAACAGTTCTGTAATGAAACACATTTGCCAAAGATGCTTCCGAAAGTTACTGCATTGCTGGAATAAGAGCATCCATTGAAGTGAGATACTGTAAAGGACAGTTTTTTTTTCATTCGATGGTAGAAAATCACTTTGAACTTGCCGATTGTATGTTGTAAATTTAATTATTTTGATGAGTAAGGATAAAAACAAAAACCGCATCATTTCCAAACAGCCTGTTTCCACAGATTCGTGTTCATGGGGTCCCTTACACAATCTTAAATGAATGTTAGCAAATCCCATGTGGTGGCGTTCAGATTTTGTCCTACATCTGACATAATGCTCAGTATATAAGCTGAAATTATTGATGAATATAAAACCCAATAAATCTGAGTCCATTTGCTCTCACAATTTCCTGTTTTGCTTGTTTCCTCCAAGGAGTAAACAAGATGACAATATGTATTTGCTCTCACATTAATATGACATGATGGTGCAGAGATAGCGCACTTAACCTTTGAGCAGTTTACTCCGGGTTCGTTTCTCAACATTACTATAACCTGTCGGATTGCCGTTTCACAGAGATGGAGCATAGGATCAATGAGTGCGCCGTCCTTCAGATGGACGCCAATACAGGTGTCTCACCTGATAGCCAGCGGACGTTAAAGATCCCACGGTGCATTTTGCGTAGAGTGAGTGAGTTATCGCCAGCAGCTTGAACAAATTACAATAACTTGCCTAAACCAGCTCCAGTTGGACGTCAGTCCTGGCTAGCCCGTTTGTGAAAGACGAAAAACTTCTCCCAGGTGACAGTGCCACAAAAAGGTGGGATTAATTGGGGGTAGTTAAAGTAGTAGTAGTATATTATATGACATCACATGATAATATGGGGAATATGACATCAGCATGAAATGTGCCCAATGGGGTCATCAAATAAGCATGCACAGCACTGTTCTCTTATGGAAAAACTTTTCTTCATTAATATTTATTAAATCAAAAAAATAAAAATGGAAAAGGGTGACCTTTGTGCATGATGTGTCAACGTGTATACACGCTTCAACAATAAACAACTTGGGTTATCAATCAGGGCTAGAAGGGTTATTTTGGCATGGTCCAGCACAGCCCCATCTGTACCAAACTAATGATTATGGAAAATAATTTGACATGGTCAGCCCAAGCTAAGATTTAGCTAACGGAAAAAGTAATGGATGGTGCAAAGCCAAACAAACTAACATAAAGACAGAGAAATTAACAAGGACCCTCAATAGCGATGAGGAAAGCAAAGCAAATGAAAAACCAAAGTCCATGCCTACACTCCCACTCTGCAAAATCGCAAAACGGTGAAAATTCTTATGAAAATGCAAGATAAGTGTTTCGTCCTGTTTATTTTGCAAACTCGAGACCCAGAAGCTCTTTCGTACACATATTGCAATAATCTGTTTGGTTGGCATGAAAACAAAAACAAAGGATCCCTAATGGGAAGTTAATTAAGGTTTATATTTCATTCGCAGATGTTGTTATATATTGCTGAAACCGAACTCATAAATATTTACAAAGTGCACATTTGGTTTCAGCAAAGAATGTTTGCAATAACTGAACCCAGAATGCAAAATAAACCTTGTGCAGGAATAATTGTATTTTTATTTTAATGCACAACCTATGACTATTCCAACTACAATCACAACTAAGACGACTACAACGTCGTGGCCAATAAGTCCCTTTAGCCCTGAATCTTTTCCGAGTAGAATAGGGAGAGTAGAATAAAACAAATACATTGACTTATTTACATTTTTATCCCCATGCTTTTTGAAAAAAAAATAGGGGGATATTGTAATCAGTTCTGTCTGTCTGTCTGTCTGTCTGTCTGTCCATCCATCGCGCTATCTCCTCCAAAACGGTTGTGCAGAAATTCACCAAATTTGGTAGTTTTGACCATCACCTGGCACAAAGGCACAAGAGCAGTATCCCTCCCCCCTCCCCTCCCTCCCCTTGGGGCGGGGTCAACAGTTCAAATAAAAAAAGCAATTTCGGGCAAGTTTTTAAACATTTTGAAAAAAGAAACTTTGTATCTGCAATCAACATTGGGGGATACATAAAATATGTAACGTTTTTTTCTTCTTTTATCTGACCCCGGGTTTATGCCTCCTTTTCCACCAAGGAGTAAACAATATGACAATATGTATTCGCTATCATATTAATGACATGATGGTGCAGACATTGTTACAAATGGGATGAAAATTACAATTAACAATGCTTCACATTAAGTAGTACATCATGCACCATGCTCTTAAGCCTTAGCAGCAGCAGCAGCTTCTTAGGTCGAGTTACATTCCTGGACATCTCATGCCCCCATCCCCAGCCCAGTCAAGTGTTACTCAAGAGCGCGACTTGCTGGTCACATGATTCCATACCTGACCTGACCTTGAGTGGGGACATGGGTCAAAACGGGAAAAACTTTTTTTTAAAACTAAATTTGACATTGGATCATTCCTGGTGGAACTTTTTGCCATCTTCCAGCCTTGCTTTCGGTGGGAAGCGTGGGGATTTGCAATGGTATGCTATCGTCTTCACTCTAGTTACATATATTTCAAGTATTGTGACAGTCAACAATCAACAGGATCATTATGAGCACCATCATTCATCCACATGGAACTAAACAACAACCAGTAACCATGGAGATAAAGGGACTTGTGGGACCCCCTATACACATTTATTCTCACATGCTTGTGGGGTCAGCTGAGGAAAGCTTTTGACCAAAGTCTTTCACAAACTGGCTACACAGGTCTGACATTCCAACAGTGATTTACTGAGGGTGCCGGCGATAAATTGCCGACTGTTTCACAAAGACTGTGGGATCTTTATCGATCATAAATGACCAGTGCTGACAGACTTGTCCGGCTTCAATAGTCAATTTTGAAATAAGCACCTCACTTTTTGTATGCAGCACATGGCTGCACGTATCATCATGTGCTGGGTGAGAAGCACGACTGCTGAGGCAATGCTCCCTGGAGGATATTTGCTGATGCAGTGCCCTATGTAGGTTAGGCCTAAGTCACATTTGCTCTACGGCGAGGATACGGCGGCCGTACGCCCTCTGAATTGAAAGAAACGTGCGGCGGCCGCAAAGTTTCTGAGGTGGCCTCAGGGTGGCCCTACGCCGTTTGGCTATATTTTACAGGCCGTAGGGGTCGCCGTGGAATTATAGCGCAGAGTTATAACTTTTTTCATTTCTACGTTCGCCGTAGCAATTCGACAAGCCGAAACAAAAGAACTGGTAAAAAAAAAAATAAAAAAAATAAAATAAGAACCCACTCGTTCCCGTCCGTCTGGCCGCACGTTTGCCTTAGGGCCCCCCTGCGGTCGCCTTGCAGGCACCTTGAGGCTACCTTGCGTCTGCCTTGAAAATACTATGGCCGCCGCAGGGACGCCCTAAGGTCACCGTGCGACATCAAATCAAAGACCGTACGGCACCCCCACGTTTTCGGTCTCCAGAATTTCTAAATACGCCGTGCGGCTCCCCGAAAAATAAAAACATATGTGACTGCTACATTGTGTGACCGTGGAAATACTGCGGCCGCCGTATAATTGCTCGTGGCCGTAGATTTTGGAGACCCCACGGCCGCCGTGCCAAATGTGACTTAGGCCTTAGAGCAGGGATTTTGGATTTGGCCAGGGTGCCGGTAATAGCAACTGCCTTTCTGAGGCTGCTCTATGCCATTCTTCACCCCAGGACTTCAACCGGGCGGTACACTAACAATCTCATGCTCCCCACTCCCACCCATTCATATGCATAATATTTTCTGCCCCATATTAACCCCGATATGAATGGTCTGACTTGCAGATTACCGTTTCCTTCTCTCATCCCTCTCCTCTTTTCCTTTCTTTCTTATTGGTTCATTCCCTTGTTTATTGTGTCCAGCTATTGTTCCGCTGCCATACCTCTGTCCTCTTGATCCTTCACGAGCCTCAATATTGTAAAAAAGAAAAATGAAAAAGAAACTCGAGAATTTTTCATATATATATATATATATTTTTAATCATATAGATTTTTTTTTTTTAACCAATTATTGGCTTGGTTGTGATTTAATATTGTATCCTCTCCTGTTCTCACAATTTGGATAATTAAGGATTTTCCCAAAAGCAAGCTGTTCCTTGATTGTTTGTCAATTGTCCACCAAACACCATTAAAACCAGAATAAAGTACAATGATGCCTCCTGCTGTCAATGTCTTGCATATACAATTCATATGCTCCAAGAACCTCTTATATTGTTACAAATGGGATGAAAATTATAACTGAGAGCATGGTGCATTAGATACTACTTCATGTGAAGCATTATATTAATAAAAGAAAACACATGCAGCAGGGGAAACCAAGGATGGGTGAGGTGCACAAAGGAAAAGTAATTATTTACAAACACAAGAAACACAGTGCAGTGCCACCCCTATCCTAATGTAAAACAATCTTAATTATGCGAAAAAACAGGCGCCATCGGAATCATTCCCGAGAAAGTTAAAAGTCCAGAGAGGAAGAAAGATATGAGGTGGTTTCGACCTCTTTGTTCGTAGGGAGGTCGACGGACCGACACAAACCCAGTTGCTGAAGGAGAGGGGTGGGGGAGGGACAGGGAGGAAGAAAACTGAGGGTGACTGCGGTGCGTGGTTGCGGGAGGCTGTGGTGAGTTGTGCGGTGATGTACAGGTGAAGTGCGGAGAGGAAGGTGTAAAGATGTGGATCAAGAGAGGTTGGAAACAAAGCAAAGAACGTGTGAGAAGATAGTCCTAACATGAAGTATAAAGAGGTCTGTGTACATGTAAATGCTACGGAACAGAGACATTAGATCTGTGGAAGGGAGAGGGATGGGGGTGGGGAACACGGTGCAAACAAGATGGACACTGCAGGGACTTTCAGGAAGGAAAGCAGGGAATTTGAAGGAGGTGGTTTGGGGTGGATTTACGGGGGTAGAAAAGATCGAGGTTTTGGATGGGGAAGACAAGAGGTGGTGGTGAACAGATGTTTTGAAGGCCTGGAGGAAGAATTGGATTGAAGAGAGTGAGGGAGTTTATTCCAAAGGTGGGAAAAAAAGAAGAGGAATGAAAGAGTGAAGGTGAGCGTTGATTCATGATTTTGGTAGTTTTACCAGAAGGGGTTGCTGGGGACCTTGAGTGCCCTGCAGAAATATTGGGGAAGGGGGGGGAGGGCATATAGCAGACAGAGTGGGGGGGGGTGAGATGGAGAGGAGACGGTAGAAGACAGAAAGACCACCGACCTGCTGCGGTGAAAGAGTGAGAGGCCCAAAGACTCAGCCTCACCATGGGAGATACCAATGATCTGAAATGCCTTGGTTTCCAAAGCGTGAAGCTGAGAAAGGTGAGATGCAGGAGCACCAGCACAGAGGGAGAGCAGCACTGCATCAGGCTGTAGAGGAAAGCTTTGTATGTGGTCAGAGCTCAGGTGGCCAGGAAGGACTTTTGCCGACGGAGGATTCCCAGTCGGCGACTGGCTTTGGAGGCCAGATTGGAAATGTGGCTTTCCCAGAAAGATCATGGCAGATAGTGAGACTCAGAAGCTTGAATGGAAAGACTTCTTCCAGAGGATTGTTGAGAAAGTGTATGGGGGTTATTTTTGTAAATGGTTCTTTTCGAGAGACATAGTGAGAGTGTGAGATTTGTCAGGATTGAAAGACATGTTCCACGTGTTGGACCAG
>CM068953.1:42397961-42422067 GCA_035128595.1 Eptatretus atami | reverse complement strand
ATATATATATATATATATATATATGTTGTCTCTGGAAACTGTGCACAAAGTTATTTTCTTCCCATTCCATTGCAGGATCATGACCTTGAGGTCTTTTAAAAATTCCTTTCATTTCCCTTCTCTTTTTTCCTCCTTCCCTAAGCTATTGTATCTCGCTCACATTGCACCCTCCCCACAACTAACCCACCTCCCCCACTCCCACAACCTCCAGATAAGCACAAAGCATTTTCCCTTATCTACCTCTCTTTTATCACTCGTGTTTTATTTCTTTGTTCTCCATCACCTTCAACACTCTTTAATCTGGTTCTAGTTCAGTAAAACTGTTGCAGAGTCATACTTGGTGCTGACCTCATGTAACTCCAAACCTGCACTCGTTCCATGAGCTATAATACCAGATTCCAAAACATTTATGATTCAGCTGCTGAATAATTGAACGAGGTTGAAGGAACATGCATCGAGTCATCACATCAAAGACAAAAATAAAATCGTCTTGGCATTGTTTACGAAGTCGAATTGGCAAAGTTTCCTAATAAGCACAAGGCTCGCATCAACTTTTACCCAATGGAATAAAATTCCATTCATGTGCTTCAATAAAACATCACATCAGTAGCTGGTATTCCAAATATTTGAGGATTTTCAATCAAAGCATTCCCCAAATAGCAGTGCTTCACAGGGTAAAATTGAGGAAGGAAATACTGAAAAAATTACCCCCGGTTGGGGGTGACGGTCATCTCTGAAGCTCTGTAGATGTGGATCTCTGATCGGCTTTGAATGGCTTCGATGTCGTCTTGTCTTTTGGTTCAACGTACAGCCGAAAGCCCGGGAGTAAAAAGGATAGAAAATCTCAGAAATTAAACTCCATTTCTGAGTTATCCGGAGATAGATTTTGAAAATGGTTGATTTGGAACATTTATGATCAATGTGTCTTCAAAAGGATAAGAAACTGGACCTCAGAAATCAACCGCATTTCTGAGTCATAAATGGCGGATGATATTTTGACAATGGATTATTTCACAAGTTTACAGCATTGTGACCTTGACATTGACCTTCAATCAGGTCTAAAGTTCATACCGTCGCGCATCACTCATCGACCCCTACCTGCATACCAAGTTTCATCAAGATCAGGGGGAATTTTTTTTTGACCGTATCACATCGATGATTTTTCCAACTTTGAAGACACGTGATTCGATAACCAGGACGAATTAAAAAAAAAAAAAGGGCCCGACCAAATTTAGATATTGTTCCATATTATCAGAATCCGAAGGAATTTCGAAGATCGGATCATAAACAGCGGAGATAGATTTTGAAAATGGACGATTTCGCAACTTTGGAGTGACCTTGACGTTGAATCGGGTCAAAGGTCATACCGTCGTGCATCCCTCATCGACATCGACCCATATACAAAATATCAAGAAAATCGGAAGAAAAAAATGGGGACGTACGTACGGATGTACGGACATCGAGACTGGTTTTATTAGGTCATCTCGTTGGAGATGACCTAACTAGCAAGTAAGATGTTTGGGTTAGGAAAGGTTAATGGGGGGAAATAAAGATCATGGGTACCATTTAGGAATGACAAGAGATGGTGGTTCACTGCTTGCTTGAAGCAGTGGATGGAAGAGAGAGAGAGAGAGAGAATGTGGTTCCACAGATGGGAAAAGTGAGGAATAAAAAATGAGATGTACAGAAAACCTGGATTTTTTGAAGTCACACCAGGAGGGTTTTACTGGAAGAACACATGCATCCGGGAGCAGATATGGATGGTCAGAGGACAGAGAGCAAAGGAGGCAATATCAGAAAATATACAGAACAAAACAGAGAGACCACTGACTTGCCTGCGATGTGAGAGCAACACACCTTGTGCCTCGACCTCATCAAGGAAGATTCCAATGATTTTGAGAGCTCTGAATTCCAAAGATTCCAGGGGGAAACGATTGTGATTTGGGGGCGCCAGCCCAGGGCAGAGAGCCGTACTCCATTGCGGCCTTGTTGACCGTGAGTAGCTTTGATTTTCCAAGATGTTTGTTGGATTGAGCAAATACAAAGATTGTCTCTCTGGGATGCATTGGATTAAAATCTCCTCCACCACCTCCTCCTCCTCCTCTTACATCAGCCTCACAAGTTCCTGAAAAGGCGAGGCTATTGTAATCAGCCTGCACATGGCAATGTCTGTGAGTCTGCATGCAGATCTACTTTGACATATGTTGTGCTCAGATCTACTATAATCTACATACTCTGGTCCAGTAGGGCTTTGCTTAACTTGTCGGTCTTGTTTTATGATTGGTAGGTTAGATATATTGTGTGAGTAATTTGATATATGGATTTTACATGTACTAGCATTATTCATGTAAACATATATTTTACTTTATATAAATTGATTCACATGTTTGCTGTATGAGATAATCACACACTTACATCTTGGCTGTGCTGTTGTTGTTGTTGTTGTTGTTGTTGTTGTTGTCTGAATCTTAGCATGCAGTAAATATAAGACAAGGAAATGTGAGTTACAAGGAATTACACTGCCATTGTTGCAGTAAAAAAGTTGGACCAAATCTTGGTGAGGTGCTGGATGGAAACACCAAGAAAAGTGTCTTTCATTTTTCATAAGCTATGGATAAATGTCTCCTTTACAACTCTAAGAGCTAGAGGCATGAGTAGGGGAAAGGGTCTTGGTGGTTAAAGTTGCCTTCACCCTAACTCGTCCATTGAGCAGCAGTGGAAAAGACGAGTCATGGGGACATGCAGCACAGAGCACGCTGGTGCAGTGAAAATAAATGGACCAGTTACGGGGCAGTGATGCCAGAGTGAGGCAACTCTTGGACAAACAAATAAGGTGACCAGCAATGTGCACAGCCAAATTCCATCACCTGGGCAGGAAGCTGTGCCCGGGTGAGACTCAATAAAGACTGGAGCTAACGAATACCATTTCTCTTGTCAATGCACTAGAGAGCTCTGGGGGAGACACCCATCTACCATGACCAGGAACCCCGGGTGAGACTCAATAAAGACTGGAGCTAACGAATACCATTTCTCTTGTCAATGCACTCGAGAGCTCTGGGGGGAGACACCCCATCTACCATGACCAGGAACCCCGGTGAGACTCATAAAAGACTGGAGCTAACGAATACCATTTCTCTTGTCAATGCACTAGAGAGTCTGGGGGGAGACACCCCATCTTCCATGACCAGGAACGAGATCGACACTGCATTTCATCAGAGGAATCTTGAATCGTTTGAATTCTCTCCAGTGCAAACTATACTCGTGGAAAAACGTTCCTGTGCAACATTTACACCCATGTGAAGTGAGAAATGAAAACAAACACATCATGTTGTTTGGTCACATCAATATGTAGTGTTTGATAAACATGAAAACGACATGAGAATGCCAACACGTGTGTGCAAGACATGTCTCCAGAGGCTCGATGATGAGGGGTGCAGTAAGAAGTCAGTTAACAGCTCAGTATCTGGTGTGGACCACCATTTACGTTGACACACGCTTGGCAACGGCACCTCATTGAGGTCACAAGATGGTTGAAGGAGGCTTGAGGGATGTCATTCCAGATCTGTACCAAAGCCTTCCGCAGTTGGGCCACCGTCGCTGGCTGGTTTTGAAGATGGTGCAATTGTTGTTCCATTTCATCCCATATATGTTGTAAGGGAGAAGGATCGGGTGAAACAGCTGGTGAGGGAACTGTGGGAATGTTCTATTGTGCGATCAAGTCGGTGACCACTTGTGCGACGTGAAGGTGCGCGTTATCCTGTTGATGTGTGATGAACGTGCAGGAACAGGAGGACAGAGAACTTCATCACGTATGGAATACCTGTCAAATTGCCAGCAATGACTTCCGTATGGATTCTGTGACGTGCAGTGATGCCTTCCCAAACCATCACGCTTCCACTGCCAAACGACGAACCTTGCACAACACATGCGTCGGCATAACGTTTCCCTTCCCGTCGATAAACGTGACAACCGCCATCGCTGCTGTCAAGATGGAACCTCGACTTATCTGTAAAGAGGATAGCAGCCCAATCTTGTCTCCTGAACCTCAGGTGTTATCTACACCAAGCGAGGAGCGTATGTCGATGAAGTGGCAACAAAATCGGACGTTCTACTGGTCGTTGTGGTTGGATGTTATGCTCGCACAACCGATTCCTGACAGTTCTGGCACTGATTGGTCGCAAGCCAGGGATGCTGCGAGCTGTCAAACTTGCTGTCCTCGAACCGATTCCTAAGGTGCACAAGCCGGATGTGGTTATCCCCTGCCGACGTGACGTCACACGTGGTTGCCCAGAATGTGGATGGTCTCTAATGTTTCCAGTTTGTTGATGACGTCTCCAGAGTGACTGTGTGGTGTTCCGATGAATACCAAAATTCCTAGCCATAACGATTTGTGGCATTAATGTCTCAAGCACGCGAATGTCACATACACGTTAACTTTTGGAATGGCATGACGTCACATTTACCACATATAGACATCTATAACAATGCTTGTCACAGTTGGGATGGTTCACCGAAGCGTGATGCATTGCAATTTTCTCAGTACCACGTGTTGCACTGTCACGTGACTCGGTACACATGCACGTCAATTTGTGCAAGCGGTACACAGTATGCACGTGCAGGTTCCAGATATTCACGGGTAAACTGGGGACCATGCCAAGGCACAGTCATGTTGTCTGACCATTATATTGCTGGGGTACATGTCAGTATGATTATCTCCACCACTGAAGGTGAAGGAGGTTATGTTTTCACTCCTTTCTGTGTGTTTGTTTGTTTGTTTGTTTGTTTGTCTGCGTGCAGGATATCTCAAGTTTGGACAGATCCGGATTATATTTTGTGGACAGTTCCGGTGTGTGACAAGGACGAACTGATTCGATTTTGGTGAAGATCCGGATCCGGATCCAGATCCGACTACTAGAATTTTTTAAGTGCTTCTTCACCAATGAGAGATAGGGCCAAATATGATATATAGCACGATATCTCAAAAATGTTTTGGGCCAGATATGCTCTTGTGGATCAGGCATTACAGGGTGGAGGTATGCGCTCTACCGAGTGCCATTCTAGTCTTGTGTAATTTTTTTATGCTGCACGGAAACTATCTTCTGTTGGTATACAATAAAGTGCCCTCTAATTTGGTGCAGGCATGAAATAATTTGTTGTTGAAGGGAGCTTCAAAAATTTATTTTTGTGTGTTCTTTTATGCATCTTTTGTGTGTTATATGTGAGTTATCGCCAGCACCCAAAACAAATTCCACGTTCCTGCTCTAATCTACACTGCATCAGCAGCACATTGTCATACCCCTGCAAGAACTGATGCAAACACGCAGCCACATGCTACATATATGAACCTACGTAGTCAATTGGGACTCTGAGACTGTGCCAAGACCGAGTTCGTGATAATTTCCCTCGACTGCTCCTTTCCCAACCTCCCCACCGCAACCCTTCTTGCATTTACATTCATGTGTGTGCATCGACCTAGTGAAGACTCAATATTCATGTCTCAAGTCCTCATTTTCTTTAAATTCCATTTTCAAAACAAGTTTTAACCATTACATCCACATCCCCTTGTGCTATAATTAATTTGTGTTTGAGTATACCATTTAATATCAAGGCTGCGAACTTGATACACAATAGTGAGCTCTTTTCAAAAGGCACCGTGGCTTATTTTACCTCCAAGATCCTGCTGATTGGACAGCTTGCTTGACACCACGATCCAAGGGATGGCATACTCAGACAGAAACAAGCAGGTGGATAAAGAATGGGAAAAGAGAGGAAAGAGCCAAATAAATAGTAACCTGCAGGTATGAGGGGTGGGTGTTGGGATGGCTAGCAGAGGTAGAAAAGATATTGTATAAGAGTGAAAGATGACAGGAGATGGTGGTGTACTACCGTCTTGAAGCCCTGGAGGAAAGAGAATGGGATTGTAATGACTGGAAGAAACTATTCCACAGATGGAAGAAAAGAGGAGCGAAAGAGTGGAGGTGAGCAGCAAGTTTATAATTGGATTCTACAATGCAAGGGAATAAAATGAGCACCAAACAGCTTACGCTAACAACTGAGCTGTCCTAAACTATTTAAAAACTTTGTTGTTTTGAAGGACCATTAAAGGAAGAGCTTGCTTGAGTAGGGCTGCTTTTCACAGCACCCTGGAACCAACATACACTTAAACAAGACATTGTTTTATAAAACACTAGCTGAAGTACCCAGCGTTACCCAGGGAAATTCAATGAAATCTGTATTTAAATATTACCTGGATGACAAATTGGGGAATGTTGGCATGATGGTTTCATCTATCATAAATATGTATGTATATATTATAATATATATATATGTATATGATATATATATATATATATATTGTTACGAATCTACGCCCGCCCGGCGTGCGAAGCACTGCTTCTCACTAATAGCAGCCGCACGCCCACCGGACGAGCAATTCAGTCGTGACTTCCCGGAACAACGCAGAGAACCAGTCACGGGTATGCCTTCAACGCACACCACGGCCTAGTCCGTATTCTACCCGCGCGACAGGGTCAATCGCCGAATATCGATATACCTAAGTATCCGCGCGGGTAACCTACCGAGGGACCGTACCTCGGCGAAGGCCTGTGTTGGACACGAACCGCTTAAGCGGTTCGTTCCGTTCTGGATAACCGAGCGGTATTATCGCCAGACCTCGCCGGACCCGATTCTATTTATCGGTATTCAAAACAACTAGTATTCGAAAAACAATATGGCACTTCAATGGGGGGGGGGGGGGAAGGACACGACGAACGGGTTTACATTCACACAAGCACATTTACTTTACACAGCACGTATGCAGGCATGCACGTATGCAATTATGCAATCAATGGGGGAAGGGGACAAACAGAGCAAGGTAAAGCACTACGACCGTCTATGATTTACCATGTACATTTACTTAACAACAGTTCTACTTGAAAGACTCGGCCCACACATTCACTCAAAAGAAAAGCAAAGAAAAAGACCCCCTCAAAGACAAGGAGTCAGACTGGGCATGGGCCTTATAAGTGGCGCTTTGATGACCGAAAGGGCCCCAGAGACCGTTGCAGGTTACCTGCACCCTCGTGGTGCCTTGCTGGGGCGAGTCGCGACGTCCCGTCCCACGGCAGCTAGCGTAGCCCGGTTGCACCCAGGCCTTGCCAAGCGGCAGGCGAGCTCTCTCCGGCTCTCCCCACACGCACACGCAGGTTCGCGCGACACAGCAGTGCTGCGCCTCCAGCCCGCGTCTCCTTTGCGACGCCCAGACTCCACCGACCGACCGCTCCAAGCTCCTGACTCGGACACGAGCCCAGATCTTCACGCAGCTCCGGCAGAAGCAGCACAGCTCCTTCCGCGGCGTCCAGCGGCAGCAACAACACCAGCAACGACAGCAACCCCAGCAGCAACTCCAGAGAGAGCGTGCAACGCTCCGTGCGCCCTTTTTATTCCCCACGCCCTGCCCTCCGCTCTCGCCCCGCCCTCCTTCCAGAACATGCAGGAAACTTCCAGAACATGCGGAAACTTCTCGAAGGAAGAGTTTTCCCGCCAAATTAGGGACGCGCGCCGCCGCGGAAGTTCTCTTTGTCTCTTGCAGGGTGGTTGTGTGAAGCGGTTGGTCAAAATAACGATAGCAAAGAATAACGGCTAACTCAAAGATCACAGCCCTGTCCACACGAATAATTCCCATTAAACAACGGTGGGGAAATCTAACTGAACACACACTTAGCGATATAACTGAACTAAGGACCTTTATGGTGTTCTGCAAATTTCCACGGCCGTAACAATATTACAAAAACTCTCATCTTGAATGTATGTATGTATGTATGTTCCCGAAATACAGCCAAAACGGTACACGATAGCGCAAAATTTTTGGCCCACCCAACTCACCATCTCCTGCAGTGCACTGTGCAGTATCAAGTTTCGTTCAAATCGGGCAACGAAAAAAAATTATTAAAAAATCAATTCCCGATTCAGTCAAGTACTCTTCGGGATTATTTAATCAATGCAAACAACCTCAGTGGTATAGTTTGCTGGAGCTATCTTTATTTTTTTTTTTTTTGAAATGATTTTTTTTATCAACCGCTGTCACAACGGCAACCCAACGGGTTCATGGGTCGTCTAGTATGAATTACCAATATTGGGCGTTGCAAATTGTGCTTGGACCACTTTCCCTTCTTTTAACTTCTTCTGATCAATTTTATTTTTTAAATGCAACAAACCACTGCAACCTCAACATACGATCTTCACAATACATATTACTCGATTGCTCCTGGAAAAAAATGCTGCCGTATTAGCAAAAGCCCTGATCGAGACTTGAAGTCCAATTATGTGATTTTAAATTTTTTGGTATTTTATCAATTTTTTTTTTTTATCCAACTATAGTCCTCGACCTTCCTCTGGATGAAAGAGAAGACCATGCAAAGTTTGATTGCACTGGTTCCTGCAGGTTATGGATGCATAAAAAACTAGAAGGGTACTTGGTAGAGCATATACCTCTGTCACGCAATGCCTGAACCATGTGAATATATCGGGCCCAGTAGATTTTTGAAATATCATGCTATATAATCGTTTTGGCCCGATCTCTCAATGGTGGAGAATCGCTTTAAAAATTAAATAATTCTCGTATGCAGATCTGGACTCGGGTCTTCACCAAAATTGAATCAATTCGTCCATGTCACACACCCAATGTGTCCACCAAGTTTCGTCCGAATCCATCCACAACTTTTTGAGATATCGTGCTTTATCTAATTTTTGGCCCGATCTTTCAAAGGTGAAGAATTACTTTTTTAATTCTCGTAGTTGGATCCAGATCCGGATCTTCATCAAAATCTAATCAATTCGTCCTTGTTACACACCCAAGCAGAACACCAGATTTCATCCAAATCCGTCTATAACTTTTTGAGATATCCTGCACACAAACAGACAGACAAACAGACGGACAGTGGTGAAAATATAACCTCCTTCCACCTTCGGTGGCAGAGGTAACAAACAAACAAACAAACACACAAACTTTCTTCTTTATATATTAGATATAGGAATACAGAAACACTTTGATCTCGTGCATCCAGTCAATCTTTATCATTTTCAATGCTGAGTGCTAATCAAGTTTGTTTTGAAGGAGTTTCTACAAGGACCATGCAATCGTTTTCTGGCCCTTCATGCCATAACTATGTATATTGTAATGAGAGGTTATATCACTTACTTTTTCCTTGGCAATCTGATCATGCCTCAAAGCTTCCATTTCCATGTAGAATTCGAGTCAACATTGACTGGAGATTCCCCATTTAGCAATGCAGGCTGAGCAAGATTGCCCATTGAGCACACACTGATCAGGACTTTACCAAATTAATTTGTCTGCGTGAAATGGCCAAACAGCAAGTTACAAGTAATGGAGCTTACTCTACGTATTGTAGTCTACAAACAGAAAATGATAAGAGCCAGTGGGCATTAATACACCAAAGAATGTCCATTCTACAAAGTGCACACCTGGAGGGCCATGTCTGAGAGGTACTAAAAAGGTGAGCTTTGAAAACAATCGTCGATGCTAAAGAGGTAGTGGGGGAGATTTTTGCAACAAATATCACATTAGGGTGCATACATGTGATATTTCCAAATTAAGCAGAATTGGTCTCACACCAACCGGTTGTCCACGACCCCACGTCCCCCATCACCAAATATAATGGAATAATCATCATTGGAGCACATATTATGACATCATCAGTGCCTCTATTTTGAACAAATGCATTTAAAACGTGATATACAGTAAAAATTAAAATCTCAGCTCATTGAATCTTTAGAAATTGTTTGAGAAAAACGATACATACAGTATCTTTAAATGGCCATTTCTGATCAGCCAGTGATCAAATTATCTCAAATGGCTTTGAAACTTCTCGTTTGAAATTTAAGCTCGAAACAAATGGCTCATCAACAAAACCTGCATGTCAAACAGCATACTGTCAGTTTTCAGTGTAAGAACATTCAGAATGTTTTATTTGGCTCTGCATTAACTGTGTGACCTTTTCACCTTTCCCCTCTTTCTCTGTCCAAGTGACATTTTCTACCTGGGCAAACAGCCAATATCAGGGTGAATAGTAATATCAGTAAAGATTCATGGCTGTCCAGATGGGTACTGGACTGCAGAGCCAAGCGGAGACACAGTGCCATCCATACATCAAGGCCGAGCGCATGATGAAATGAAGTCGGAAAAATTGATCAATCTCAGAGCAGCATGGCACTTTGGAAAGTTGTCAAACCACATGTGAACCCAGTCTTGGAAACGGGAATTAATGGCTGACATCAAATGCTTTGAACAGCGAGAAGTGTATTGTGGAGACCTCATCACTTGTGTTCTGTATTAACAAGCAAGTCATGCTATGATGCAGATGTATATATATTTTTTGTGTTTTCATCGATAATATCTAACGCTTATTGATTAGTTTGTATACAGAGCACATGAAATTTAATGATGTGCACAATGACTTGGCTATCTACACATTTTATCAAAGTCAACAAATAGATTTTGAAGCTTGAACAGTGTTTTAAAAGGACACAATGCCATTGCCTATTGGAAAATATTCTCTACATCTTTGGAGGATGTCCTATCTTTTCCTTTTTGCTATAGTACTGTATTTTCACGCAAATAACCCATGGGATAGACGTTAAATTAGTTCCAAAAATTTCCAAATGCGGGGTATACTCAGGTGCAGGTTATACAGTATTTCTCATAAGGTATGTGACATCACCACAGGAGATCACCTTAAACTATCAAGCACATACAAAAGAGACAGTTTTATTTTTTTTGCAAGTTTAATTGTAATATCTTTAATAACAATTCTTTCGCATATTTTACCAGCTCACATCTATAGCCTTTACATATATATATATATATATATATATATATATATATATATATATAATATATATATCCAGCTCATATATATATATATAAATAATATATATAAATATATATACATATAAATATATATAAATATATATATATAAATATATATACATATACATATTTACTGTATATATGTACATATAACATATATATATATATGTATATATATATATTATATATATATGACCGGGCGTAGTGGCGTGCGCCTGTAATCCGGCTACTCGGAGGCTTGGGTTGGAGGATTGCTTGAGGACGGGAGCTCTGCGCTGTGCCGCGCTATGAGAGGGTGTAGGGCAGCCCTGAATCATGGCGAAACACAATCCTTATTCCTGTGTCGTAAGACGCGACAGGATTGCATCAGGAAGGGCATCCGGCGTAAAACCTATGCCAAATCAGTATGCGGATCATAACGGATGATCCGCTGTGGCAACCCCTAACGGGAGCAGCCGAAAGACGAACAACAACATATATATAATATATATATATATATATATATATATATATATATATATATATCAGTCTCTCTCTCTCTCTCTCTCTCTCTCTCTCTCTCTCTCTCTCTCTCTCTCTCTCTCTCTCTCTCTGTGTTCTATGCATGCCACATCTTTTAAGTTACAACTCCAAACTAGGGTACATATACAATGTTGTGTGATGGGTAATATTGCTATGTGGCCATGGCCTCTGGTGGGGTTGTGGGGGGCAGGGGTGTAACCTCTTTCTTTCAATGTGTACCGTGTAGCGCCACCGAGTTGTGGTAGCAGAGGGTATTACAATTTCTTTTTTCATCTGGGCAACGCTGAGGTTAAAGCACTCTTTGCATGGGTAAATTTGTCCTCCTCCCCCCCCCAATCCCCCTCCAACCCCATCCAATGGCAAGCCCTCAGTCAATATTCGCTATGACTGCTCAAACGCCATTGCAACAGTAAATTAATCTCCGTGCTTGAAATTTTCCGGTAAATCTATACGTGCTTGAAATTTTCCGAGAGAACTTTTTTCCCCAGGTGTGGGGTATACCATGGGGCAGCTGATTTATTTGTGCGAAAATACAGTCCTGCAAATAACCTCCTGTATGAGTATTGTAGGATACTTTCCGACAGGATATTTTAGTCTTGTGAGAGTGCTTGAACCTGAGAAAATGCATAATGAGTCACAATGTGGTACTCAGTACTTTGCCCAGAAGCATAAAAGGGAAGGCTGGTTCTCTAAAAAATAAATAATCGAGGACATAAGCCAAAAACTGCTTAATTATGCACAGTAATTGAACACATTAAATACATCACGTCTTCCTGGTGCACTAATAACAGTACACTCAGGGAGTGATCATTTATGTGTGATATTCAAAATGTTCTATAAAGAAGAACCTTCAATAGTCCAAGAAAGGCCAATAGTTTCAATATTCCAATATACAAGTTTATATGACTTTTAAGAAAAAACAAAAATTGGGGTGAAGGGGTCCATAGTTAGATTGTGCTAACAATGCATTGGTCTGTTTGTTTTAGTAAGTTAGATTTATGCCTGTATTGGGGATCTGTTAGAGAGAAGTCGTGCGTAATGCGTGCACCGAGAAGGCGGTGATTGTAGTCTTAAAGAAGAATTGGGTAAGGAGTACTGTGGAAGGCATTCTGTACAAGCGAGGCCAGGTGGAGGACTTGTGGTACTTAACACCAAAAGCATTTAAATGGACGTCATGATGAGCTGTTTGGCCAGAAGACTGCAGGCCATGACGGTGAAGTGAGCTGTGGAGCCCTGGAGGGGGTGGAACGGCTAAAAATGGCAGTGCCACTCACAGGCAACAGACGGGCAATGAATGGGACCAGCCTCATGCTGGAAAGGTGGTCCTTGGGACTCAAAAGGAAAGGCGCGTCCATCCATGCGCATGGCCAGATGGCAATAGGACCTCTGGTACAGATGTGAAGACATCTCGGCCCTGTTGCTGCTTCGTTGCTCACCAAGAAGGACCAGTTCATAGAGTTTGGATAACTCTCCCTCTTCCTCATCGCCATCCCTCCTCATCGCCATCCTATCGATATCTGCCGGCACAACCACACCATTGTAGTGTGCCCAACACCGGATCGTGTCTGTCCTGCATGCCTCATGGTCTGGTAACATTTGTTATGTTGGCGCCATAGCTGTGGTTAGGTTTTGTATTTAGTTTCATGTACAGTGCTATATAAGTGTGTGTACTTCCCTACACATTTGTCTTTTGAGAACATGGTCTGTTCCGTGTATTTATTATTCACATCTGGTCTTCCCTCTCACATTGTTATAATAAACCATGATATGGAAAAAAACATTTTCCCACCTTTTGCCTTCGTGCACACCCGGACCAACCACCAACTTTTGTTTATTTATTGAACAATCCTTGGGGGATCGTAACTTGTGAAAATAACGCAGTTTAGAACTATTAAGACAACACAATGTAAATTCAAACGACGTTTCGGTAACTTGCGAGGGTCAAAGCCCACTCGGCATGATGGGAGACGTTAGTGCAACCCATCGCCGTGATAGTACATTCAAAAATAAGAAAAAGCATCGTGGAATGTAAACTGTTTTACAAACTTAGATTTATGGCTTTGTAGTTGCGAGAGTTGGGACGAAAGTAAAGCCTCATATTTTTTCAGCTCATAAACCTAGTGTTGCAGGGAATCTACGAGCACAAGTGCAGAATGAAAGGTTTGTATCTCCTGCCCATTTTAAGTTGAGCGCTAGTGTCACAGGGAATCTAAGAGCACAAGAGCAGAATAAAAGGTTTGTATCTCCTGCCCATTTTAAGTTGAGCGAAACTGTGATTGGTCCCGTGACAACGTCGCACCACGCTTTCAAAATGGCTACCTCGAAAGATGTGCGTACAAAGCAGAGAACAGTTAAGGAATTTGTTTTTGGGAAAGAGGTTTCTCCAGTGGATATTCATCGGCATTTGAAAAATGTGTATGGTTACACTACTATTCAGCATTATTAGACACTGGGAAAAGTGTTTCAAGAGCGAGGAAAGCGATATTGATGACGAGCCTTGAAGTGGTCGGCCTGCAACCACAGTGACACCGGAAAATAAGAGTCAGATTGATGTTCTCATTAAAATACTTCGTAGTTGACAAAGACTAAATGGAAAAATAACTTCACACTTGCTACATATATAGGGATACTCCTTGTAATTGCCTCCATCACTTCAGGTGGACGGAGGTTATGTTTTCACCCCTGTTTGTTTGTCTGTATGTTTATCTGTGAACAGGATATCTCAAAAAGGTATGTATGGATTCGGACAAAACTTGGTGGACAAGTGTGTGTGTGACAAGGAGGAAGTGATTCGATTTTGGTGAAGATCCGGATCCAGATGCTATAATTTTTTTTAAGCGATTCTTCACCATTGAGGGATATGGCCAAAAACGATGTTTAGCACTATATCTTAAAAAGTTTTGGACGGATTCGTTCGAAACTTGGTGGACTGCTTGGGTGTGCATCAAGAACATATTGCTTCAATTTTGGTGAAGATCCAAATCCAGATAAGAGAATTGTTTTTTTGTTTTTTTAAGTGATTCTTCACTATTAAGAGGCAGGGTCAAAAACGATATATAGCATGATATCTCAAAACAGTTTTCGACTGATTCAGACAAAACTTCGTGGTTGAGTTGGGGAGGTGACAAGAACAAGCTGATTCGATTTTAGTTAAGATACGGATGTAGATCCAGCCTATCAGTGGGCTACAAAACGTAAACTGTTTGGTCTGCTGGAGGTATGCGCTCTGTTGAGTGCCGTTCTAGATACCTCCCCCACTGAAGGTTTTAACCCCTGTTTGTCTGTCTGTTTGTTTGTCTGCGAACAGGAGATCTCAAAAAATTGTAGATGGATTCACATGAAATTTGGTGGATGAGTTGGTTATGTGGACAGAACAAGCCGATTCGACTTTGGTTCAGGTTCGGATCCAGATCCGGCGCATCAGTGGGATACAAAACGTAAACTCTTCAGCCTGGCGAAGGTATGTGCTCTACCGAGTGCCGTTCTATTTTTCAAACGTAATTGCAATTATTCTATTTAGTGAGAAAGAGAATAAAGGCATTACTTTTGTACAGACCCTTGAACGTCAGGCTGGCTGCTGAATAGCTTAGAGGTACATGCAGTCAACTTTGAGCTGTTTAGCCCAGTTTTGAATGACGACTCTGCTATAAACTGTCATCCAAGTGTTTCTCATGCAGGGTGAGGCATCATGTGTGTGCCATCCATTTGATGGACACCAAGCTGGATGTTCCATCTGCTAGCATTAGGTTGTGGATGTTAAAGATCCCATAGTGTCCCTCATAAAGAGTAGGCCAGTTGTCATCGACACCCTAAGAAATTCAAAATTCCTGCACCTCGAGTCGAGTATCCTGCATTGGAATGACATTCGGTACAGGGTTGTTCTCAACTTATCAAGAACACCCCGAAACTCTGTTAAAAGTATGGACCTCCACTATTGCTGTTTATATGAGTGATTTATCAGTTGTTTCTGTCATTCAAACTTCACGGATGCAAAACGCACCATTTTGGCAAACCTCCTCCGTGAATCTCCCCAGCATTTTTGTCGACACAAGGGTTTTGGATAAACTGTTTAAGTCCTGACTGTCATTGTCTGAAAGGAGCACGGAGAAATTAAACTAGGATGTAAAGCTCTGGCACTGGAACATTGCAGAGCCCCGAGGTACAAAGGAAATGTCTGAACATTGTTTCTGTAATCTAAGCCCTGAGTGTAGATTTTAAATCTGGTTTTGTTGGGCTGCAGCCTGATTGTTCACCATGCGTGCCCCTGCCAGACGATATCTACTGGGTGTTGCACTGCCATTGGGCGTGCAATTGTGGTCGACTCACCTCCTGTGAAGTCCCCAGGCATGCACGGCTGGTATGAGGCTGAGTCTCCAAGGGTTTGAAAGGCCCACGGACTCTGCTGGCTCTCCTTCATCTGGACCCTCTGTTCAAAAATCATTGTTTTACCTTCAGAAGCCTTTCACTGCGGTAAGCACTTTGATCCCTCATGTTGCCATGTAGGAAACTCAATTAACCTAAATCCATCTTGGTGTTTTCCATCAGCTCTTCTCCTATTTTGTTTGTTGAAAGAGCATATTCATTTTTTTTGGGGGGGTTGCTCTTTTTGAGCAGAATTTAGAACCATGCTGCAGCTTATTAATTATAATGTCTGTTTGTGGTTTGCAAATGTCCAATCATTTAAGCTGTGCTTGCTGAATGGTGTTGCACTGTGTAGTTAATGAGTGCAAATTGACTTAAGCATCACAACTACAAAGTTTTCCTCTGGGTAGAGAGTTTGAAATAGTTCAAGCTTAACCGGATCTGGATGATTCTTGCATTACCGAACAATTGGAATGTGAATGCTTCATTGCTCGAAATTTGAATTTACTATTTTTATAAGAATGTCAATAGCATTTTTTGGATCCATATTCATTGCTTGAATTGGTACATTGAATGGAATGGTAAATTGGGTTTTCTATCATATGCACAATTAGTTCAGCCCTTCGTTGTTCTCCACTCTCACGTGTTCCAGATTAGCCACGTTAAAGTGCCAAGGATTTTTAGTCATCCGAGGTCATTAAGGGAGCCATAACGCTCAGCCTCGTCATCACAACGAGCTGGTTTATCAGATCTTAAGGGAGTGATTGAAAGTTCCAAAGCTCATGATAATATTACATTGGCTCTTCACTTTGTTCAACAGAAACCAAGATAATGAATGGTGCAGTATCATCATCATCATCATCATCATTTCGTGTGCAGCTGCCACTGCTATTTGCATCATTGCTGGGAGCGTGGCTGTGCTGCTGATGCAGTGCCCCTGTTACCAGTAAGCTGGTACTCATTTTGCCAATCTTGGAAGGATGGTCTGTGTCAACACACATGGTGTTATTTAACAGCACGACAGGGGCTCAAACTCAAGACCCTAAGATCTTAAGCTAACACCAGGCTTAATTGTGCAGTATCATATCAATGCATGATCTGCCTTGCCTTTCAAGCACAGACAACAATATTCACTTTCCAATGAAAGCCAACTTTGGTATCCCAGTGAGACCACCAGGCCAATGGTTCATTTCAAGACAGGTGGAAACTGGAAAAAAACCTCAATAGTCAGGGTGGTTGACTCAATACAATAGGTTTTATTAACTGAACATTGATGAAGGTATGCTAGCCTCCATGGGGAGCAAAGCTTATGTTTCAGGTGTTCACCTATTTCAAGGGGAAAGGACGAAGGGCTGATGTCTAAAACATCAACTTCATTTTTCTTCCCACAGTGGTAGCATATTTTTGTAAACGTTCAGTTGATAAAGCGAATGTTGGAATTGTCCACCTAGCAGATCGACACCAGCCTTGACAAAGACGAGTATTCTTTCGTCAACTTTGTAGTTGTTCAGAAGTTGAACACCAGGGGCCAAGTGCAGATTAAATATCCTTGCAAAAATTTTCACCTCTCCGCAATTTCCCCCTCTCCATCTGTCTGTGTTATCACATTACTACATATACAAGAAAAAAAAATGTAAACATGTAAAAACATAGAGGGACGAAATGTCAAAAACAAACAACCAAACAAGGTAGGAATGATACCACAATACGACACCGCAATCCTCTTCTGGATTACCATCACGATATCTTTTGACTTTGTTCCACCACAATCGCACAACAAAAACTACAGGCATAAATCAGCTTCGTCCGAACAAATCGAGTTCCATAATCAGCCAAATTATTTTGTTTGACGGGGATTTTAGGAAAAGAAAAAACACCAGTGCATGTAGAGCTCGCAGTTTTACCCGGTTCAAAAAAAAAAACGCCAAAAAAACTTTACGCAAAACAATCATTTTGCAAAGAGCTTCCACCATCATATGACCTTGTGAAATGGAAACCCCAGAGAAGATGAGTATTTTATCATTTTACTCCTGTTGCGTCATTTGTGGATAAATCTTTCGACCTGAAGCGCTATGCTGCCCAAACGGGTCTGTGTAGAGGAAGGGGACGTGCGGTCATGTCTCAAACAGCACGACACATTGGCGGTAATTAGGGTTCCATAGGAAACAAGGAGGACAACGCATGATATAGCTGAAACAAAGTATCAAAATGATTACTCGGTGTCCATACGAGAACATGGGGGTGACAGATGGACCGTAGGCAGGTGGGGGTGGGGGGTGGGGGGGTACAATAAGCTTGATAGAATGTTTTCGAAAGCGAGCCAAATTATAAACTTATATCATCAGTTCCAAAAGCACAGAAGTAAATATAAAATTATGAATGCAAAGGAATGGCTGGAACAAGGAGTGATCCAAAGTGCCCGCCACCCCCTTCCAAACGTGGGCTCACCTTTCTGTATCCTTCCATCAAGAGACGAATGCACTGTCGAAAGCACATCGTCACCAGCCCAGCCAGACCCATGCCGAGGAACCTCGCACTCGTTTGCTGTGCTCAAGCTAGCGGCAGCAATACTGGGGGCATGGAGAAGGGGCTGCGGGGGCATTTATGCAGACACTGGTGCACCTAACCCTCCCTCACGCCCCCCCCCACCAACTCAATCTCCTTACCAATATGTTGCTTGTGATGGAGGGAATGTAGCTGAGCACCACAATCTGCATGCAAACTTATCCATATTACTCTGCGGTTCAGCTCTGGCGGTGTTTGGAGGACGGAGGTTTTGGTGGAGGGGCATTGGAGGCGGCGGATAGTTTGGGGGACAGGTGTTACCAACCTAGGATTGAAGGGGTGATGGTTGGTGCAGGATCTTACAGCACCAGAGATGGAGGAGGGGGTTCATAGCGCAGGCAAGTGAGGGGTTCATAGCACCAAGGAAGTGAGGGGTTCATAGTGCCAAGGCAAGTGAGAGGGTTCGTGCAGGAGCTCACAGTACCAGGCTGGGAAAAGGGTAGAGTCAGGGGTTCACATTATCATCACTGTGGTGGGGGGGCTAAGTGGGGAACAGGGTTTCACAGGTGTATGGCAGGGAGATGTTCATGTTTCACATTGTGATGACTGGAAAGGTGGGAGGGGGAGATAGGGTGAGAGAGCCAGGGATTCATATGAATGCAAGTGTTGGTATGGACGCATACGCAATGATTCCTGTGCTCGGCTGGGGCCTTGGGGGGGGGGGGGTTAAGGGCTCAGAGGTACAGAGCTGGGAGGGGGGAGGGTTCAGAGTAAAGCGTGAAAGCTGTGGATGGACAGTGTTAACAGCACCAAGAAGGAGGCAAGGGGTTCAAATAATCAGGGCTAGGAGAGGGGGGAGTGCAGAGATTCACAGCTCCAGGGTTGGGGAAGAGAGAAAGGAGTTGACAGTTGGGTGCAGTGCTGAGGGAGGAGTGAGAATTGACACTGCAGAAATTGGGGGGGGGGGTTGGATAGTGGTGGGGATGGTGCATTGTGCACCTATTCTAATTAGGGACATTTAAATACTGAGCTCATTCCTCCATTCTTCCTCCAACTGACTCTTCCCCTTCGTACAATGTGCACTGAGGGATTATCGCATCCATCACCAAAGAACATAGAAGGTCCGCTTATTTGGGGTCAGGACCCTCACAGAACCTTCACAGGCTTTACCTGAACTTCACACTTCCTCTATCAGAAAAATAATGCAGTAAGGGGCCATTTGGACTATCATGCGACATCAACATCATATTAATTAAAATGTATCAGTCAGTCTGTCAACTTAATTTCACTGGGTGGGGAAGGAGGAGGGAGACAAATGTGCGGCAAGCACAGGAACATCACGAGAGTGATTGTGTATATGTACATTTGTACAGTATGTATATATATATATGTATATATACATACAGTATGTATATTGTATGTATGTATGTATGTATGTATATATATATATATATATAAATATATTGTTACGGCTGTGGAAATTCGCAAACATCATTCAGGTCCCGTAGATGAGGTATTTCTGAAGTACATGTGTAGTTAGCCCAAACCCATT
The DNA here is from genome assembly GCA_035128595.1 of Eptatretus atami. Taxonomy (NCBI): domain Eukaryota; kingdom Metazoa; phylum Chordata; class Myxini; order Myxiniformes; family Myxinidae; genus Eptatretus; species Eptatretus atami. The sequence continues at coordinate 42,402,238 of CM068953.1, read as the reverse complement.
GTTTAGAGGGAATTAATGTGATTCATTCGGGCTGCGATACTTTGAGATAGGCGTTTTTCTGTTCTGCTTTATTTTCGAACCAACCACACTTCAACGCCAACAACGCCAACCACACTTCAACGCCAACAACGCCAACAACAACAACGCCAACCAAGCCACCACTCCAACAACGCCAGCACCGCCACCCTCACAACCACCACCACCATCTTCGCCACTACTCCACACCAACGAACGCCATCCTCCGCGGTCCACGTACGACGGTTTGCGCGTTGAAGACCGTCGAACGCGAGAAGGGAAGGGAGAAGTCCCCACACCAAGGACGCGCGTTTTCCCGCCTGTTTCCTTCCTTGGCCGGGCGCCAGAACGGCTTCGCCTCGCCCCCCACAAGCCGCAGGTGGGAGGGAACGAAGAGGGAACGCCCCTTCTCGAAACGCCTCGAAGGGGGTGGAGCAAAAGGCGGGGCGGAGAAAGAGGGCGTGGCGCCGGGCGTATAAGAGTGAGAGGCGCAGGAGGTGCTGGCTCTTCTCTTCCCTTCTTCTCTCTGCTCTGCTCGCTTCTCCTTGGTCGTTGATTCTGATGTTCGTTGATTCATCTGCTCTGCTCGCTTCTCTTGGTTCGGCGCTGGCTCGTCTCTCTTCTCCTCGCTTCTCTCGCTCTGGTTCGGCTGTGCTCTGGAAAGCGGACGGGCCGAACGCCGGAGAGAGCTCGCGGACCACGGCAGAGACGGGCGCCAGGACTCACATTAAGGGAAGTCGACTTCCATTTTCTTTGGGTTTGTGTGAATGTGTGGTGTGGCGCCGTGTCTCTAAGTAGAATTGTGTAAGTGGTCCGTGTGTCGCGTATTCGGTTTTAACTCCTTTCTTTATTATGTGCATTTCTTTTATTTGATATATGTGCATTCTGGCTGTGAATACTACCTGCTTTATGTGTGCTCGTGTGTCGTTGTGAATAAAATGCTTGTCTGTTGAATTCTTCCCCCGTTTCGCTGTGTCCTTCCTTCGTTGGGTCTCCATCTTGTTTCATGTAAAGGCACGGTTCGGCGGGGCAATACCCCGATAATATATCTGAACCGTCAAGCGCCGGACATAAACAGCCGCTCCGGTTATCCGTTAGCAGGAACGAGCGTCGCTTAACGCACTCGTCCGAACGCCTTGTCGCGAGTACAGACTCCGATCGGTAGTTTAACAGCAAGATGGACAGAATGGCGGGTACTGTAGCCTATAAATCGCGACAATATCTTTCTGGCCGATTTACCTCACTATTTTACCTGCGCGAGGTACTTTCATAATGCGGACCTGGGGTTTTTTTGTTATAGGAGAGAATCTTGGAAAGGTTCCACCCTGTGACTCGATCCTAAATGTTGCTCAGAGACAGCACGTGATGTGCACCGACTGGTATTGGTCTCTTGTTTTTAAGATCCCATGGTGGGCCGAGGGCGGCTACTTCAGATTTTCGAGGACAAGGTGCGATCCATCCTGTGGCTGTGAGAGCACGTCCGACGGGCGCGTGACAGGGAGATGATATTCGGAACATATATTGTTAATATATAAAAACAAATAATATAGATCTTGAATGCCATTATATTTCCTTGTATGATATTTTTTAATTATTACGTAAGTTTTGTAACAGCGAAATATGGGCGTTGGTGTTTGTCCTTGTTGGACCTTTAAAGATGCACGGACGAAAATACTGGGCCTGATCCTCAACCAAACTTCACATGCGACAGAAATGTGACCCGGCCGAGTGTCATGTATAAAGAATTGTATCTTCAACTCGCACGGTGAATTTGCTCAGAGACGCTCCAACACCATGATTTGTAGACCTGTGAATACATTTTTTCAACGTTCAGCGCGAGTTCTGACATTGGGGCGCAATGCATTTGCAAGTAGAATAAAAATATAATGCACAGTCAAATTGAAGACAATTGAGCATCCGAGCTTCTCATGGTTCTGGAAATTATGACGTCATCACCTGATTCGAGTGTACACACACGTGTATTCTTCTTTCAATCCACCGAATGTGACCAGATCTCTTGGAACGGATTTGCTTAGAGAATCGTATAACGGAAAAGTCGCAATCATTTGAAGACATGAAAACGCAGCCTCACATTGGGTTGAGGATATGGTTTTTTATTGATGCGGCAATCAATCTTTGATACATTTGAAACTCGAGTCTTCTGCATAAAAACAGGGCGCGAAAATGAGAAGTAAAATAGGTGATGAAAAAAAATATAAATGAGTGGACTCTACAATGTTACAATTATCTGTGACATATACTTTCCGCAGACCTGCACGCGCCGGTCCTCCTAACATTCAGGGATTCTGTGCGGGTTGAACGGGTCGAATCCGCTAGTATATAATAATATATAGTGGGTCCAAAGTCGCTAAAAAATAGAATGTGCCACACATACAGCTTAAATAGGTTCTAGGATATTTAGCCAATTAAAACGACACGTAAAATGTTTTTACATTATACGGATGATTAAAGGTCGCTCCAAAATGACTGTAACGTTAGTCTTACAATGACTGTTAATATAACGTAGGGATGGTCAGCTACTGAATTATTGTGTACTTTCTGGTATCTTGTCCGAGCTTTGGTAGTAGTCGTGTGCATTTATAGAACCCATTGGGTCTGATTACTTAAGCAAAGCGACTGCACCGGACATTCGTAATTACACTAAGCCAATTACTATTCTCGAATAAAATGACCTAAACAGTTTAATATCATTACTGGACGTCTCTGAAGCGTAATAATCTCTCATTTCATATTTCTAATCATGATAAGGTGTTGTCCGGCTAACATATCTTAGAGTAATTGACCCCGACTGAGTTCGAAAATGACGAGTCAAGCTTCTACCTAGGAAGCTTCGTTAAGTATACAGGACCTATGCGCTAGTTCATCAACCATACCTCGTAATACACCAAGCCCGGACCCTTCAAATTCCTGCTCTCCTGAAAAGGTCCCTGTATTGCCATCTGTCTCTATTCCCGAGTGTTCCCTTCGTCATACCACCTCCTCCGACAGATCTCACGCAAAGTTTCTTTTCGATCTCCTGTTCACGTATTTGTCCTTCCAGTCCCTCCCCCCTCCTGGTCTCAGTGCCCTTGATGTGCGTTGTGTGTTAGTCAATAAACGAGCCCGAGCAAGGTGAATTAAGTTATCACAAATTTAAATTAAAAAAAAAAGAGTTTCAGTTTGGTACAACGCTGACCAGAGGTTAAAAGAAAAGGAGAATTTTGGATGGAAACGAAAAACTGAAAAATAAATGGAGCAAATTTCAGAAAGTAGTTATATAAAGCCTTTTTCAGGGAATAAGTTAACTGCAGTTGCTCTGGAGCAATTGAGTAAATTAAGTCTGAAAAATGATGCATTAAACAATCAGTACACCCTCTGTCTGGATAAGGAGTGTGGAACAGACGTGGTTTGCGACACCCTCTGAAGCATTACTTGGACAAGTATGCACTCAGGAGCTTAATATTGCTATCAAAGGTGAGAAAGATGCCAATTACAAAGAAGCACATGACAGATCTTATCACCCGTTGTAAAAGTGTACGTCTTACTTTGGGACGAAAATTGCAAAGATAAGCCAAGGCTACAGTGTATTACACGTCTCACTCATACCAGTCCATTCAAAAGGCCTTGAATAACTGGTAAGGAAACTCTGTGTACGCAGGAAGTCAAGGTCTGCGAATGACCAAAGCCACAACACAATCATAAGGTGACTATTCTGAGTCAACCAGCTGTTGTGTGATGGTGGTCTCACAGAAAAGCAACATATACTCAAGCCACCAGCTTAACACTTTGTCGAGAGTCAGAACCAGTTTCAATGTGAGAGAAGACTTCGCAGCTGCAGTTTGCTGGTTCGAAAGCATAAGAAAGCATTGCTAAGGGCAAAAATAGTAGAAAAAGAGTGGCTGCTGCCAGGAACACCACACAGTGAACACTGAAAACGGAAGAAGTGTTATGACGCGAATCAAAATTGAAATCTTCGGTTCATCATCATGGGTGTTGTACGCCGTTGAGTTGTGGAAAGGAGGTTCTGCAGTGTGTGATTACCAACATGTCAACATTGGAGGAGGAACGTGAGGATTGGGGCTCTGCTGATAGGCGATCTGGCAGACTGGCGACCAGGTTTTCTGAAGCAAAATTGGGTCTTACCACATAGCTATTCATTTCAGGCACATACATACCCTTCATTTGGTCGAAGCCTAGCTCGGGTAGGGGGTATTATACCTACAAGGCAAAGATAAAAGCCAACAACCTCCAGCTATTCAGAA
>CM068953.1:42374616-42397041 GCA_035128595.1 Eptatretus atami | reverse complement strand
CAAGCAGTTGTGGAGAAAAACACAAAAGCTCCGTGCGGACAAACAAACAGACAGACAGACAAACAAACAAGCAGTCATAGACTGGTACTTACGAAATCGTCAACTTGACCTCTCACCTTGTCTAATAAAAGCTGTCTCTAGAGAAGGTAGCGACGCAAACCAAGAGTTTCTACGATGATTCTGTACCAAACCATCAAAAATCGTAACGTCGACCGAAGCAAAAATCTCCATTCTCCACGCAATTATTTAATATTATTTTATCAAAGTCACAAAACCGTAATATTCGGCCATCCACCAACAATCTTTACATAATCCAATGGCTTAGCGAGTCAGGCATGCGACGATACATTTATTGGATAAAAAATGACTTTTAAACACCATCTTTATCGAAAACACCGTCAGCGCGCACACGGAAAACCTTTACCTGACTCAACGACGCGTCTGCTCGAGCGCGCTGCACAATGTGACGAAGCCCTGACGCGGCGAGTGAAATATTTTTTATACAATCTTAAAACGTCTCCAAAACATCCGATTTTTACCAGAATTTCGACAACCGAGTTTTAAGCGTCCAAGCGATAGCAAAAACCGAAGACAAATAAAATCGAAGTTAAAACGAACTCGTAACGTCGAGCGAAGCAAAATACTCCATTTCTCCACCGTTAATTTACGGAATTATGTTTGACCTCACTGTGACCTTGACCTTTGACCGATTTTGACCAAAACTAATCAGCGCTAGCCATCACCCTCCTGAATCACGTGTGTAATTTGACATTGGTAGCTTCTTTCCGTTCTCGAGTTATCGTGCCTACAAACAAACACACAAACACACACACACAAACAAACAACACAAACAGAGGACGGAAGTCATCAATATACTTACGAAATCTTTAGATTTCGTAAAGTAACAAAGCAGTCTATACGACTGGTACTTACGAAATCGTCAACTTAACCTCTGACCTTGTCTAATAAAAGCTGTCTCTAGAGAAGGTAGCGACGCAAACCAGAAGTTTCTACGATGATTCTGTACCAAAACCATCAAAAATCGAATGTTGACCTCACTGTAACCTTGACCTTTGACCGATTTTGACCAAAATCTAATCAGCACTAGCCATCACCCTCCTGAATCACCTGGTGTAATTTGACATTGGTAGCTTCTTCCGTTCTCGAGTTATCGTGCCTACAAACAAACACACAAACACACAACAAACAAACACACAAACAGAGGACGGAAGTCATCAATATACTTACGAAATCTTTAATTTCGTAAGTAACAAACGGACCCAAATCCAATACCCTCTCCTTCCGTGAGGGGAATAAGATCATTGAGGCAGGGCTGAAGTTACTAAGGCGACAGTGGAAGAAGGCAGTGTGATGGAAAGCAAGGACTTGCAGAGCTTCGTAACCAGGTTCATTGTCAGTTAGGTTCACTCAGACGTGCTGAGCAGCAAAGACGGAAAAGGAAAGAAGAGAACACCAAAGGAGACTTTCTTCAACAACCCATACCATTTCACGAAGAAGCTTTTTGAGCAGAGTAAGAGCGGTGAGCTCATCATACCCCGAGAAGTTATGGAGGAACACCTTAATAGCATCTATTCTGATGAAAACCAAAGAAATACCAATGCCTGATATAGCTGGACTGGTAAGGCCAATACAACCAGCATCGAGTTTGAAATATCAGAACCAAACTGGCAGAGGTGGTGAGGTTTCATCATGAAAGAAAGATCTGCATCTGTACAGGTCGAAGCAGAGTACCTTACAAAGTGTACAAGAAGTGTAGTGAACTCAGGAAGTTCCTCTGGAGATTGTTGAAAGTAGTTTGGCAGAAAGATGAGGTTCCCTCTTCATGGAACAAAGCAGAAGGGGTGTATATCCCAAAGGAAAAAGAGTCAAGTAGTTTTGGGCAATTTCGACCAATCTCATTGCCTCAATGTGGAGGGCAAAATCATGTTGTGGTTTTAGCTGAAGAAAATTTCACCCTTTCTTCTTGGAGAACGGACTGATTAACACCTCTGTGCAGAAGGGAGGGATACCAAGCTTTCCAAGTTGTTTGGAACATACCAGCATGATCTGGAAGACTATCCAGGAAGCAAAGAAGCAGAGAAGGGGTCTGAATGTGGTTGGCTTGATCTTGCCAATGTATATGAATCTGTACCCCATGCATTGATCGAGTATGCTATGGACTTTCTCTGGATTCCTGAGAAGGTGAAGGATTTCATCATGAAGTGTTACAGAGGGCTCTCATATGCGGTTTTCGACACGAGAATTCACAACAAAGTGGGTGACCTTGAAGTTGGTATCCCAATGGATGCACTATATCCCCCATCCTGTTTGTTTTGGCAATGGAAGTTATCATCAGAGCTGTCAAGAAGGTTGGTCCAGGAATAGCATCTCATGAAGGAGACGAGTTCCCACCTCTACATGCCTTTAAGGATGACCTGACACTTCTCAGCCGAAGAGAAGAAGCAGTGGTGGTGATATTGACCAAACTCGAGGAGCTGATGAACTGCGGGTAGTATGACGTTTAAAACAAGAAGTCCCATAGTCTGGTTTTCAAGAAGGGAAGCTGGTCGACACCCATTTTTTGTTTGTGTGGCAAGGAGATTCCATCAATTCAGGAGCAGCCTGTGAAAAGTCTTGGACGGTGGTATACTGAGGAGTGAGGGAAACCAGAAGAGTTCAGGAGACAGTTAAGCAGGTGGCAGAGGGTTTGGAGTCTATAGACAAAAGTGGTCTATAAGGAAAGCTGAAACTCTGGTGTTTGCAGGATGGCCTGACACCAAGGATCATGTGGTGACTTTCCCTCATGCTTCCCTCCTCCCATAGCCCTTACACTCCCCCCCTCCACGCCCGTCTCTAGGCGGAGTCCCGCCCCCTGCTTTCCCTCAAGTCCCCTATCACATTTGCAGAACATCCCTTCCCCTCCCCATGACCCCTTATCTCCCCCATCCTCCTCGCTCCCTCCCCTCCCAGAGTATACCGCAACGTATGGTAAGCCTCGCTCCCTCCCTTCCTTGCTTCCCTTTCCTCGCTCCCCCTCCCCTCCCCTCGATCCCCCTCCCCTCCTGTCCTCCCCCCCCAATCTTAGTATATTCCTGTCACCGAAGCGATGGGTTGCATTTGCTGCTATATATTATAATGTTGAGTCAAAAAGTATGCACAATATATTTATATTTAAATAACATAACTACAATTGAGCATGCACAAGAGTATCATTTTTCCACATAGTTCCCATACTTTTCAACAAAGTTTGTCTATCGGTTCACAAGCTTCTGTATGTCCTTCGAAAAAAAAAGTTTATAGCTGAGTGACAAGCCATGTTTGCACCACATCTCTAACTTGTTGGTCACTGGCAAAGCGGCAGCCTCTTAAAGCACCTTTGAGTGGACCAAACAGGTGAAAGTCCGAAGGTGTCAGGTCAGGACTGTACAGAGGATGCTCCAACACCTCAAAGTTCAATTGCCGGAGGGTTTCCATAGTATGGGCAGCAGTGCCAGGTCAGGTCAGCAATGAGGGCATGTTCCGGAGCAGCGTGCCGCTGCATCCACTTACCGCCGGTACTCCAGGGGCCTCCGTCTGGCCATCCCCCAGGCAGATGCCTGGCCCATCCCCATCTCCTTGAGATGCTGATTAACCTGCTGCAACCACGAGGCACGTGGTCGGCCCATTGGCCTCCTCCACTCACGAGGCTCCCTCGCTGAGAGAAACTGTTGAGAGTGTGTGGACGGGCATTTTCATGCAACAATGCGACACCTTTTGACAGCAGACCTCGGCGTTTCCATCGAATAGCTGGTTTCACCTGGTTCTGGAGCAGTTCACAATAACGGACGCTGTTTACCATTGTGCCACCATCTTGTCGAGTGGAACGAGCTCTCCCCCAATCCCCACTGGAATAATCTCCAAAGAAGCTCGAAATCCAGATAGGCAGCTCCGTTTGATGTTTAACTGATGTTGACCATGTAATCTTTGTCTGTTTGACAGTCACCAGGCCGAGATCTCTAAGTTGGAGGTCACACTTTGGTGTAGAGCTATGTCCAATGGAGATCGGGGGAGTGCTCGTCACACTCCACATGTTTTGATTTACCTGCCGATCACATCACGTGCCTTCTGGTTGAATGGTTTGCATTAGCGGGAATAATCGTCTGGGTGGCAGACGGATGGTTATTCTGCGCAGATTATGTGGTTTTTACCATGCGAGACATAGTCCATAGCGATGCTCACCATAACAATCAGGAGGTACGTCTCCCCCTTTCCCTCCTCTCTCTCCAGTCTCCCTCCTCTCTCTCTTTCTGCCTCCCATCTCTCTCTCTCTCTCTCTTTCCACCTCCCTCCCTTTCTCTCTCTCCCCTCTCTCTCCTCTCTCCTCCTCTCTCCCCTCTCTCTCTGCCCTACCCCTCCCCCCTGCCCCTGTCCCCAACCCCCGTCTGATATATATATTAATATATATATATATATATATATCTCTTCTTTCGGCTGCTCCCGTTAGGGTCGCCACAGCGGATCATCCGTTATGATCCGCATACTGATTTGGCATAGGTTTTACGCCGGATGCCCTTCCTGACGCAACTGGTCGCCTCTTACGACACAGGGATAGGATTGGTTTCGCCATGAATCCGGACTGCCCTACACCCTCTAATAGCACGGCCCAGCACAGAGCTCCCTCCTCAAGCGATCCTCCAACCCAAGCCTCCGAGTAGCCGGATTACAGGCGCACGCACTATGCCCGGTTAATATATATATATATATATATATATATATATATATATATATATGTATATATATGTATATGTATATATATATCTGTATTATAATTATAATATATATATATATTATATATATTATATATATATGTGTGTATATATATTATGTGTATATATATATGTGTATATATATGTGTATTATATATATCTATATGTATATGTATGCATATATATGTATTATGTATATATATATATATATGTATATATTATATATATGTATGTATATACAGTATATGTATATATATATATATATATATATATATAATATATATATATATATATTATATATATATTTATATATTATATATACAGTGGGACCCGATTAATAGAATCACGGTTAATAGAATCACCCGTATTATAGAATCAAAATCGTTGAGACCGATTCCATTGTATCTTAATGTACACAATTTTTCCCGTTTATTAGAATCAAAAAACCCGCTTTAATAGAATCAGCTGCTGGCCATCCACTTCGACAGTTCACGCCTACTGGCCGCCACAGTTCCAACTTTTGCCACCAGGCGGCTGACGTCATGCTAAAATAACGCTATGCCACTACAGTGATTTCGGTAGTCATTGTACAGATAGGCAGACGGCTGACAGCTGCAGTCTAAGCACTAGGCGTGTCGTCATTTCCACGATGGACAAGAAACGAAAGCGGACGGATCGTTTCAAACATTGATAAAGCACAATCCTGAGGGACTATGACGCTTTGCCAGAATGAGCAACGAGAAGCTGCAGACAAGTTGGAAATTAACCAGCCGATCCTATGCAAGATTCTGAAAGATCGAGAGACCATTCTGAAGGTCAAGTGGATTCGTCTTCTTCTCAGAAACGCAAGCGAAACGGCAACGCACCGATGTCGAATCAGCAATGGTCAAGGGATTCAAACTTCTAGAGAAAAGGAAGCACCGCTTTCTGGACCTCTGATGCGGAGAAAGCGGTCAGTTCGCGGAAAAGTTCAACAACAAGAAGTTCAGTGCGACAAATGGCTGGATTGACCGGTTCAAGAAAGACATGGAATCGTCCACAGAAACTTCACGGAGAGGCAGCGGCGGCTGCGTAGGAGGGAACAAAATGCTGGACCACGTGTTTCCGGATCTGTAGAAGGCTTCACGGCTGATGAGATCTGGAATGCTGACGAACCGGGTTGTATTTTCGGGCCTTACCAGACGGAACGTTCCTCTTCAAGGGAGATCAGCACTGCAGTGGGAAAAAGCCAAGGAAAGAATCACGGTGCTTTTTTGCTGCTCGATGACTGGTGCTAAGCGTCCTCTTTCGGTATTGGTAAAAGCAAGAATCCACGGTGTTTCAAAGGCCTCAAAACAATTCCAGTTCGCTACAGAGCCAATTCCTCCGCATGGATGACAGGTTTCCTCTTCACTGAATGGCTCGATGAGTGGAATCGCGAGCTTCGGCGTCATGACCAGAAAGCGTTGCTTCTCATCGACAACTGTCCGGCACATCCCCAATCACTTCAACTGTCGAACATTACTGTGGCATTTCTCCCGCCGAACACAACCTCTGTTCTTCACCGTTAGATCAGGAATTATCCGTTCATTCAAAGCTCATTACCACCGTGCCATGCTACGAAAGTGCTCACTGAGATTGACAACGAGGATGGAGCAATGACAGCGAGTGATTGACGAAAAAGATAACGATCCTCGACGCTATGCTGTTTACGGACGCAGCATGGAATGATGTGAAGACTACCGGCATAGTGAACTGCTGGCGCAAAGGAGGAATTTCATCGGAGCGGCAAGCGAAGGCGAAAGGGTCGAGAGCAATGACGACGACGAGTTAGCCAACCCTCTTCAAATGGATCCCGACCATGGCAGGACTTCGTCAACATGGACGCCACTCTCCAAACCACAGACGATGATGTCACAGACGAAGCCATCGTTTCGGCAGTCCAACGCGAAATGGGATTGTACTGACGCAGACTATGACGCGACACTAAAGTGGAGGGAGAGGAGGAAGAGGAGATCTCTGTCCCGACCATCAAGGAAATGATGTCTGCAGCTAAAACGATCAGGCTTGGTTTGCTATCACATGGGTTCAGTGACATGGCCTTCTTGCGCAAACTTGACAAGGAGGTCACCGCCATTGCCACAGACTCGTTAAAGCAGGCAACAATCGACAATTTTTTCATGACAGAGTAGGCTCATCGACAAACCTATGTTGTTTTGCTTTGAAAAGTACATATGTACTGTACGTGTAATTGTTTTATTTTCAGTAGTAAGTTACATTGTTTTGAGCAAGTGTGTCATATAAATCAAACTAAATGCTGAGTATTTGTCTCCGTATGTGTACTCGACATTTGATCCGCTTGATACTCCACAACTCTGGTGAATCGGATATTAGAATCACCGCTTATTAGAATCAAATTTGTCCGGCCCAAAGTGATTCTATTAAGCGGGTCCACTGTATGTATATAATTAAAGTTGTTGCGTTGGAGGTGGAGGTCGTAAAGTGAGTATAAATAAATAATTAAAAGGTGGTATCGAGCAAGCAGTGATGGTAAAGTGTATTTAAATAAATAAATAACTAAAATTGGCATTTATGTCGTAGAATGGTGAAATGTATAAAAAATAAAAAAGGAATTCAAAGATGTGTGATGGTCGTGGAGATGGTAGTGTTGATAAATCAATAATTTGAGGTGAGGTGAAGGTTGGTAGACCATTAAATAGCAGATAAATAAATAAATAATTAAAGGTGGTTTGGCAGTAGCGGTGATGTGATGGTAAAGTGTATATAAATTAATAAATAATTCACAGTTGTGTGTTCGTAGCGGAGAAGGTAATGTGTATATAAATAAATAATGGTTCCTGAAAGCACATTCAATCCTGTACTATTCTTTCACGTAATTATTTTTTTAATAATTGCCAATATTCGGAAATACAATTGGCTGCTCCATAATTTTTGACTCCGATCCCAAAATCATTTGATATGCCTCATTCCCAGACATTATTGCGTAAAAGTTCCGCATATGAAAGAAATGCCTGGTCATTTTTGAGTATAGGCTCCAGATGGATGCATGCATGGAATGATAGGACCAAGCTAAAAACCAAGGAGATTATTGAAGAGGATGCTCAGAGTGCTGCTAAGTATGCAGTTCTTTCAAGGGTACAGGTTATTAAACCAACTCTCCTGCTGCAATAATGTCGAGTGGTATATCCTCAGGTGTCCTTCCGTAAGGGTTAAACCACACCCACTGGACCTTGCCAATAGATAAAATGGAATGTGGAAGTTAAGTACTGTATTACGATATGTGGACATTAAGTTTTGGTAAGTGGATATAATGAGGTAATGGTGCAGATTGAGATGAGGTTAAGGAAATTTCCTCCATTATACTCTTTGTGAAACATTGGTTTATTACAAGACAGTACAAGTAGATAAATGTAATGACATCCACCGAGAACACCTGCCATGATATTAGAGATACAGAGATAATGGGGAAGCTACTTGTGTGTGCAAGTGGGCTTACCTTCCGTTTACGGGTACAATTTTTTGATTTCTCCACACTGGCAGACAGGTGTAGTGCGAAACCACCAAATAATACAACTCTACCTGCAGCCGACTCAACATATCCAAAGCTGTGCCTCCAATCTGCTTTCTTTGAAAGCAATCCGTTCGACTTGCGAAGAGTGCTGACTATTTGCGCACTGCTCATTGGACAGTTCTTCAGGTTACTGACACGTATACATTTTGACACAATACATCGATAGTGGTCTTAAACATGTGTGGAAGATCGAGCATATTTAGATGTCACTTACTGTTCCATATGACAGGAGGGCTACAACAGGATAATAAGCAATTTCACCCGATAACACCTGCCTGCAAAATAACCTACAGTGTAACATCAGGGTCCGCAATCTTCTCCGCAAAACATTGTATTGGTTGTTTCACACATTATTGTATTCATGGAAAATGACCGGCAAATGGGTTAAACAAGGCACAACCACCCATATTCTCTACTTCGAGGCCACCACCAAAGAATGCCACAAGGAAATGACAATCTCGATACTTGCGTTCACCAACAGTGAAAAGGAACGCCATTGCATTTCTCTTTTCCCAAACTATTGTTGTACTCAGCAAACACTCCTGACATGTATCATCTACATGATGTCAAGGTTGGATATTACAAACTAGGCCAGGAATCGAAGCAGACAGTATTCTTTTCTTTTAGATGACAATTCTCGCTGATACGGCACAACGGTCTGCAACGCACTTACTGCTGTGGCCCCGGTGGGCGCTCCAATTCTTACAATCGAGTTTGCAGCCTTCTATGAGCTACGTTTTATTACTTACGTTTATGAGCATGACCAAGCTTTATTGGCCGACCGGCTGGCAGTTTGGGCAGGAAAAGTTTGAGGTGCTTTTTCACCAGGAAATGTTTGAGGTACCTATTTCCCCTGAATGCGATCTCTTCGACGAAGATCATGCAACTAAGCAGTTCATGGATGTTTCAGTTACTATTCTTTAATTCTCCGTCAGCTAGAATATTCCACTCTTGGGTCTCTCAGCATGGAGGATATCCATCAAACGTTTTTTTTTTTTAATTTCAAAGGCAGTGGAACGAGTCGGTTCCAATTGAGAAAAGCGACGATTGGTGAATCAACTTGAGAATTAAAAAAAATCAATATCAGAACAATAATCTTCACACCTTCTCCTTCATGAAATTGCATTATCTCAATGCTATTACTAGGTTCTAAGTTATATTATTTGGCCGTCACTCGAGTACTTTAAGGCCCATCTCATTCATCGGACAGACCTCTAAGCCTCTGCAATAGCTAAAAAAAACAAATCAGAATGCTGCGAGAACTTTTACTCATCTTCGGGAATATATTTGTATTTTACAAGTCTCGAGTGATGGAATGGAAGATTGAGATTAATGGAAGGTGCAGGATTGATGCAAGATTGTGCGTACTGACTCCGATCCCAAAACAACGCGATGCGTCTCATGCCAAGGCACCATTGCATACACGTACCGAATATAAAAGGAATCGGCCCAGTCGTCAAACAGGACATAAAACTTGAATGCGGGAAATGCAAAATTTTCGGAGGAACAGGAAAAGCAGGTGGCAGCATAATATGTATAACAGCAGGTGGCAGCATAACACAGATGATTAGTACATCACATAACATAATGATTCAAACAGCGAATGGCCTTTCTCACCATTAAACAGGCAGGCTTACTGCAGAGCTGGAAAAATCAGGACCTCCTCAACTGTCTGGAATATTTTATTTAAAGCTGTAAAGTGTTGCTGCTTCACTCAAGAAATAGCAAACAGCCAGTCTGCTTCCTTCCTCATCTCCTGGAATGGGTACTTTCTTAGACTTCGCTCCGACTTGTCTCAAGCAAACGCTCATCTCTAAATTTATGTGCAAAGGTGATCAGTCCTTTCTTTCTCACCATCCTGAGACTCAAAGGTATCTCAGGAGCAGAAGCAGAGTGAAACGGCTTGCTCCTCGCACACGGTAGACAAATCGACGGTCTTGCAGAGTCTTATCATTTTCTGATCACGTTAAGATCACGTCCAGACCTCCTTGATATCCTTTGATTTTGACTCATCTCTGCTCCATTGTCCCACGTTTCTCGCATCTACAGAATCACCTCCCTGGGACTTCCCTCTCATTTTCAACGCTCTCTTCTTTGAAAATGGCAACCCATCGCTACCTAATTTCCTCTTCAATTCCTACCCATGAGCATTTTTTACACTCACTGATCTCTCTCGCTTCCCTGCACATTCTGTACTCTTATAATTCTCCCATTGCCTCAAATGCTTATCCATGACCTCCCTATTTTAGTTGAAGTGCATATTTTGTCCATCTTCTCTTGTCATCCTTCCTGTTGGTCCGTCGACCTTCCATGAGCCTTCAGTTAAAAGCAATTTAAACGCTTCAAAGATCGTTAAAGTGCATTGAAAAAAACCCCAACATGCCGTGTTATTCAGCATATGCATAATAATAATAAAAAACCTTGTGTAATAAAAATCAACAACTTGCCACTCAATTATAACTAACCAATGAGCAGCTCTTTCAGCATTGTCACATTCAGGACAAAAAAAAGAAAACGAGACATGAAAATCCCATCATGTTTGTGTCACATCCACAGGAACAAGAAGTCATGGCCAGAGAATAAGACCTGGCAACTGGTAACTCACCTCTCCCAGATTCATGTTAATAAGAAAATGCAAGAAACAGGGTAAGTTGTGAAAATCGAAATTGAGATAAAGAAGACTGTGTGGAAAGGTAGGAAAGCAGGATAGGAAGAAAGGCAAGTGTGAAGGGGCATTCATAAAGCATTGGGGAAGCAGAGGGATGCTCAAAATAGTCTGCAATTTTACATCTATATACATATTTTCAAGTGTTTGTGTGTTTGTTTGTACATTATTTCTTCATGGCCGAACCGTAGCATGTAGAGGCCAAAAATTTTGGGTTTGTTATTGTAGAATCTGGGCAAGGGTTTTAGCAATCACACGTTGGCCATGACATCCCTTTTGAGGCCATCAAATGCCGCTATAAAATGTATATTTGTATGTGGGGTTAGGCAGCGCTGCTGTTAGTCCGCAGGCAAAAGGTAACCACCATGAGGCCAATAACTCCATAGCTTTTAAATGTCCAACACATCCCAAAATCATCGCCAGGAAAAGCTCGCCCAGCTGTGCAGCTCCAGGTATCCCCCCCCCCCCCAACCCAACCCCGAGCAGTGCTGGGTAGCCCCGACTAGTGCATAATAAATAGATGACCCTTTTCCAAATAAAATAAAGAATATCCAACCACACATTATAATTGCAATGCCTCAAACTGCTGTCATCTGTAAACAACTCGGAACATACCACCCACCAACCAAACAGAGTGATTACCAACACCCTGTTGTGTCGGAGGTCCGGCTAACTAGCCGGAGGTCCAAAGACCTCCACAAATTGCCAAACGGTCTCCGAACTCCTAATGTGTTCAAAAAGTTGCAATCATTTCAACTGCATTCAATTTAACCATTTACAATCCCCCAAGGATCATTCAATGTCATTTTAAAACTTGCGGCTGCTTGTGTGCAGGAGGGCCAGAGGTGGGAAGATGTTTCTTATAGTTGATAATGATTTATTAAAGATAATATGGAGGGAAGGGGGGGGCAAGACACCAATAATAAATAAAGACAGACTTCTTGTTCAAAGGACAAACACATGTAACAATCAAAGGATCAAAGGACAAACACAAAAAAGGGAACACATGTACTTACAATAGAGAAAACCGAAACTCAACGATGGCGCCAAATTACCGGACTCAAACCAGGAAGGGGAACACAGGACTTAGGGCAGGCATGGGCTGGTCTCTGGGTCCACTATGACCCACGCAGTCTGGTGTTGTACAGGAAAGAGATGATTATGAATGATGATGAGGAGGAGGCCAGGAGCTGAGGATAAGGGGTTCCACTGTTCTGTGAGGCCACAAGGGCTTATGTCCTCTGTTTCTCTAATGCACTGTCAACTGTTGACGTATACGTGGGCACAACTTTTGAGCTCCGAGCCGCCTTTCCAGCACATGTCTGGTCCCATTAATTGGCTGCCCGCTGCCTGTGGGCTATGCCATCCCAAGCTGTGCCTATCGTGAAAGTGTTCACACCATTAAGGTGTTCTGCCTTCAATCAAGGCCCCCCTTGTAGCTTACTGCACCATCCTGGGCTGCAGTTGTCTGGGTCAAACAGCCCTGATGTTGCCAATTTATAGTGTATAGCACTTCCCGTGTCCTTTGTTCGTTCTGGGTGCCACAAGTCCTCCACCTTGCTACACCTGTACAGGAGGTTTTACGCAATACAACCACACCCTATCCTGCTCTGAGATTTGCAATTACCGCCTCCTCGGTGCACGTTTTAGCATACAACTTACCTCTTACAGATTCCCAATACAAGTGCAAATCTAAGCAACTTGAACACACGGAGCAAGCTATTCTTACCACATCATAGCTATGGACTCCCCAACCCCTCCCCCTTCCACACAACAACACTAAGGCCATATTAACAAATAAACCTCATAGGATAGAAGTTTTGCCCTCTAGGTTTCATCAGATTAAAGACTGAGAAGGGGCAAGGAGGAGACAGCACCGAGTCTTTTATAATGTAGAGTACAGATATGTATATAAAGCAGTTCCTCAGTCTTCACCCTTCATTTTCATCATATGCAGAAGGTAGTAATCTTACATTCACAAGAGGCTACTTGTTTGTACACTTACCAACACAGAAGAGAACTGTGGTATGACACCCAACCCTGCCATACATAATTCGGGCTTTAACCACGCAAACAGCCAAAAAAGTGGCATTTGCTCAACGGTATTACTTTTAAATAAAACCACGTTGTTTACAAGCTCCCGACATCAAACACTATATCCATCATAATCAACGTCATGTTTTACCCATGAGCATCTGCATCAGTGCTGTCCATTGATTTTCCACTCAATTATGTGGTTTGCAACTCAGACTGAAACTCTCCATGCTCGATTTGGGACTCAAACCTCAAAATTGATTGCCAAAAGGCTGTCATAGTCTCTTTAAATTGCTCAGATTCATCAATTTCATTTCGTATGCAGCACATGGGTGCATCATTGCTGGGGGTGCAGCTGTGCCACTGATGCAGTGCCCCCTTTAGATGAGAGCAGACATGGAATTTGTCCAAGGTGCCAGTGATAGCTCGTCTACTCTTTGTGAAGGACACCGTGGGACCTTTAACATCCACAAACGAATGACGGAACGCCGAGTTCAATGTCCATCCAATGGACAGAATTGCTCAAATAATGTTGACATTTATGGTCAGACAATTTAATTCCTTCTTTGGCCTCTGTGCCCACACCTTGCCTGACAATATACATTGGTCCCCATGAATAATGTCTGATGAGTGAGAGAATCCCAGACGATACTATGGGCTGGCAGTATGGTTTAGAGATGTGCACACTCGCTTCTAAGCTGTCTCACCTGGGTTTGAATGTTGGCTCAGCTATAAACTGACATCATGAGGTTTCACAGGCAGGATGATTAATAAATGTGTGCCGCCCCTCATTCGTAGCCCCCACGTAGAGTGGCCTCTGGCTTAGTGAAGGGTGAACTCCGTAAAAGGATAAAAATTGCTTGGTCATCCTCAAATCTGATAGCCGTCGTCACCACTTTTCCTCCAACCTTAATGCCTTCTTCCACACCATGTAAAGTCTTCATGCTTCACATGCAAATTCAAAACAATAGAGGACAGGGAACAGCCTTCATGATTTCTGGTTAAGATTCACTACCAGCCACTCTTATTAAAGATGAGCAGAGTACCAACCCCCTGGGTGGGTCAAGTTTGCACATTACTTGCTGAAATAAGTATAGTCTGTGGTTTGCAAGAAGATTACAGATGGGTACAAGCCATCTAATATGTCTGATGGGTGTCAGAGGTCTAAAATGGTGTTGATGTTAAAGGGGGCTCGAGGGACTTAAGGGGTGTAAATGTCTAAAGGGTATAAAACGTCTAAAGGGTGAAGGATCGAAAGGTGTCGAAAGGGTCTAAAGGGCCTTAGGGGTCATTAAGGTGCTTAAGGGTTTTCGTGGTCTTTTGGGTCCTTGGCTTAGCGATTAGGGTGGCTGGCTTGGGACTTTAGGGTCCTGAGTTTGAGCCCCGTTGTCTGCTGAATTAACACCAGGTGGGGTTGAGTCAGCCTGTCATACCTTCTGTCATACCTGTCATACCTTCTGAGGTCAGTAAAATGAGTACCAGTGCAGTGGTATAGGGGCACAGCATCAGCGGCACAGCCATGCCCCAACAAAATGATAGCTACCTGGCAGCCAAGCTGCTATATGCAAGAAGAAGAATAAGATCTAATGCGAAATAATAATTCAAGTTAAGAAAAGACAATATGGATGCAACATCGGCATGCAACATCGTGGGAGTGTGCGTAAACATTTTATGTCTTTTCTTGTTTGCGGACGAAGTAAGAGGAACAAATCAAGTAACCAAAGTGAAACAACAGTGTGCCGATATTGCTGATGGAAAATGAATCAACTGTCCGACGTGACTGCAATTTTAGTGAATGATAGGCCATCATTGGCAGTATGACACCACAAAGCCATGATGGCAAGCCAGCGCAGGAGGAGGAGGAGAGAGGAAGCGAATGCAGGTCCCATCGAGCTCTATGCATTTTAATTGTTCTCATTAAGTCCTTAACTGCAGTTTCATCCTGTTTGAGCAAAGATGCAACAACAATGCACGTACACCTCTGCTCCATTCACAACACGCACACTTGAGTGATGCCAAGTTGCACAAAGTCACCAAGGAACAATTGGCTCAGCAAGAGCTGAAGGTTCAATCCAGATCCATATATCCAGAGCTGGATGCTCCCCCATGATGAATTCCTGTTGCTCATTATTGCACTCCGAGAATTCTCACTCCCCCTGAATGTGTCGCCGTCTTGTTTTATTCATAATCACGCTTCACAGATCGACTTAGGTTTCCAAAAACAAAGTGCAATTCAGGTGAAGTCAGGAAACCAATTGGGGCAGGAAGACTGAAGTTGTACAAATGAAGCACGAATCGATTTGTCCATTTTGAAAAGTGTTTTTTAAACGTCTGATGGCTCAGAGGGTACTATCAAGAAATGAACATTGTATCAAGGCTGGGTGTGATTCATCGTGAGACTCCATTCTCATTTGATAATGAAGCCTCCTATAGGATGGGGGTGGGGGGAGGTTTATTGCTGTTGTAGGGTTTGTTTCTACAATTAGTGACCTCAATTTTTTATGGTGCCCCAGAGTTTCTTAGACCTTACTCAACCACCATTTAGGTCTTTTTTATTAATTTTTTTTATTTTTTTGCGTCACCGCCAATTTCTGAGCTGCATCTCGGAGCCGGCTGGGACTTTAGGAATGAAATTTTGCTTCAACAATTGGAATAAAAGTATGTGGGGGTTACATAAATTTTTTGCCTTGACATTATTGACATCATGACCCAATTTTAGACATTTAACATTTTCACCATACTCGACTCGAGGATGGACAGGATTAGATTAGTATATTAGAGGGACAGCGCAGGTAGGACGGTTTGAGACAAAGTGAGAGAGGCGAGATTGAGATGGTTTGGACATGTGCACAGGAGGAATACGGGGTATATCGGGAGAAGGATGCTGAGGATGGAGCCGCGCAGGTAGGAGGAGAAGAGGAAGGCCAAAGAGGAGGTTTATGAATGCGGTGAGGGCGGACATGCGGGTGGTTGGTGTGACAATGGAAGATGTAGAGGACAGAACGAAATGGAGATGGATGATCCGCTGTAGCGACCTTAATGGGAGCAGCCAAAAGAAGAAGAAGAAGAAGAAGAAGTTCTGATAGGATCGAAAGGTTATTTAAAGGGTTCTAAAGGGAAATTCTAATAGGTTCCAAACAGTAATTCTAAAGGCAATACTAAAGGGTCATTCTATGGATTCTCAAGGGTAATTCTTAAGCTTCTAAAGGTAAATTAAAAGGGTTCTAAATGGTAATTCTAATAGGTTCTAAACAATAATTCTAAAGGCAATACTAAAGGGTCATTCTGATGGTTCAAAAGGGCAATTCTCATGGGTTCTAAAGGTAATTCTAATGGGTTCTAAAGGGTAATTCTCATGGATTTAAAGGGTAAATCTAAAGTGTCATTCAAATAGGTTCTAAAGGGAGAATTCTAAAGTGTGCTAAAAGGGACGCTACCAATTCGGTTCTAAGAGTACTCTAATAGGTTCTAAAGGGTAATTCTGAGGTGTTCTAAAGGGTAATTATAGAGGGTTTCAAACGGTAATTCTAAAGAGTAATTCTTAACGCTTCTAAAGGAAAATTCGAGAGGGTTTTAAAAGATAATTCTATGAGGTTCTAAACGGGAAGTAATGCGTGTTCCAAAGGGTAATTCAAAAGGGTAATTGTTAATGGTAATTCCAATAGGTTCTAAACAGTTATTCTAAACGGTCATTCTAGAGGGTTCTAAAGGGTAATTCTAATGGTTGAAAGGGTAATTTAAAGGGTTCTAAAGGGAAATTCTAATAGGTCTAAACAATAATCGAAAGGGTAATTATAAAGGGTCATTCTAAAGGTTCCTAAAGGATAAATATAATGGGTCCAAGAGTAATTCTTAAGGGTCATTCTAAAGGTTCCCAAAGGATAAATATAATGGGTTCCAAAGAGTAATTCTAAAGGGTCATTCTGATAGTTTGAAGGATAATTCTGGAGGGTTCTAAAGTGAAATTTTAAAGGGTTCTAAAGTGAAATTTTAAAGGGTTCTAAAGTGAAATTCGAAAGGGTTCTAAAGGGAAATTCTAAAGGGTTTTAAAGGGAAATTCTAATAGGTTTAAAACAATAATTCTAAAGGGTAATTCTAAATGGTTATTCATAAAGGTAATTCTGATGGGTTCTAAAGGGTAATTCTGATGGGTTCTAAAGGGTAATTATAATGGGTTCTAAAGGGCAATTCTGATGGGTTCTAAAGGGTAATTATAATGGGTTCTAAAGCGTAATTATAAAGGGTTTAAAAGGGTAGTTCTAAAAGGTTCAAAATGGTATTTCTAAAAGTTTCTAAAGGGTAATTCTAATGGGTTCTAAAGGATAATTCTAATGGTTGCTAATGAGTAATTCTAATAGGTTCTAAAGTGCATTTCTAGTGGGTTCTTAAGGGAAATTCCAGAGGGTTTTAAAGGGTAATTCTAAAAGGTAATTCTGGAGGGTTTTAAAGGGTTTAATTCTCGAGGGTAATTCTTAAACCTTCTAAAGAGCAATTCCGGAGGGTTTCCAAGAGTAAATCTAATGGGTTCAAAAGGGTAATTCTAATAGGTTCTAAAGGGTAATTGTAATGGGTTCTAAAGAGTATTTGTAGTAGGTTCTGAAGGGTAACTCTAAAGGGTTTTAAAGGGTAATGCTAAAGGGTCATTCCAATAGGTTCTAGAGGGCAATTCTAATAGCTTCTAAAGGGTAATTCTAATAGGTTCTAATGGGTCATTCAAAGAGGTTCTAAAGAGTCATTCTGAGGGGTTTTAAAGGGTCATTCTAAGAGGTTTTAAAGGGTCATTCTAATTGGTTTTAAAGGGTGATTCTCATAAGTTGTAAAGGGTAATTCATAAGGGTTATAAAGGGAAATTCTGAAGGCTTCTAAAGCATAATTCCAGAGGGTTTTAAAGGGTAATTCTGGAAGGTTCTAAGGGTTAATTCTAAAGGGAAATTCTGGAGGTTTCAAAGGGGGTGATTCTAAAGGGTAATTCTTAAAGCATCGAAAGGGTAATTCTACAAGGTCATTCTCATAGGTTCTTAAGGTTAATTCTAATAAGTTAGAAAGGGTAGTTCTAAAGGGTTCTAAAAGGTAATTCTAAAGAGTTATTCTAATGGGTTCTAAAGGGATATTGTAATAGATTCTAAAGAGTGATTCTAAAGGGTTCTAAAGAGTAATTCTGAAGGGTGATAAAGAGCAATTCTGGAGCGTTTTAAAGGGTAATTCCAAAGGGTTATTCTGGAGGGTTCTAAGGGGTAATTCTGAAGGGTAATTCTGAAGGGTAATTCTGCTGGTTTCTAAGGGGTAATTCTAAAGGGTAATTCTTAAAGCTTCTCGAGGGTTTAAACGGGTAATTCTAAGGGGTCATTCTTGTAGGTTCTAAAGGGTAATTCTTAAAACTTCGAAAGGGTAATTCTAAGAGGTTCTAAAGGGTCATTCTAATGGGTTATTAATGGTAATTCTAATAAGTTGTAAAGGGTAATTCTAAAGGGTTCTAAAAGGTCATTCTAAAAGGTTATTCTAATGGGTTCTGAAGGGTAATTCTAAAGTGTTATTCTTTTCGGTTCTAAAGGGTTATTCTAGAGAGGTTTAAAGAGTAATTCTAGAGGCTAATTCTGGAGGGTTCTTAGGTTAATTATAGAGGGCAATTCTGGAGGTTACTAAGGGGAATTCCAAAGGGTCATTCTAATAGGATCTAAAGGGTAATTCTAATAGGTTCTAAAGTGCCATTCTAAAAGGTTCTAAAGGGTAATTCTAATAGGTTCTAAAGAGTAATTCAAGTAAGTTGTAAAGGGTAATTCTAAAGGGCTCTAAAGGTAATTCTCAAGGGTTATTCTGATGGGTTCTAAAGGGTAATTCTAATGAGTTCTAAAGGGTTATTCTAATGGGTTCTAAAGGGCAATTCTCGTGGGGTTTAAAGGGTAATTCTACAGGGTTTTAAAAGGTAATTCCAAAGGGTAATTCTGAAGGATATTTCTAATGGGTTCTAAAGGTAATTCAAAAGTGTAATTTTGAAGGGTTTTCAAGGTTAATTCTAATGGTTTCTAAATTGTAATTCTAAACGGTTCTAAAGAGTTTCTTTAATTTCTAGGCTTTGCCTATTTCATATTAAAAATGCCAAACTGAACTGCTTTCCTTTGAACACAAGTGGAAGTTTCAGTTACACTGACCGTCTGCCTGTAAGTCAAACAAAATTGAAAATCATTCCAAACAGGAAACTTACTATTTTTTCAGAACATTCCAAAGGACCCAAACGAAAGGCACAAATAACTCGTGTAATGTGTTAGACAGCGTGATGCAATAGACACTGGGTAAAACGGTGGTGAAACCTGAAATTAATTAATATGCCTTTAAACCTCTTTAAACCTTTATTTCATTTGAATTATACACTTGAACGCTGGAGTTCTCCAGTCTTCATAAGTTCACACAAATCGCCTTCATAATACTTCCAAGAAGCATGCTATACTGTATATTGATATACAGCATGAGAGGGTGTGGCATGTGAGAGGCTACAGTATTGGTGTGAAGAAGTGCCTGTCGAATGGCTATGTTCAATGCTGATTGACGCTGCATTCTATGGTGATGAAAACAGCCTCCATCTCACAACTCAACATCGTCTTATTACAGTGTATAAAGGTGATGTACTGTATAACACTACTTCAGTCATGCTGAATGTCCGGATTTTTTTTAATGATCTCTAAAATCATTATTTTATTAAAATATAAGTATGTTCTTGAACACTGTATGGGGTATCATGTTCTCTGAACTCTTTAGCTGATTAGCGTCCTTGACCTACTTTTCTCAGCTTCCGACCTAATTAACAAAAAACACATTTTTCATCATAACTTGAATTATTTTCCTTCGATTTTCATGACAATGAGTTTTATGGATAGATTGAGGACATTTTCTTAATTTACACATTATCCCAAAATGTTGAAGGTCAAGGTCAAATGACGGACCAAAAATAATATGGTCTTCATTGGATCGCAGGTGCCAGGGGCGGCTTACCCTTGGCAATCGCTTTATGATCACCGATATCTAGTTTTATTCGTATTTTCTAAAATATTATGTGAAAAGTGCAGGTGTTTTTATTTCGTTTTGTACAGTGCAGCTCTCTCACAAAGGCCATGTGTTTGGAAGTGTCACACTGACCCCTCCACCCTCTTTTGTAGGAGACAAAAAAACAACAACAAAAAAACAAACAAGGTCAATATATATATATATATATATATATATGGCATTGAAAAAGTTATATGAATAAGATACTCAAAATAGTCCAAGAAGAGCACCAAAATAACGTATGAGACATATTGTGGTAAGTTGTGTTGTACTGAAGCTGTCTTCATTAGCATCAAACTGGCAGTGGCAGTGTCAGAGTCCAGTTGTGTCAAGTGGAGGAGAAGCTGGTGCTGGAGGAGTATAGTGGCTGATTTTAGGATCCAGAGCCACATGCCATGATCTGTGAGTGGGCGAACATTGCCCCACTGGGACAGGTCAGACTTGCAGTTGCCGTGGAGTTACGTTAATCATCGCTGCCATGGCTTGGTGCGGGTGACACCAAGATTGAGGAGGGTTTTCTCCCCTAGTTCATTCAAAGACATATTTAATGGTGACATCTTTCATCCCATTTTCCTCTTCGTATATCTGTTTGTTTTAAGTTTCGCCTTCCACATCAGAGTTATCTTGTCAGAAATGAGGATAAGTAATTTTGTTGAACCGTTCCGTCGGTTTTTTGTGGGTTTTGTGGAAGAAATAAATTTCATTACATTCATGTATTCTCAATTTTGCTACTACTGTTTTTAACAGTACAGAATAAGGTGTTACTTTTGTACTAGAATCAAATTGACTGTCAGTAAAATCTCTTTTGACAGTCTTTTGATCTCCATCGTGATGTAGATGACATAGAAACAAGATAAAATGGTATCTTACTAAATCTTAGGTGCTTTACCTCATTGAAATATACATATATACATATATATACTGTATATATATATATATATATAATATATATATATATCCATCCATTGGGACCATACTCTGTTCAGAGCATTGGTGCTGCCGAAGCAGTCTCCTTGGCTATGGACACAATCCTGGACAGGTCGTATATATATATATATATATATATATATATATATATATATATGTAATATATATATATTATATATATATATAATGTATATATATGTAATGTATATGTATATATATATATATATATCCAAATTAGTATTTCCAATGCTTAAATGAAACTATTCTGCTGCTCAAGAGAAGGTCGCTTTGCTGGTGGTAATTAAATAACTCCTGGGAGGCGACTGCAACAGACGCCTTGTTGTCCAAGCACGATTATATGACAGCATAAAACGGAATGTCGTATTTTGAGAATCTGGTTACTCAATGGTGAACGGAAGGTATGATCAAAGTAATAGGCTTGTGTCTCCATTCACTCGGCCTCTTAATATTTTGTCTTAACTTTGTTGTCACCCTCACCTTATCACGGCTGGGCTCGCATTCCCATCCTGTAATCATGGCCTGAGCGTGTCTATTCCCCCTTCCCTCCCAAAGTGGCCATGTCTGCAGTTCCCTTTCTCACGCTTGCCGATCCTCCCCATTCCCTCCCCCATTCACCCTTGCCAGATGTTTAGCTCTCCCATGTCTTTTGCTGTCCAGAATAGTATAAAGTCAATTACTCTGTGCATTTTGAGGAGAAAGAGGATCGTGTTTCTTATTGCTTGTTTTGTTATCCTTTTTCCCATGCGCATGTTTGTTGTTATTTGTATTTGATGTGCATTGTTAATAAATGGTTTCAGACTCTGAAAAGGAAGAACTGAATTTCTTCCACAATTTGAATTCCATTTGGGGTTCTTTAAAGTGTTTGTGTTGTTATTGCTTGTAAACTTATTCATGCATTGTGTTTTGTCTCATCCATAGTTTATAAACCGATTTGTGTTCATAAATTTGGGTACAACTTTGCTGTGATGAAATCATGTGCAAAGGTTTATAATAAATTAATATTTGGCCATCTGGCTGGTCTCACCTGCTAATTTACACAAGTTGGCAGTGTGGAAGCAAATTTGTGTTGTAGCATCTTAATGGTATTTCAAGTGTGATGGTAAAAGAAAATGTAGCCCAATTAAGCTAGATTGATCATTAACCTGGGAAGTAAAGTGATTTAGCACATATAATACAATGTATTGTTATAACCCTTTAATGGGAAATCTCTGATTCAAATCCAACATGATTATTACATTCATCTGCTTTATGAGTATGTATCTGTTTTCAACATCTGTATCCATTGTATTTTAAAAAGGCCTTATATTTCTTTCCTGTATTGGAAGGTTACCAGGCTGCGATTAAACATCAGGTCCCCTTTTCCCAAGCAGACTGGTCTTCCAAATAATCTTTATACAGTAGAATATAATTTTCCATATTCTCTT
>CM068953.1:42345010-42356045 GCA_035128595.1 Eptatretus atami | reverse complement strand
TCGCCGACTGGGAATCCTCCGTCGTACAAAGTCTTTCTTCGGCCCACCTGAGCTCCTGACCACATAACAAGCTTTCGTCCACAGCTTGATGGAGTACTGCTCTCCCCTCTGGGCTGGTGCTCCTGCCTCTTACCTTTCTCGCTTCACGTGTGGAAACCAAGGCATTTCGGATCATTGGCATCTTCCCACTATGAGGCTGTCTTTGGGCCTCTCCACTCTCTCACCCGCAGGCAGTTGGTGGTCTTTTTGTCTTCTACTGTCTCCTTCCGGTCTCCCCCCTGCTGTGTCTGCAATTTATCCCCACCATATTCCCAGGCCGCTCAAGGTCCGCAACAACCCCTTCTGGTAAACATACCAAAATCACGAATCACTGCTCACCTTCACTCTTTAATTCCTCTTTTTCCCCACCATTGGAAATAAACTCCCTCACTCTGTTCAATCCCATCTTCCCTCCAGGCCTTCAAACAGCTGTTCACCACCACCTCTTATTGTCCCCCATCCAAATTCTCCATCTTTTCTACCCCCATTAATCCACCCCAAACCCACCTCCTTCAAATTCCCTGCCTTCCTTCCTGAAAGTCCCTGTGGTGGCCATCTTGTATAACCCCATGTTCCCTGCCTCATCCCTCTCCCTTCCACAGATCTCCTAATTCTCTCTGTTCCCCACCTTTTGTCCTTTTCCCACACCCGTCCCTCTTGTCTCATGCCCCCTTTGCCGTGCGCTGTGTGTTAGCTCTCATACGAACCTCGACAAGGTATACAACAACAACAACAACAACAAAAAGAAGAAACTCTCTAACACACCATGTTTCGCTTGTTTCTCGGCTTTGCCCATTTCATATTAAAAATAACCCGATGTACATACATGAAGCAAATAACATGCGTACGGCTTATGTTCATCTGTAATACATCGTGGTTATATACCTGGGATGATTCCCATTCCACTGGGCCAAGGACCCTGGCATAAGGCCTGAGGCCTGCCATCTGTGCTGCTTCATGTAATGGCAGCGCATGATTTTATTGAGGTGGAGTCAGGCCAGCTTTCCAGCGATTGGGTGTAAAGCAGTGGGGTAGAGTCAAGGCAGCTGGACACTGTTCCATGTGTAATTGTACACTGCTCTTTCCCATCTTCATATCCAGGCCATGCATGATGTCATCGCCGGGTGCCGAAGGAAGGGAGTACTCAGTTTAAACTCCGTTTTCTTGTTTTCTTGTTTGTTTGTCCAGGCGATATCTTAGCCATCCTTTGAGCTAGGAAGTTGAAATTTGGAGACAAAAGTGAAGACGTGCTTGGGCAAAAACGACATGTTTCTGTTTTTTGATTATCAATTATTTGATTAATTACTTAATTATTATCGATTTATGAATTTCTTATTTATTTTATTTCTCACCCGGGCAATATCTCGGGCACCCTTTGAGCTGCGAAACTGATATTTGGACATGACGGTGAACAAGTGATTTGACTATAAAGGGTATTTTTGATTTATTGATTAATCAATTAATTGATTAATTATTCATTTTTCGATGAATTACTTAATTTTCAAAGAGTTATAGCTTCGGATGATGGTGGTTTTGGTATGCAATTAGGCAATTTATTGAGAAATCAATTATTTTACTACTATTATCTATCTATAATTCCAGCAATCTCTGTGTCTGTGTCTGTGTCTGTGTCTGCGACCGCCGTTTCTCGACAACCACTGGTCCGATCTAATTGAAACTTGCCAGGAATATTTCCGGGGACCTGAGGATGTGCCTTTTCAAGGTTTGATATTAATCGGACAAGCGCTTCCCAAGTTACGGCCATTTATGTCAACCAATGACAGGACATGGTGCTAAGACATCACGAATGATGTCACAATGGGTTTTTTTGTTTCTTTTTTTGATATGATGTCACAATTGACGCTGGGACCTGAGTATGTGGCTTTTCAAAGTTTGATATCATTCTTCTTCATCCGTTTCAGCTGCTTCCCAAGTGTTTCCCAAGTTATGGCCATTTATGATACGGTTGGTCCGATATAATTGAAACAATGCCCCAATCCAGTTTTTTTTTTGCACGTACGGCCACGCACGTACGGCCACACACGTACGGCCACGCACCTACGGGCACGCACGTACGGGCACGCACCTACGGGCCCACATTAGTTTATTACAATTATGCAATTAATCACTGAATCAATCAATTATTGCACACTGCTCATTCCAAATCTGTCTCCATATGCTGCATGGCGAGTATTATTTGTACATATTTATCTCAGAAGTACATTTGTACACATAAACTAGGAATCATTTGTACACATTGACCTCAGAAGTACACAGCTCCCTCCAAATTCCATCTCCACATACTGCACGGCAGCAATGGCGTCCCAGCAATGTCACGTGCTGGAGTATTTATTTATTTATTTGGCATGAGGGTGGTGTACTTTGAATGTACCTCGACTTGTGTGCAATCTCTAAAGTCTAAAACGGACATAACTCTGTGAAAAAATGACGAAACATCCTGAAACTCGAACTTCTTCAGTAACTTATCATACTAAGGCCATGTACCAAGATTCAGTTGAACATGTTAAAAGGTATGGGAAAAAAAGTCAAAAAATCCACAGGTGGGACGGACAGACAGACGGATAGATGGACGAACAGAGAGCAAACCTGTAGTCGTCTCCGGTGAAACCAGAAGGGGACTAATAACATTACATATGGGTGAAGGTGAAATGCACAGGGAAAACCATTATCTCCTTGGATTTGATGTTTAAATGCTTCAAAACGGCACACATAAGCCATACAGTTCTGAAACCCGTTCATGTAGCCGCAAAACCAGTAGCTAATTTCATGGAAAGGGAAAATGCGGCGTGGAACATGTTTCTTGTGGGGCGAGGCATGATGGCTTGATGTCTCACATAAAAAGCTGTAAAATTCACAACCATACACTACCTGGAAAAGTAACATCTACATTAGACTAACAGTATACAACACAAGTGTCAGCAACCCCCCCTCAATTAATCATGGAAGTGTGGCTCGGACACAAAAGGGTTGACTGACGGACAAACAGATATAGAGGTCTGAAACAGAAAACCAGTGAAAGGCACAAATAAATGTCAGACTACATACCTTGTAAGTTTAATAAACCCGCCTACATTACTTACTGAAATATGGGTTGGAACCAAAAACTTAATGGACTGACGACCAAGACAATAACCCTTAGCCCAAATGGGCTGAGGGTAATAAACAATTAATGGTAGTTTCTGCTCAATGATCAGAAAGGTAGACAGACATGTGCGGAGTGATAATTCCTGGATATAAAAACTACTTCAATCAGATATTTCCACTGAAGAGGGATTGGCCTTTGAGACCCTTTAACTTTGCATTTCTTGCACTCGGGCAGGGATGAACATATTTTAGAGATAAATGAAAGCTTTAGGTTCAGTCAGGAATGTGAAGTTGAGCTATCATTTGCAGTGTTTACAATTGCAGAGAGTCCATAAGACAGGCCTAGTATTCTTGGTCTATGAAATTTCGTTGGAAAGTGAGGACTGTAAAGCTTATAAATTCTCAGGCAATCTTTGTCGACGCTCTTGAGGTCATTTCTGAAAATGCAGTCACATGACAGAAGTCAAGAAACTGCATCAGGAATTTATGACAGACAATAAGTTACGATACGCGATAAGATACTGAATCCATTATAGTGGCTTGAATTTAAAATTACATGAAACTCCTCCAAGCAGTTCAAGGTGTGCAACATTTCCCAAACTTCATGAATTACTCACAGGCCATAAAGATAGCAAACCGGCCCTGTAGTGCTGTTCGTCTTGGTCCCTTCCAGTGTCCGCTGTTTATCATGTGGCTCGTAAGTCCTTGAGACTCGAACTCGGCTGACAATGCACAGTCAGGAGCAATATTCCTGCAAAAATTATCTCATGCTATCTCTAACTAATAGCCCAGGTGCAGCACACAGCAGCCTGAGCTGGTGGACAGCAAATCACAGCTTCCAAGCACCATCTCCTTTTACAGACATAGCAGGTGTAGATATGTTGTCCATATTAAATTACAAGTAAATGTTTTGTCACGTGACCAGGAGTCAAGACCAGTCATGCAGCATGCTGAAGTCAAGAGAGTCAAGACCAGCCAAAGGGTATGCCCAGTATCTGTAGGCGTGCCCCGAGCCGAGTCATACCAAAGATTTTTTAAATGGTACATGCCGATTCCGTGCTTGACACAATATTGAAGAGACAAACAATGCTGGAAAGGCAATGCCAAACCACCCAGTACAACCCTCGTCAAGAGACTGCTTCAGTAGTACTAGTACTGTCAAGAGTGTGTTACATCAAATCAAATCAAAAATGTGGTATGTGAAGGTGGAGCAGTTCTTCTGAATTGAGGGGAGCAAAAAACCACACCCGAGGGTGGAAAACCACACCGCAGTCATTGGACTGTAATTATCAGGCATGGATAGCTGAACAATTACGGCGGCCAATTAAACCATGACTGGTGAAATACCGCCTCTTTTGACAAAGCAGGTGATTAAAAAGTAAACTTGTAATTAATAATTTAGTGAATTAACAATGATTGACCTAAGTTCTCACCTTACCTTTCACTACTATCAGTAATACACACACTTAACCTTCAGCTGGATAGAGTAAACGTCATTAACGATTACAGTGCGTAATAGAGGGGCCACAGACAATGTTTGAAATCCAGTAAAATCCTCATAACATCCAGTTTAAAATCCAGTGAGTTGGCGAAAGTTGTATTGGTATTTAACCTTCACAATACCATATGGAAAATTTGCTCCAATATGAATATATTCCAGCAATTTTGCAACAAGTGCCAACCCAGATGATGAGCAAAGACTATTAAATGAATGTGGGTCAAAGTGAACAATGACAACATTTGTTTTACTCTCCATGAGTTGAACCTAAAGTACCAACCTTTACACCACAAAGCCATCAGGAGTAACCAGACTGCACGAATTACTGATCTGCTGATGACGCGTGATACTCAAAGAGCGAAGAAAGTCAGTCTGTCTCTGTGTATCTCTCTCTCTCTGTCTCTTGCACGCAATTGTCAATGCTCTGAACCCGACTCAAGGCCCATTCAGCTCCGTCGCAGGGATGTAGCTTCAATAGTCCACACTGCTACATGACTGCTGCCCCTTTCACAACAAAGTCTTGGTTCTACGTCATAGCTTCACAACAGCAAGATAACTACGTCCCCCCGGCCCTTTCCCCTCCTTGTATTCTCGTCAGCAAAGTGACGTGGTATTTGCTCGTTAATAATAATATAAACATTTTTTTACTTAAAAAAAAAATACAGAAAGAAGGAATCCGAAACACCTCTTATTATAACCGCAAAGTCCCTGCCTGCTCTCAACTGCACTGAAACAACGAACACAACATGGATGTCTGTTACTCTCGCCATCTCGCATCAGAGTATGTGCAGTCACATTAGGTCATGTTAAGTTAAAATATATAATTACAACAGAGGCAGCTGTTGTAATCTGTACATTTGGGATGGAAGGTAAAATGAAGGTTTGAATGTAAGGAAAGTAATCGAATCACTGCAAGCTGTGAAAGATATGGCAACATTATTCAAACTGCTGAATAGCTCAGATATTTCACACACGGCATACAAACGTCGGGTACCGGCCCATGTTAAACTCAAATGGATAGCAGGTGGAAGGATTCCATCCCCAACCCAAAATGTCTCCACCTCAGTTTGGTCGTAATCTCCCTCAGCGGGTATCAAAAGATGGAACGATGCTCTCCCAGGACCCAAAGTATCGGCCCAGTTATATTTTTAGGATTACATTTATAGGAGCAAGTTGTGATGTTTTCTCGTTCAAGTTTAGGAACATTCTCAAATATTCTGCATTGATCATATGTTTGCTGCATGGGCAATTTTAGAGGACATTCACTGAACCTCAAAGAGCCTCCAATTGTAGCTCTTTTGTTGTGACGTTCCTTGGTATCTCTAATCGTCACTGCACAAGATTCTTATTTATCACTTCCGGTGCTCCAACTATCACTGACATCTTCAGATTCCAAGTTTTCTTCCCATCATTTTTGAGGTCCCGGTATACTTCACCACTCTTTTTTTTAATTTCTGAATGATTGAGACATTATATGGTTGGAGCTTACTGTTGTGATTTCGCAGAACCTACATTTTCCCATTTGACCAAGTTCTGACATCCTTTCTCTACTAGCTCTTTTCTACCTCTGCATTGTCTGCTGCACTGTAACATGTGATGAATGCAAACAACAAGATGCCACACCCAGCTACTAAACATGAAACTGGTTTGAGTGATAGAAAATTAAGGAACCTCAAGTGTCGATTCCAGGAAGGTAATTCCTGCAAGTGAGAGGAGCTGGTCGTGGTCTGTACATTGATACCTGTCTCGTGAGATGGTGTGCTTCCTCGTACATAATTCCGATGCTTTTGTCTGCAAGCTCTATGCGAAGTTCCACAAAAGCTATTGTGTCGGTTCAAAGGGTCCACTTATCAGTTCTTGGTGAAGCAGTGCCAATAACAAAAGCAACACCTGGAAAGCCTGTTTTATTGAGCATGGTTTTTGGTTTAAACATTTACAATCATGTTTGGAATGTAATTACATTAATTTCACAGCGTTGGATTGACAGGATGGCTCCGAGGTGGGGTAACTCGCTTTTGCGTCGTCTAATCTGGATTTACTTTCCGACCTGACTATAAACCGTCATGCTGTGATTCACAGATGGGCTGTTGCATAGCATCAGGTCAGAAAGGAAGCAATGTTCAGCTGGCAGTCTGGTGTGCAAGTGTTCATTAAGTAGAGGTTAAAAATCCCACGGTATCTTTTGAAAGAGTTTGGCTGTGTGTGACGGAATCATGGTCACATTCCAAAATTTTGCCAAATGTATAAGGGGCACTGTATCAGCAGCACCCTTTATATATCTGAAAAAAAACTATGATGTCAAGCACCAAAAAACATGATATTGTGCCCCCAAAATATGATGGCAAGCAGCACCCAGGTGTTGCCGACATATGGTGATATTAATGTCACAGCATTTTCATGTGATGTTTACTACCAAGCTTATGCACGTTTGCATGTGTGTTATATTTGGAATTGTGTATGATGATTTTTTTGTCCCCTCTAATAGGGTGAGGCTCGTGGAAGAGCAGGGTAAATTTTACAGTGGGGTAGAGAGGCAAAAATTTGGCACAACCAGCAAGGGAATGAATGAACAGGAGAGAAAGAGAAAGAGAAAGAGAAAGAGAAAGAGAAAGAGAAAGAGAAAGAGAAAGAGAAAGAGAAAATTTGTAATCATGGGAGGGGTTATTGTGGACTAATTGTCCTTGTAGTATCAGAACGGTGGTGTTTAGCTAAGAATAGTGAGTCTCAACTGACTGTGGGTGGCTGGTCATGTCGCTAATTCATCTAGATGATGTTGGCATAAGTGATGACTTTGATGATGTAGGCCTCCAAATTGCGAATAAGAGATGAGCCTGCTCATAGGGGGAATTTGGTCTTGCTAGTGTGTTGTTGGATTGTGAATGTTATTATGCTGGGTACATATGGTGAATTATCATTAGTTATTTTGTTAGTTGGCTGTGACATACATAATATTTGACTACTCATTCGTGTGATATGTAATTCAAGCAGGGTTTCGGATAATGAGGCCGTAAATGCAGATTTAAGTCTCTTCCATTCTGCGGGATGACACAAGCTTGAGTACGGTGGAGTAATCGAAGAGGAGGATGTAAAGTGATGATCGAGATATTCTCTACTGAAATGGATATGATCCAACTGTGCATGGGATGGAGCATAGATAGGCGAGGAATGTGAGAATACGGTGAAATGAGCAATGTGTAGTATAGGGTCGATAAGTATGGGTGGGAATGCAAAGGATTGAATAAGAGGTGTTAAAATAATGCGTATGAGCGGTGATTTGATAATTTTGGGGTGTTGATTTTGCAAAAAAGGAGATAGGACTACTGGGGGGGGTGAAGGTGAAATTGAAATGTGTGGAATAGTGGAACAGGTAAAGAGAGGCGCAAAAAGTGGATGTCAGGTATGCGAGGATAGAAAGGGTTTAATTGGTTGTGTGTACCATGCGAGTTGAGGATGGGATCATAGGGATTGGATATCTCATAAAGAATAGTGGTTTGACCAACGATATTTTGGACAAGATTTAGTGAAGAGAAAACTGGTAGAATTGATTATGTGGTTCGAATCAAATGTCTTGTCTAGCGGTAATTTACTGACAGTTTTGAATGAGTTACATAGATGTTTTTCTCTTTGAGAAGGGTTAGCTTCGGCCAGCGAGGACTCCTATTGTCAAAATCTATAGTGGTTGATTCGGGTGAGTGGCCCCGGTAGTAGGGGAGAGGCACTGTAAAGGAAGAGGAAGTTTTGGGTACGAAGATGTCCTATCCTGTTGGAGCATGAGAAAGGAGCGGGTTAGAGACGCCTCGGCAAGGAGATCTGATGGAATTGTTTAAGGACATCCGAAGGATAATTCTTCTGCCGAACGGGCTGCTTCAGCGCGACGATGATAATAGGAAAGATTGATGGTTGGCTAGATATTTGCAATTACACAGACAGTTATCCACAGTGGTATGGGACCAACAGGACCTTGCCTGAGAGATAAGAGGGTAAGGAGGAGAGTTAGAAAGGTAGTACGTCAGCGACAGTGGGAGAAAACCAAGTAGCGATTGGAGTTGGGAGCGCTGACGTGGCGTCAGAGGGAAGTTTTTCGATGCATGAATTTGTCCCTCAGATGAGAGTGATGGGGGGCATGCAGATAAGACAGTAGGATGAAGTGTTTTAAATAAGGAATTCCAGATAAGGAAACTGGATCATGAGATATGAGAGAGGATGAGGGATGGTGATATAAAATGATCCCGATTGAAAAGTGGTTTCGATTGGGTGTGAAGGTTGGGTGTTGTGTGGGTGATTGTGATGGCGTAGGGTTGTGTTCGTGGTTCAAGGGAGTATGTTTTAGGGCCAGTCAAGCGTTCGTCGGAGTATGTTGTCGAGTAAATGTTGAGAGAGGCCGTGCAAGTTCTTTATTTGATCACTGGTGTTGTGTAATAGCCGATCGTCGTGGATTAGATGAACATTTGTAGTGTGCGTTCTAGTGGGTTGTGGTAATGCTACAGTGGGACCTCAACAAGGATCCTGAGCATTAAGAATAGAGCCGAACGAGGAGCAGATATAAATGAATATCTAAGAAGGCAAAACACACAAAAACTATAACGGAACAGAGAACAGAAGGTGAGATCAGACTGTCAGTCATTAAACAAAGAGACAGAGAAAGACGAGGCATATCACAGACATATTGGAAGGCAGGGACAAGGCGCAAACAGACAAACTGAAGCCAGATTCGCAGATACTGCCGTGCAAGGTGGATGACTGGAGTGATACTTTATCGGGCTTCCCTCTAGGTGTAAGATGATGGCTGATGCATTCGGTCAGTGCTGGTTAAAATAAGTGGTTTGGTACAGAGACCAAAGTATCCTGAGAAGTCTCGGTGTAAGAGGGGCCGACTAGGGTATGGCGGTAGGAGGGCAGGTCACGAGGATTCGGTTCAAAAAACTGGTGGCAATCAAATAGTTGCGAGATAGGAGGTATGATGAACGGCATTGGCGATGAGCTCTATAAGAGAGTCATGGCTGAGGATGGAAGGAAAAAAAGGCTATTTATAGTAAGTGTGAGCAGTACCGAAAGGTAGAGGAGATAGTCAAGTAATGCGGGTTGGAGCAGAGAGAAGAGAAATTATGGTGGATGTTTTTTCAATACCTCATGTACTTTCGGCGCATGAAAGAGATGATAGCAAAGATAGCCTAGAGGAGGTGCCCAAGAGGTCAGACGGAGGGAATGTTAATGACTGGAAAAGTAAATAAATAGGATCAATAAGATTACATAGAAAGAGACAAAGATAACTTAAAAAAATTTTAATCATAAAAAAAAAATTTTAATGTTCATTAAGATAGAGTAAACGATTTGTGTTTTTTGTGCAAGTTTTTTCCTTGGATAATGTGTAGATTGGGTTGGTGTGGGTGTTCGTGCAGGCTGATGGCTGAATGGCCTCACCTGTGTTGGATTCCGTTGTTTCTTGTTTCTGTTTTGGCTGTTGTTGTCTGTTTGTTTGTTTGGCCGCACATAATTTCGTGTTTTTCACTCGACAATAAACAGGTTTTGGATTGAGCCGAAAATCTCCTTCGCATTGATGCGACGAGCTATTAGAATTTTCATGGATAAACAAGATGATAACGAGGAACACAAGACTCACGGACTTTATTTGCATTGGTCACATGGTTTGGCAGCATATGGGATTTACAAGAGTTAAAACATAAAGTAAGCAACACCATACAAAGAAGTGCTTGGCGAGGATCTGGAATCGTTATTAGTTGCCTTTCTTTGTTGTGTTATTTGGATCAACAACCAGGGTGTAAAAAGTTTCGAATGCTCCGTGTTAACCGACACTATCAAAAACAAAGAAAAAACTGTAGGTTGTAGGGATCCGAGTCAGTTTTTATTTGAATCAAGTGTTGGGATTTGAGAGATTTTTGGAGAGGCTGAGAACATTTGTTTTGAACAAGGTATTG
Source organism: Eptatretus atami (assembly GCA_035128595.1). NCBI lineage: Eukaryota > Metazoa > Chordata > Myxini > Myxiniformes > Myxinidae > Eptatretus > Eptatretus atami. Next base: position 42,345,467 of record CM068953.1, on the reverse strand, counting down.
AACTTTTGAAATGTATTTTTAACAGAGGATTTGAAAAGGTATAGTTAAATTTCTTTAAATAATGATGTTTACCTTAATCATGTTGCTTGGACGTGTCTTACAGTGTGAAGTGGTTTCGTTCTCGTTCTGTCTTCTTTCTTCACGACAAACATTACTTCAACCTTGTTGTGGTAGTCCTACAGGGTAAGGAAGCCTGGTGTTAGAGTTGGCTTAAGTAGGTGAGGAGGGTTTGGGCGAGAGTAGATCCAGGGTCTGAGTTTAAAGCTCTTAAGCCGCGATATTAGAATATCACAGGCGCTACCTCAGCTGTCTCCTGTCTGAGGTCGGGCAAATGAGCAGCATGCACCTCAGTAGGGGGACATCGAGCAAGAGCGAGTCAGTGCTTATAAGCAGCCAACACACATGATTGAGACGCAGGCCAGCTGTACGAGGTCAGATTAGAGAGAGGAGGAGAAGA
>CM068953.1:42322352-42344985 GCA_035128595.1 Eptatretus atami | reverse complement strand
AGAGAAAAGAAAGAGAAAGAAGACAGAGACAGAGACAGAGACAGAGACCAGAGACAGAGACCAGAGAACAGAGACAGAGAACAGAGACAGAGACAGAGAGACAGAGAACAGAGACAGAGAAGACGCAGAGAAAGAGAAAGAGAAAGAGAAAGGAAGAGAAAGAGAAGAGAAGAGAAAGAGAAAGAGAAGGAAGAGAAAGAGAAAGAGAAAGAGATAAGAGATAGAGATAGAGATAGAGATAGAGAGAGATGGAGAGAGAGGGATGGGAAGAGAGAGAGAGAGAGAGAGAGAGAGAGAGAGGAGAGAGAGAGAGAGAGAAGAAGAGATGTGAGAGATATTGAGAAAGATATTGAGAGAGAAGAGAGAGATGGAGAGAGATGAGGAGAGATATAGAGAGAGATATAGAGAGAGATATAAAGAGAAGAGATATGGAGAGAGAAAGGAGAGATATGTGAGAGAGATATTGAGAGAGATATTGAGAGAGATGGAAGAGAAGATGGAGAGAGATAAGAGAGAAGATATAGAAGAGATATTGAGAAAGATATTGAGAGAGAAAATGAGAGAGATGAGAGAGAGATGAGAGAGATAAGAGAGAAGATATAGAGAGAAAGAGAGAGATATTGAGAAAGATATTGAGAGAGAAGAGAGAGATGGAGAGAGAGATGGAGAAGATAGTAGAGAGAGATATAGAGAAGAGAATAGAGAGAGAGAGAATATTGAGAGAGAAAGAGAGAGATATGAGAGAGATATTGAGAGAGATATTGAGAGAGATATTGAGAAGAGAAAGAGAGAGATAGGTATGAGAAGATATGAGAGATATTGGAGAGAGATATTGAGAAGATATGAGAGAGATAGATGGAGAATAGAGAGTGAGGGAGAGTGAATAGAGATAGAGATAGAGATAGAGATAGAGAGAGATAGATGGAGAGAGATGGGAGAGAGAGAGAGAGAGAAGAGAGAGAGAGAGAGAGAGAGAGAGAGAAGAGAGAGATATCGAGAGAGATATTGAGAGAGACATTGAGAGAGTATAGTGAGAGAGATACGAGAGAGATATTGAGAGAGAAAGAGAGAGAAGAGATAGAGAGATAGAGAGTGATAGAGAGATATATAAAGAGAGATAGAGAGATAGAGAGTGATAGATGGCGATAGAGAGTGATGGAGAGAGATAGAGAGGAGAGAGAGAGATAGAGAGAGATAGAGAGAGAAAGAGATAGAGATGGAGAGAGATGGAGAGAGATAGAGAGAGATAGAGATGGAGAAGAGATGATGAGAGAGATAGAGATGGAGAGAGATAGAGATGGGAGAGAGATAGATGGAGAGAGATAGAGATGGAGAGAGAGAGAGAGAGAGAGAGAGAGAGAGAGAGAGAGAGAGAGAGAGAGAGAGAGAGAGATAGAGAGATGGAGAGAGATGGAGAGAGAGAGATAGAGATGGAGAGGTGAGAGAGAGAAGAGAGAGAGAGAGAGAGAGAAGAGAGAGAGAGAGAGAGAGAGAGAGAGACTGAAATCACGAAGTAAGAAGGTAGGTGAGGAAGCATTAATGGGGGTAATGAAGACCATGGGCCAGGAAAAGGAAGGCCTGCTTGAAGCTGCGGAGAGAAGAGTTGCTGGGGAGGCTCAGAAGAATGAGACAGCAGAGGGGCAATATTAAAGAAGAGTTGGAAAAGAAACAAAAAAAACCCAGAGACCACCAAACCTGCCTCTGATGTAGAAGTAACAGACTCTGTGTTTCAGCCTTCTTGCAAGAAGATTCCAACAATGTTAGAGCTTTATATTTCACATAAATCCAAGAGAGACAAATTTACTGCTGGGTGCCAGCCAAGAGGGGAAAGCAATACTCCACTGAGTTCTGACAAAAGCCTGCAGACTGTGGGTAGGTCCTATTTTCTAAGGAAATATGGATCAACAGAGGATGCATAGTCAGTACAGTTGGCGTTGGAGGCTGGCTTTGCAAGTTATTGGCCAACCAGAAAAGACGCACACATCACAAGGACACATCAAAACACATGGGGCATGGTTATTATTCTGGGGCGTGTTACAGGGAGAGTGACCATGATAACATTGGCGGCTTCGGGACAAAATGGAGAAACTTGCATGAATATTAATGCATGTGTGCACGAATGCACAGAGGACATGAGGGGTTAGTCACCGATGGGAGTGTATGGTGAGAGTGTGATTTAATAGGTTGAGTGGCAGATGGAAGCTGGCGTGGATCTGGGAGCGAGTTATAGGATGTTGATGGATGATCCCATGTGCGTCATGAGTTAGTGTACTTTGCGTGCTCGAGGAATCGTCACACGATGCACTCACACCTGTTGCGTGTGTGCCGATGCCACATTTACAGCCTGCCTTTGCCTCCCCGGTAACCGGGGAGGCAAAGGCAGGAATAACATGCGAAATGTGCTTATGTACCACGAAGCTGAGAGGGTGCTCCTTCAATGAGTGTTTTCACGTGATCGAGGTTGTTGTCTCATGTGCGGCAAAGTCCTGAATATGGTCATGGCGTGGGAGATGAGGAATGCTGTTCCCCTCATCCTTGCTGCATAATTCACCAGTGCAAAATATGATACCGAGATATGCTGAGCATCCTCTATCACCCCATGAAGACTTTGGCAGCATGCAGACGAGTGACGTGTACGATCCCAGACATCTACCATGGGATGGGATCGACGATAAAACAACGGTCTGGCGCAAAGCTAATTTGAGCAGTACGCCTAGCTTCTCAGACACAAAAACTCTATGTGGTAAATCTCTTCAATTTTATGGGAGGAGGAGGAAGATGAAGCTGATCCTTTGGAAAAAGGGTCGGGCTGATGCTAAAAGTTGATTCGCAAGACTGGGCCCATCACACTGCCTTGGAAACCTTTAGCCTGTACTTGAAAAGAGGAGGAGAGGGTTCCATTGATTGCGACATGTTGACTGCTGAATGGAGGAAGTCAGAAAACCAGGAATGAAGGTGGCCTTGAATGCACAGGCAGAAGCTTGGGAAGCAAAGCAGAATGCAGACCGTGTCGAATGTCTTCGATATGTGCAAGGAGAATGGTCCTGACTTCTTCATTAAGATTTGGGCCTCCAATCATTGCTGAGAGAGTAGTAGCAGCATGTCCAGAGTTGAGTGACGAGATGAATCAAAACTGATGCTCAGAGTTGTTGTTTGGAAACAGGAAAGATGACATCAGCAGCAATGATGGATCCATGACTGATTGAAATCGGAAGTAAGCTCAATGGTCTTGTAATTAAAGGATATGTTTTTACATCCTTCTTGTGGATAGGAGCAATGTTTTCTAACTTCCAGACCGATAGGAGTGGCCAAAGGAGAACAAATTCAGCCTTAAGTTATGGATAACTGTAGGAAAGTTGTAGCTGTGAGGTGTCAGGAGCTAAACTACTACTCTCATTTAACGGGTCCAATTATCTCCATACATAAAAGAGACGTTTTGCTTCAACAATTTTAAATCGAGGTGTCACTCTGGGCCCAACTCTTTCCTGTATGCCGCACATTGCTAAAATCTGTAAATCTCTTTTCTTCCATCTGCCCAATATTGCTCAAATCTGCTCGTCCTTGAAACAGAGGGCAATTGAAACTGGTTCAAACTCTCATAACGTTACGCTTGGATTACTGCAACTTGCTGTTACAGCTTGCCTGTATCTTCTTTCAAGGCCTAAACAACTCATTCAGAATATGAAGCCATGCTCGTATCCATGCTCGTAAATCTGATCACATAACTTCAATCCTCAAAACACATCACTGACTATCAGTGCATAAATGGATAGATTTTCAAACATCGCTGATAACCTTGAAAAACAAACACTAATTGGTTGCTACCTATAGATCTGATATAATCCACCCAACTTGGGTTTTCATGAAAGCTAGGTCGAACAAAGGGAATCTCATGGTAGTTCCTCGCAAAGGACGAACACTGAATCATCATGCGTTCCTTGGAAATACCACGACTTCTATTCCAGTGGCACCAGGAAACTTACCCACCACTGGAACAAAACTTTTGACCTGATGCAAACTCACTTGAAATGAGAAATTGAATCATGAACTCCACAGGATCGAAGACCACCATCTCCCCCCTCCCTTCAACTTCCTCCCACTCCTTCATGAACTTTATCATAAACCTCTCATGCATCCTATCCTAAACCAGGCTATGTCATTATTGCCTGTAGTTCATCTTTGTTCTGAATACTCCCAACAGTGACATTCCGTCAAGTCTTTTTCTTTAGTGATAACCTTCAATCATACAGACTGCAGAAAATATCTCCATTAAACTGTTGCAGATCCTCGAGCTTGCATTTGTAACATCTCACACGAGTACCTTTCTGGCTGGAACCGCAAAAGGCATGAGGCGCTTCACGAGCAGCAGTTCAGCAGCTCCTTGCTGAGTGTACATCTCCAACACGGGATCCGGGCAAACGGTCATACCTTGAGCTAGAGGACGTGGCCATGATGCTCATCTCAGGCCTACTCTCGGCCCTAGGAATGGGAAGAAGGTCTTCTGCAGCATTATATGACCCAGCGTAGTAAGACAGCTTTCAATTACAGAACCTGTCTTGAAGTTGAGCACAACTTTACTTATTCATTGTTATTAGGATATCAACTATTTTAGGACATAGTATAGTACCTGTGAGCAGAGCAACGTTACCCATTTTGTCTAAAAAAACAAATCTCTTGAAAATCTGTTTACGGCGATAAATTGGAGTTTGAATAAAATTATTTTCACCGAAGAGTTCTGATCTTACCGTGTCCCAGTGTTGTCTCGGTGTCTTACGGAGAAGAAAGGCTGCGTCCATGTGGAAAAAGGACAGGCAATTGTGTCCGTGCAAAGGACAGGACTCCAAGCTTGCGTCCGTGTAGAAGGAGAGGGATTGGGACTCCAGGCTTGTGTCAGTGCAGAGGAAGGGAGTGGACTCTCAGCTCGTGTCGGTGCGGAGGGAGAAGGACAGGCGGTTGATTTAATGCGAGCCCAAGTGCTCCCCACCTATACTCGCAGGCCCGCAAGTTCATTTCAGTAGGTGTACATTAAAGGTGTGTAGCTGGCCAGTTGTTTTACATTTGCTTTGATTATGCCGAGATTATTAAATTAGGATGTGCTTCATGTTTTGAGCACTCACCATATTAAAAATATGCTGTCTTTCATCGGTTTGAATTTTTCCAATTTGTTAATTTGATGTTCAAACACAGTTTTGCGCATGAAAGCCATATTTTGATTCATCGATTACACTTGATGGAACATATAAATCAGATTGTGTCCATTGCCTCAATGGTGCACTTTCGAAAAGTCCAGAAAAGCGACGCAGGATGTGCAGAGATGGCACACTTATCTTTGAACTGTATAGTCCTGGATTCGATTGGCGACCCGATAAAAAAAAAACTATTGCATTGCCTTGATTTGCAATTAGGGCTTTGCCTGGCCAGTCGGTTCAAGAAAGTTGGGCCAAAACCATTCCATAAATCGATCTGAGCAAGAAGGTGGAATAAATGGGGCTTTAAAGATGTATTATTGCATTGGTTGCCCTTGATATGAAGAAGGCTTCAGATGAAATATGTGAACTAATTGGTGAACTTGGTTCATCATGCAGAAGCGCTGAACAGCCAGCAATCGCACTCTAAGACAGCAAAGTAATACGTAAACCTGATATCAAGGAACCCCAATTAGACCAGGCTATTTGCTACCCATTGCTACCTGCAGGCAGAAATTTGGATTTTGTTCAGGGTGGTGGCAATACTCAACAGACTCTTTCAGGAAGACACCATGAGTCATTAAACATCCACTAACTAATGCCAGCAGATGGACAACCAGTGAAACATCCCATCAGAAAAACGGGCCACACACATTGTGATACTCGCTTTGCATACGAATCGTCAAGATGACAAATTATAGCTGGGCCAACATTCAAACCAGACAGACGAAACAGCTGAGCAAGTGTGCACACCTCTAGGCTAATCCTGTCAGCCCAGTAGCAGCAAGTAGTAATAGCAGTTGATAACGTGATATGATAGTAAAATGCTGTTTTCTCAGTATTTTAACCCACAAAATTTTAGTCTTTCCACAACAAGTTAGATGTAAAGATTAAAAAACAAAGATCAGGATCATGGTAGTTGTTAGTCAAGAGTACTAAATATAAGGGTTGATAGTCATGAGATGACAAATGTGATGAGAATTAAAATGATTTGTCACAATGCTTAAAATATAGTACTTTAAAATGACAACTATCAAACCAGACATTATAAAGTTGAAATATATAAGAAATAGTTGTAATCAGTTGCTGTTAAACTGGGTTTCACATTAGGCCATCTATTCAATATGCGGTATTCCCACAATATGGCGCAATTTTGGCCACCACCTTTCTTGCTTCGTCCTTTCAAAAGTTTCAACATCGACAGAAAAACGTTATGATGAAAGTCCATATTAGTGTACACATCTCTTCCCTCTGATTCTCCATATCCTGATCAAACAACTCTTCTTTTCCTTAGACTCTAACTTTTTACTTCTTAATTCATAAGTGCAGTACATATAATAATTAGTGGGGAAAAATATTTTTCTTACTATAAAAAAAAAACGTCTCAGATCACAAGTAAAAGACGCAGATTATATCAGACCGCATGACACTATCCTGATGCCATATGATGATGCACAGGCTCCAGCAATAACCACAATAATCATTTATAATCATCATCATCATCATATAATCATCATCATCGTTACCATCCTATTTACAGGGTCTTGCTACCTTGAGAGAGATACTGAGAGAGATATTGAGAGAGAAAGAGAGAGAGAGATAGAGAGATAGAGAGTGATAGAGAGAGATATAAAGAGAGATAGAGAGATAGAGAGTGATAGATGGCGATAGAGAGTGATGGAGAGAGATAGAGAGAGATAGAGAGAGAGGGATAGAAAGAGATAGAGATGGAGAGAGATGGAGAGAGATTAGAGAGAGATAGAGATGGAGAGAGATAGAGATGGAGAGAGATAGAGATGGAGAGAGATAGAGATGAGAGAGATAGATGAGAGAGATAGAGTGGAGAGAGAAGAGAGAGAGAGAGAGAGAGAGAGAGAGAGGAGAGAGAGAGAGAGAGAGAGAGAGAGAGATAGAGATGAGGAGAGATGGAGAGAGTGAGAGATAGAGATGGAGAGAGATGGAAAGAGATGGAGAGAGAGAGAAGAGAGAGAGAGAGAGAGAGAGAGAGAGAGAGAGAGAGAGGAGAGAGAGAGAGAGAGAGACTGAAATCACGAAGTAAGAGGTTAGGTGAGGAAGCATTAATGGGGTAATGAAGACCATGGGCCAGGAAAAGGGAAGGCCTGCTTGAAGCTGCGGAGAGAAGAGTTGCTGGGGAGGCTCAGAAGAATGAGACAGCAGAGGGTGCAATATTAAAGAAGAGTTGGAAAGAAACAAAAAAAACCCAGAGACCACCAAACCTCCTCTGATGTAGAAGTAACAGACTCTGTGTTTCAGCCTTCTTGCAGAAGATTCCAACAATGTTGAGAGCTTTATATTTCACATAAATCCAAGAGAGACAAATTTACTGCTGGGGTGCCAGCCAAGAGGGGAAAGCAATACTCCACTGAGTTCTGGACAAAAGCCTTGCAGACTGTGGGTAGGTCCTATTTTCTAAGGAAATATGGATCAACAGAGGATGCATAGTCAGTACAGTTGGCGTTGGAGGCTGGCTTTGCAATGTTATTGGCCAACCAGAAAAGACGCACACATCACAAGGACACATCAAAACACATGGGGCATGGTTATTATTCTGGGGGCGTGGTTACAGGGATGAGTGACCATGATAACATTGGCGGCTTCGGGGACAAAATGGAAGAAACTTGCATGAATATTAATGCATGTGTGCACGAATGCACAGAGGACATGAGGGGTTAGTCACCGATGGGAGTGTTATGGTGAGAGTGTGATTTAATAGGGTTGAGTGGCAGATGGAAGCATGGGCGTGGATCTGGAAGAGCGTAGTTATAGGGATGTGTGATGGATGATCCCATGTGCGTCATGAGGTTAGTGTACTTTGCGTGCTCGAGGAATCGTCACACGATGCACTCACACCTGTTGCGTGTGTGCCGATGCCACATTTACAGCCTGCCTTTGCCTCCCCCGGTAAACCGGGGGAGGCAAAGGCAGGATAACAGATGCGAAATGTGCTATGTACCACGAAGCTGAGAGGGTGCTCCTTTCAATGAGGTGTTTTCACGTGATCGAGGTTGTTGTCTCATGTGCGGCAAAGTCCTGAATATTGGTCATGGCGTGGGAGATGAGGAATGCTTGTTCCCCTCATCCTTGCTGCATAATTCACCAGTGCAAAATATGATACCGAGATATGCTGAGGCATCCTCTATCACCCCCATGAAGACTTTGGCAGCATGCAGGACGAGTGACGTGTACGATCCCAAGACATCTACATGGGATGGGATCGACGATAAAACAACGGTCTGGCGCAAAGCTAATTTGAGCAGTACGCCTAGCTTCTCAGGACACAAAAACTCTATGTGGCTAAATCTCTTCAATTTTATGGGAGGAGGAGGAAGATGAAGCTGATCCTTTGGAAAAAGGGTCGGGCTGATGCTAAAAGTTGATTCGCAAGACTGGGCCCATCACACTGCCTTGGAAACCTTTAGCCTGTACTTGAAAAGAGGAGGAGAGGGTTCCATTGATTGCGACATGTTGACTGCGTGAATGGAGGAAGTCAGAAAACCAGGAATGAAGGTGGCCTTGAATGCCACAGGCAGAGAGCTTGGGAAGCAAAGCAGAATGCCAGACCGTGTCGAATGTCTTCGATATGTGCAAGGAGATGGTCCTGACTTCTTCATTAAGATTTTGGGCCTCCAATCATTGCTGAGAGAGTAGTAGCAGCATGTCCAGAGTTGAGTGACCGAGATGGAATCAAAACTGATGCTCAGAGTTGTTGTTTGGAAACAGGAAAGATGACATCAGCAGCAATGATGGATCCATGACTGATTGAAATCGGAAGTAAGCTCAATGGTCTGTAATTAATAGGATATGTTTTTACATCCTTCTTGTGGATAGGAGCAATGTTTTCTAACTTCCAGACCGATAGGAGGTGGCCAAAGGAGAAACAAATTCAGCCTTAAGGTTATGGATAACTGTAGGGAAAGTTGTAGCTGTGAGGGTGTCAAGGAGGCTAAACTACTACTCTCAATTTAACGGGTCCAATTATCTCCATACATAAAAGAGACGTTTTGCTTCAACAATTTTAAATCGAGGTGTCACTCTGGGCCCAACTCTTTCCTGTATGCCGCACATTGCTAAAATCTGTAAATCTCTTTTCTTCCATCTGCCCAATATTGCTCAAATCTGCTCGTCCTTGAAACAGAGGGCAATTGAAACTGGTTCAAACTCTCATAACGTTACGCTTGGATTACTGCAACTTGCTGTTAACAGGCTTGCCTGTATCTTCTTTCAAGGCCTAACAACTCATTCAGAATATGACAGCCATGCTCGTATCCATGCTCGTAAATCTGATCACATAACTTCAATCCTCAAAACACATCACTGACTATCAGTGCATAAATGGATAGATTTTCAAACATCGCTGATAACCTTGAAAAACAAACACTAATTGGTTGCTACCTATAGATCTGATATAATCACACCCAACTTGGGTTTTCATGAAAGCTAGGGTCGAACAAAGGGAATCTCATGGTAGTTCCTCGCAAAGGACGAACACTGAATCATCATGCGTTCCTTGGAAATACCACGACTTCTATTCCAGTGGCACCAGGAAACTTACCCACCACTGGGAACAAAACCTTTTGACCGACGTGCAAACTCACTTGAAATGAGAAATTGAATCATGAACTCCACAGGGATCGAAGACCACCATCTCTCCCCTTCCCTTCAACTTCCTCCCACTCCTTCATGAACTTTATCATAAACCTCTCATGCATCCTATCCTAAACCAGGCTATGTCATTATTGCCTGTAGTTCTATCTTTGTTCTGAATACTCCCAACAGTGACATTTCCGTCAAGTCTTTTTCTTTAGTGATAACCTTCAATCATACAGACTGCAGAAAATATCTCCATTAAAACTGTTGCAGATCCTCGAGCTTGCATTTGTAACATCTCACACGAGTACCTTTCTTGGCTGGAACCGCAAAAGCGATGAGGCGCTTCACGAGGCAGCAGTTCAGCAGCTCCTTGCTGAGTGTACATCTCCAACACGGGATCCGGGCGAAACGGTCATACCTTGAGCTAGAGGACGTGGCCATGATGCTCATCTCAGGCCTACTCTCGGCCCTAGGAATGGGGAAGAAGGTCTTCTGCAGCATTATATGACCCAGCGTAGTAAGACAGCTTTTCAATTACAGAACCTGGTCTTGAAGTTGAGCACAACTTTACTTATTCATTGTTATTAGGATATCAACTATTTTAGGAACATAGATAGTAGTACCTGTGAGCAGAGCAACGTTACCCATTTTGTCTAAAAGAAACAAATCTCTTGAAAATCTGTTTACGGCGATAAATTGGAGTTTGAATAAAATTATTTTCACCGAAGAGTTCTGATCTTACCGTGTCCCAGTGTTGTCTCGGTGTCCTTACGGAGAAGAAGAGGCTGCGTCCATGTGGAAAAAGGACAGGCAATTGTGTCCGTGCAAAGGACAAGGGACTCCAAGCTTGCGTCCGTGTAGAAGGAGAGGGATTGGGACTCCAGGCTTGTGTCAGTGCAGAGGAAGAGGGAGTGGACTCTCAGCTCGTGTCGGTGCGGAGGGAGAAGGACAGGCGGTTGATTTAATGCGAGCCCAAGTGCTCCCCACCTATACTCGCAGGCCCCGCAAGGTTCATTTCAGTAGGTGTACATTAAAGGTGGTGTAGCTGGCCAGTTGTTTTACATTTGCTTTGATTATGCCGAGATTATTAACATTAGGATGTGCTTCATGTTTTGAGCACTCACCATATTAAAAATATGCTGTCTTTCATCGGTTTGAATTTTTCCTAATTTGTTAATTTGATGTTCAACACAGTTTTGCGCATGAAAGCCATATATTTGATTCATCGATTACACTTGATGGGGAACATTATAAATCAGATGTGTCCATTGCCTCAACTGGTGCACTTTCGAAAAGTCCAGAAAACGACAGCAGGATGTTGCAGAGATGGCACACTTATCTTTGAACTGTATAGTCTGGATTCGATTGGCGACCCGAATAAAAAAAAAACTATTGCATTGCTGATTTGCAATTAGGGCTTTGCCTGGCCAGTCGGTTCAAGAAAGATTTGGGCCAAAACCATTCCATAATCGATCTGAGCAAGAAGGTTGGAATAAATGGGGCTGTTAAAGAAGTATTATTGCATTGGTTGCCCTTGATATTGAAGAAGGCTGTTCAGATGAAATATGTGAACTAATTGGTGAACTTGTTCATCATGCAGAAGCTGCTGAACAGCCAGCAATCGCACTCTAAGACAGCAAGTAATACGTAACCTGATATCAAGGAACCTCCAATTAGACCAGGCTATTTGCTACCCGCAGTGCAGGCAGAAATTTGGATTTTGTTCAGGGTGTGGGCAATAACTCACAGACTCTTCAGGAAGGACACCATGAGATCTTTAACATCCACTAACTAATGCCAGCAGATGGGACAACCAGTGAAACATCCATCCAAGAAACGGCACACACATTGATACCTCGCTTTGCATACGAATCGTCAAGATGACAAATTATAGCTGGGCCAACATTCAAAACCAGACGAAACAGCTGAGGCAAGTGTGCACACCTCTAGGCTATCCTGTCAGCCCAGTAGCAGCAGTAGTAGTAGTAGCAGTTGATAACGTGATATGATAGTAAAATGCTGTTTCTCAGTATTTTAACCCCCAAAAACAAAATTTTAGTCTTTCCACAACAGAGTTAAGATGTAAAGATTAAAAAAAACAAAGATCAGGATCATGGTAGTTGTTAGTCAAGAGTACTAAATATAAGGGTTGATAGTCATGACAAATGTGATGAGAAATTAAAATGAATTTTGTCACAATGCTTAAAATATAGTACTTTAAAATTGACAACTATCAAACCAGACATTATAAAGTTGAAATTATAAGAAATAATTGTTATAAAATCAGTTGCTTGTTAAACTGGGTTTCACATTAAGGCCATCTATTCAATATGCGGTATCCACAAATATGGCGCAATTTTTGGCCACCACCTTTCTTGCTTCGTCCCTTTTCAAAAAGTTTCAACATCGACAAAAAACGTTATGATGATGATTATGTCCCATAATTATGTACACATCTCTTCCCTCTGATTCTCCCATATCCTGATCACAACTTTCTTTCCTTTTAGACTCTACTTTTTTACTTCTTAATTCATAAGTGCAGTACATATAATAATTAGTGGGAAAAATATCTTCTTACTATAAAAAAAACGTCTCAGATCACAAGTAAAAACGCAGATTATATCAGACCGCATGACACTATCCTGAATGCCATAATGATGATGCACAGGCTCCAGCAATAAACACAATAATCATTATAATCATCATCATCATCATCATAATCATCATCATCGTACCATCCTATTTACAGGGTCTTTGCTACCAAAGCAGTCTCTTGGAAAGGCTTACACTGGCTGGTTTGCCTTCCCAGCAGTCACGGCAGCAATTTGTAATTTGTTCAGGGTGCCAGCGATAACTTGCTGACTCAACGGTTAAGACACCGTGGGATCATCAACGTCCACCAACGACTAAGGCTGGCAGACATATCCTCCACTTAACATGCTTCCGATGGACTGCACACATATTGATTCCTCACCCTGCATGAGAATCACCAGGGTGACATTATGTAATTCGGTCGAGATTCAAACCCAGGCTAGAAAGCTCAAAGGCAAGTACCTCTAAGTTATCATGTTAGCCATAAATTGCAATTGTATTTGGAAAAGTTTAAGTGCAGTAACAGAATTGCTTTGGAAAGAAAATAAGCAATATATATATATATATGTTTGTACTTTTTTGTAATCACATGAAGGACAAAGACAGTTGAGGCTCATGGAGGAGCTGGAACACAGAATAGATTTGGAAATAATAGAACAAAAATACGAGTAGAAAGAGGGGAGGGGGTGTAACACACGAACAGCAGGGGAGAAGGACAAAATAGAGGGTGGAATGGAGGAATAAAACGATGGGACCAATGAGGCAAAGGAGACACAGGGGTGAACAAGTCAATTCAGCTGAAAATCCTTAATCACAGAAGTGGAAGGAAAACTGGGAAGAAGCATAAATTAAACAAATATATATCGTGTAAAAAATTTTTTGTAATGAGTGTGAGGGAGCAAGATGGGGGGGGGGATGAAAAAAGTTGGGTATGGAGAGGGTTAATGAGGGTAGAAAAAAATAATGGTCGTGGATGGGGGGGAGTACCTGAGATGGTGTGAACAGCTGGCTGCTTTGAAGTCCTGGATGGAAGAATGAGATTTAAGAGACAGAGGAGGTTAGTTCCATAGGTGAGAAAAAGGAATGAATGAGTGGAGGTGAGCAATGAGTCTGGATTTTGGGAGTTTCATCAGAATGGGCATTACTGTTAGACCGAGTACACCTTGCAGACAACTGGGGAGGGAAAAGCATGGAAAGAGCAGAGGGTGCAAGACCAGAAAGGAGACGGTAGAAAGCAGAGACACCACCGATCTGTCTATGATGTGAAAGTAACAGGCCCCGAGACTCAGCTTCATCCCGGCAGAAATATACATCAGGAGGTCTTATTTAAACAACCAACAACACCAAGAATCAGCTGTGGTCATTTAAGTTTACTCTTTATTGTTTGAATTTGCAGTACTTTGTTTGGATTCATGATTTGCTCAACTTTGTCGTCCTTTGTGCTAATAATTGTAACAACATTTCACTATAAATCTGAATCTTTGACGATATTGCTCCAGTTCAAACTGATAAATGAAGGGAAAAACGTGTCGCGTAATCTACCTTTGTGCATTGTCTACAGTTCACAGCACCTACATTTGTCTATCATATATATATACTGGTCACATGGTACCTTTTTCTTTTTACATTGATCTCGGGATCATGCAGGAGTTTGTACATAAATCACATGTAGAATAAAGACAGTAGGCATCAGTGTATACTCTCAGGTGAATTACAAGGAGATTTGTTCACACTGACTATGTCGGAGTGGCGACCCATTTTAGATTGTACCCTGCTTCGAGACTGCATTAGCAGAGCAGGGCGCTGTCAAGTGTGTGTGTGTGTGTGTGTGTGTGTGTGTGTGTGTGTGTGTGTGTGTGTGTGTGTGTGTTGCCATCCTATGCGTGTGTCGACAATGGACAAAGACATGTAGTGGTAATTGATTTTGAACCTTGGTTGTCCTGCATCATAAGCCAGGGGGTTCAGATATGAACGCTAACAGGCCAACCCAAAATCTTGTTTGGTGTGGTGTTGAAATGACAGAAACAATCCTACTATATTAAACAAAGGCATTGTCTTGCATGTGTACGTCTGAATATCATAGAAAACAACATGGCTGAGCCGATCACCACCAAAATTTTGCATACATGTTGGTCTTATCCAGGGTCAGGTCATCCCCCCCCCCCCAACCCCTGCGAGGGGTGGTGCACGATTCTCACCTGTAGATATGCCACAGTGCAAGTGGTTTACTTACCCTGCTGCAGACAGAGGGATTATTCGCCGTGGTAAAAAAATTATTCAGTTCCCTAAGGGAGTGGGTGATTCTTGTGACTTTAAATGGATGAAGTTATATCATGGCTAAAATAAATAAAGCTCATTACCGATGATCTGCAATTGTAATCTACAATTAATCAAGGCCTTGTGTTTTGTCATCACTTCCTTTCGGATTGGTCACATTTTTGCATTGCACTTTTGAGAATTCATTAATTCACCTGTACCATGGCAATGGCAATACACTTTATCGGAATTGCTACACAGTGGCAGGAGACAGTTGTATATTAAATTAATGCAACTTCTAATCCCACGATAATATAAAATTCCATGCTATCGATTCTGGCTGCACCCTGCTTGAGAAATGCTGTCTTGTGATGAGTACACGACCCTTCCGCAGACAGTAAGTGAATCTAAGATGGTTCATACTCAGGGATCAGATTGCTCTCAAGATTGCAAAGATTATATAAACATGCACTCTCTCCATACATCGATCTGCACATCCTGGTCATGAATATATATATATATATATATATACATACATATATACACACATACACACTGCTGATAGGATAATTGATAGTTTACGATCCATGCTAAGCCAATCTCTTGGCTTCTATCTTATGGATCTATCAAAATATTTTGTTTAACCATCAATCTGGATCTCTGTCCGACTCTGTCACTTTCTAAATTGATTACTAAAAGTTATTCATCCAGCCCTACCCCCCTTTCACCCCCATACAGTGTCGATGGAGCTTGCACATTTATCAAATGCAGGACAAGAATATTAGGAACACCAGGCTATTTTCGAATTAATTATTTATTTGTGTACATAGTCGAGGCTCATGGAAGAGCTAGTCCACTGAATGCATCAGGACATAGTAGGATGCAAAAGGAACAGCAGAGAGAGGGGGAAACACCAACAGCAGAGTAGAAGGGCAAGATAAATGCATAGGGTGGACAAGATGGATACAGAAGAAAACTCCAAAGAGGGAAAACTGGAAATTTCTATGGAGGAGGGATTGTAGTGGGGTGGGGGCGAATGGGGAAAAGGGGGGGAGTAACGAGGGTAGAAAATATTGTTACGGAAATGACCCTTATTAGGCTACTAAATATAGGATTAGCTCAGATCCCCCATTAAATGCATGTTTAGCTAGGTTGTTCGGTAAAATGGACGTTACATGTGTGTCGGGAGGTGTAGGATGCATGTTATTGTTCGTACAGTGGTGGTGTGCCGAGGGCTTCTTCTTCCTCCCCTCTCCGGACGAGAGGTCCCGCCCAGTCGGCTGAGGGGGGAGGGGTGGCCTGGAGAGGGAGATGGAGCTGGGGGGGGGGAGTTTGTCAGCTTCGAAAAGGGGGAAGAGCGAGTGGCTTGGAAGCGAGCGAACGAAGACCTCGTGGAGTGGTTCAGTTTTGGGGAACACTCGGTTTCGAGGCGTGCTCGGGTTTCGAGGCGAGAAGGAAAGGAAAAAACTGGTAAGAAACTGAGAGGACGGAGGTGATTCTACTGTGAGAGAAACGGCAGTCGGCTTTGAGAGGAAAAAGCGAGCGAACGAAGAGGGACAGTGTTGAATCTGCCGGGAGAGAAGCTGAACCTGAGCGCGCCGATTTTCTGCCATTTTGGCAGTAAGAGAGGCTGCCTGCACGTCGAGTCTGCCTTTTTGGCAGTGGGAGAGGCGGCCTGCACGCCGTGTCGGCGATCGACTCTTATGAGGAGGTGATCGACAGGTTCAACCTGTGTCTGGTCGCGGAGCCTCCGTCCTTACTCACCTCATGGCTCGACACGTTTGTCGATCCGCCTGCGGAGCCCGGCACCTCGATTTGGCCTGGTCTGGTGAACAGGCCAGGCCTGGATTTGTATGCTGGACCTTGAGAGAAATCAGCTGAAACCCATTGTCGATCTAACGGTCTTGTGCCGTCGACATTGTGTGGGGCCAGAATGCGCTGAGGGGGGCGTGCGCACGCGGTGCCTTGAGAAGAAAGAGTACGGTGCCGCCATCTTGCCACGCGGCGTGTTCGAGCTTGGGCTTGAATCCGTGGACATCGGCTCGTTACGAGCGACATTCGTGCTTTTGACACTTTCCTCGTCCATGAAACATCACCAAGTATGCTGTCTTGTCTGCATGCTGTCTGTCTGTGTTGTCTGCATGTGGTTTAAGGCATATCTCGGTAGGGACCCCCTCGAAACCTGTAATCCGTAGTTCCCTAGTTAAGAACGGGTTAAAGATTGTTAATAAAAACATTGTCGTGAATATTTTGCTTGTGTGGTGTTCCCCGATGTTCCCCAATAAATCTGGTTGGTTCGTATGAAGTTGCCACTGGATTAATTCGTGTCGCGTCGAGGAACGATCCGTTCGATTGGTATATAAAACCAAAATGGTTACAGACTGGCAGAAACGCTCGGCATCTGACAAAACCAGTCTGTAACCGGGGTTCTATTTCCCAACTGGTAAGGTCCAGGATTACGTTGGTATCGCGATTGAAGACGCGTGACCCGAGGCCTGTGCCGAGCCCGCCGGCGTTATAAACCCCGGAGACGGCCGAAGTGGGTTGAGAATCCCTCCGTTGCTGAAATCCTTAACAATATCATGGTTTTTGGATTACAAGGACATCAAAAGACAATGGACAAATCAACACAGTACATGGAATTTGTCGTTGGGATCCCAGCATCATGAGATGTGGGCTCAGGTCAAGCTGAAACAGGTCAACCTGAAACCAAAACATGCCCAGGAATCAATCACATCCTATAAACTGTAGATATACATAAACTCATTTTGGTAATTCAACTGGCAGAGAGATTCCACATAGAATTACAATCCAACAGCCTTTGCAAAAGATAGATTACGTAAGCATGATGGAATTCATAATCGAGGGTGGAAGTGAAGATGAGACCATTGAAATGATCAGGTACCGGAGATCTTAAAGTGAAAATCCTCAGTTCGATTGGTACTTATTAAAAGTTCCTTTTTACAATTAGTACTCCTCACTAAACAATGTGATGGCAATCCCATCCAAAGAAAGGACAGCAAAATAATTAATGAGTATGAAATTGTTATTTCAAGTCAGCAAAAGGTACCTTTGCATGAACTTTGCTAACTAGAGTAAGGTGAATTGTCTGTTAATGGCACAAACAGTAATAACATAAAAAGACAGGACTGCACACACACACCTAACCCACACACGTTTATCCACAAATTCCTCACTATCTTCATCCTGATTCACACATGATAGTGGGAGGAATGAGACAAGGATGACCATGGGAGCTACGTGCTGTTTGTTTGGCGTTGTAGTTGTACCTCTGTGTTTACAGGCCTCAATTAGGCTGTCCTGCCAGTGGCATAAAAAAAAGACACCCATCAAGACAATCATTATCATTCACAGTGCAGCACACACCATTAAACTCGAAACCAACATCCCAGTCACACTGAATCAGCATTATGTTCATACAATTATGTAAAAATGGCAAATTTGAAGGCAGTCACGTGATGGTTCATTTGCATCTGTACAACTGCTCTGTCCAACCTCTTGGGTTGTTTTATGACAGAAGGACCACATTAATTAAATCTGCAGTTCCAGAAGGTAAGCCATATTGAAGCTTGGCTAAAAGTGAATGATCCAATCGAGTGATAGCACAGAACCAGACTTAGTACCTCGATGGTTAGAGTGTCCACTCTGAGTTTTGGATGTCATTGGTTCAAAGCCCAGTTGAGTCATACTAAAGACTTTTTCCTTGCTTGAGGCACAGCATTTATAAAGGATCAATTAGGGACAAACAACTAGAAGTTGGCAAACATTTTCTTGGCTTCACAGGTTTCTGCAGGGTGCATGCGATCTGGCAGCAACCCCCTCTTCTGGTGAAACTCCCAAAACCCAGACACGCTGCTCACCTCCACTCGTTTGTTTCTCTTTTTCTCACCTGTGGAAGCAACTTCCACAGTCTCTTCAATCTCATTCTTCCTTCCAGGGCTTCACGACAGCTATTCACCACCATATCAGATCATCCCCATCCACAAGCATGACCTTTTCTACCCCTATTAACTCTCGCCAATCCCGCCTCTTTCCAAGTTTCCAGTTTTTCCTTGCTGAGAGTTGGTGGCTGTATTTGACTTGATGTGTCCTCCCCATGCCCTCAGCCTTCCCCACATCCCTTACTTCTCAAAGTCTCCCTCGAGTGTCTCCCCCCCCTCTCTTTCTGCAGTTCCTTTTGTTCTAGTAAGTCCTGATCCATTCTTTGTTCTGACTCTTCTGCAAGCCTCGACATTACACAAAAACACCTTTTACATTTGTTCCACAATTACATGATTCCTTGTTTCATACAAAATAATTTTAAAATGATGCAATTACAAACACAGACCATAATTACTCTCAGGATATTTTAAAGGACAGGATATTCAGGTGTTACATGTAAATATATTTATTTATTCATGAAGAGTAGGCGAGGTTATAGCCACACTGAACAAATAACAAACCCCTGCTGAAACCATATGGACAACCTGCATTTATCAGGCATGGCAAATATGCAAATACACCCCCCCCATCCCCTCCCTCCCCCAACGAGAGTTGAGGGAGGCATTCAGATTGAAAATAGGGTGGTGATGATGATGATGATGATGATGAAATTTCCACCAAAAAGGTGTTCTTTTGTGAAACACACCATGGGACCTCTCACATATACAAGGGAATACAAATGAAATGAAGGTCTTAACAAATTTCAATGATGTTGTGTTCATGCGCGTTGCGTCCATGCGGTGTTGTGTCCATGCGGTGTTGTTGTGTCCATGCGGTGTTGCTGCGTCCATGCGGTGTTGTTGCGTCCATGCGGTGTTGTTGCGTCCATGCGGTGCTGAAAGGTTCATGCGGTGCTGATATGTTCATGCGGTGTTGTCGTATTTAATGTTAATGTGTTGATGTTATTCCCTCTGCCACAGAAGGTGGACTGAGGTTATGATTTCTCCCGCGTTTGTCTATTTGTTTGTCTGTATGTGAGCATGATTTTTCAAAAAGTTGTGGATGGATTCGAATAGATTCAATTTTGGCGAATATCCAGTTCTGGATATGGATACAAGGATTTTTAAAGTGATTCTTCACCATTGTGTGATAGGGCTTAAAACGATATTTCAAAATGTTATGGATGGATTCGCACGAAACATGGCGGACAGGTTGGGTGTGTGACAAAGACGCATCAATTCGATTTTGGTGAAGATCCAAAACTGGATCTGGATACGAGAATTATTTACATTATTCAAGTGATTCGTCACCATTGAGAGATTGGGCCAAAAATGATGCACAGCATGATATTTCAAAAAGTTGTGGATGGGTTACAACAAAACTTGGTGTACGAGTTGTGTAGGCGACAAGAACAATCCAATTACATTTTGTTTCAGGTCCGGATGCAGATCCGGCCCATCAGTATGATACAAAAGGTAAGCTGTTCAGTATGCGCTCTACCAAGTGCCATTCTCGTTGTCAACATAGTGGGTCTTACTCTCCCATCCTCCCCTGTCATTACCATTATCAAAGTCATTTCCCAACTTTCACCTTTGTATGATAACGTCGTACAACGATTTTACTCCCACTTATACCAAGGTTAAAGAAATCATTTTCACCAATGGCAGTTGTTTTTTTAATCCGTATTTATCAGCAGGGATTCCAATAAATCTTTAACTGTAAATTTGCTCCTTGTGCATGTACGTAAATAATCCTATCCGTGCATTGTAGATCTGGAACTTGCAATTCAAGTTTGATTTACTGGAACAGCATAACATTTGCACGAAAGTAAACATCATTCCTGTTGGCACACAATTCATCATTTGACAAAAGTGGGCTATGGACATTGGCAGAGATAATTGGTACGTAACATACAGAACTTGATAATTTTCACCACTGATTATACAGTATGCATCATGATGAGCTCTAATGCTGTGCAAATCACGTTAATTCATCAATTACTGTCACAAACACATTTTGTCACTTTAGCAATGGAAAATGTTTTTGGTTTTTGTCAGACAATCTGTGGCTGGCAATGGAAAAGTTTGACTCACGTGTTATCATGGTGTACAACACCAACATAAAATATGGATGTAACATTATACAACACATATTGTTGCGTTGATCAATTTCAACCAATTAATAAATGCAAAATTCTTCATTAAAAAATATAATGTGGAAAAACGACATCATGGATTTATATCAGGGCTGCTTCATCAATACATATTGTTAGGGGTATGTCGTCCAGGTCATGATTGGCCTCTCTCGGACCCCCTTCCCGACCGTTGACCCTGAAGTCGACGAGCCAGAGATAACTCTGCAACACAACGGGTTGTTAAGCAACCACGGACACAGTCTAAGGTAACTAAATCTGGCAGGGTCCCCGTGACAAAATTCTGCATTACCTTACCGGTGCTTGGGTTATCCCAGATGGGGTACCATGCTCTCGATGCCCCACCTTTATCTATTAATACATACGGCCGAGCAGAATTGTAAGTGGGATGTCAGCTCGGTGAGCATAGCAAATCAGTGGGGTACAACCTCCCGTCTACTCATGACATACATGACAGAAGTAGACATCATGATTTTTAAAGAATTGGTTTATTTAACATTTGAAGGACATTTGATCCATTTTAATACATACACTAGTATTTGGTGGACTTGCCATTTGTAGATTTCAATGCTTTTACCCTTTCAGCATAAACAATGATTCCGAAATTTTCCCTTGTGGATTTCTGCCAGGCTTCATGCAAAAGTTTAGCAATTCTGCCCATGATGTTGGTTTTCTGGGGACTCTATCATGCACAGCTCGATCCAATATGGCCCAGAGTGTTCAATGGGATTCATGTCAGGAGACTGACTTGGCCATGAAATCACTTGATCCCATTTCTGTCCTGCCATTCTTTGGTCTTTTTTGCAGTGTGCATGGGCTCCATCTTCTAAGAAACAGAGTGTTGTTTTTGACCATCTGACCAGTGGAGAAGACGGGAGAAGTCCATCCTCAAGGATGAAATGTATATCGTAGAGTTTGTTGCCAAGAGACTTCACAACTCTGACCGACCAGCGCTCCAGATTGCGCCCACCACCATCACTGGAAAACTACCATGTTTGACAGTTGGATGCAATCAGTTCAAAGAGAACCTTGACTGGAAGTCTCGAGACCATACACATTCACTGTCAGAAATTGAGCAAATTGTGACTCATCTGAAAAAAATGACAGTTTGCCAAACTCAAGAGTTGGTGCCATCTCGTCAGCCCACTTCTTCTCCTTTGAATGTTGGCTGTCTAAGAAGAGGTTTCTTCATAGCTGCTCTCCCGTAGCAGCCCAGTTGATGAAGGTACCGCACGACAGTTCTTTTCGCTAACTTGACCTCTCTGCAACATCTGCGTCTTGCAACAGGGAGTTCCTCATGGACCGCTTGTCAGCTCGAAGACACCTTTCTGAGGGCCCAGATCGACTAGAACGGGAAGCTGTGGGTTCCTCGCTTTCAGTGGTGAATTGCACAATCACCCAATTGACCATAGAGTGTGGAATGCCAAGGTTCTAAGCTATCTGACGCTGGCTGACTCCACTTTCCGATTGGCCAACAATTCGTCCTCTTTGAAAATCGCAAAGGTTGTGTGCTCCCTGGGTTTGAGGCATATTCCCATCGTGTGCTGCCTTTTTGGCTGTTGGTTGCATCATTGGTTAGGGGCACAGCTATGCTGCTGATGCAGTGCCCCTATTACCAGTATACTGGTGCTCATTTTGCCAACCTCGGAAGGATGACAGGCTGAGTCAACCCCCTGGTGTTAATTCAGTGGAAAACGGGGCTCTAACTCAGGATGCCAGGATCCCAAGCCACCACCCGAACCGCTAAGCCAACACCAGGCTGAGGCATAGTTAATTGTCATACACGACCCAGGAACTCGTTTCTACAAATAAATAGTTGAATATTAGTTCAAATCACTGAGTAAAACTGTTATACAGATGAAATGATGAAATTTAAGGTGTCTATTTACTTTTG
>CM068953.1:42297614-42321439 GCA_035128595.1 Eptatretus atami | reverse complement strand
TGTGAGGATTAGTACGGCCGTTCGGGTCGGTAAATTGTTCATTTGGTCCGGCACGACTTTGGTAATTCCGGTCGGTTACGCCGGATCCGAGTCGGCGATAGCTACTCGATTCGGACAAAGTCGGCCGAGGGCCGGTAGTTTGGACCCACGTGGGTATTTAGGTAAATTGAATTGGCAAGATCGACCCTACAACGTGTCTATCTATTGGCGAGTTGGTCCGATAGAGGAACCCGTCGGCTCCGGAGTTATCCGGGGGACGACCTATACATTCCGGGCGATCGGTCGGGCCGACTTGCAGCTCATCACAGCGGTCGTGCTCACGGCCGACGTCCGGCTCCCAACACTATGTCTAACCAATGGAAGGAAACAGAGACTGGGCATGTTTGGAAACAATAAATCTTGTATTAGCATGTATATAGAGCAATAGAGTGGCACACAAGAAACAGTCTTAGCCCCTCGCACTGAAAATAATCCCTTACACAATTAACCTTATCACAAGGAAGACATAGACGCCTCATCTATCAATGGAAATGAGTAGAAACAGGGGACAGATACACTCATCATTGTACATGTACAGATTGCTGAACAATAATTCATGCCAGTATTTTATTTTAACAACAGCAATTTAATTTCCACAACTTACAACCAGACCAATGAACGGAAAACTACATTTGTACCCTGACCTGGGTTGTTTCTTCATGGACAGCTCTTCACAAAGCTAAATTAATTTTAAAAACGAACCCAAAATAAATCCCAGCAACGAACCTGCAGATCCTGAAACTTGCAAACAGTTCAACTAATTTTCCCAGATAACAAACAGGACTGATGGCATTGTAATATGCTAAAAAAAATGTATTTGTCATTTGGTGTACGTATGCTGAAATTTTTTTTGACAATAGTCCAATGATAGTGCGGAGCTGAAAGCCACCTTTAGGCAATTGTGTTTTCTACTGCAAACTTTGAGAACAAGCAAGTTGCTCGTGGCCACACGGGATTCTAAATGGCGTAGGGATGGATTTGGCAAGAATGAAAATGGTGTCTACTGTCATCGAGCTGGCAAGCTGGGAGCAACAATTCACATTTATTGCCACATCTGATGCAATTCATTTGAAACTGTTTGTTTGATATATGTAGCTTTGTGATGCCTGGGGTCCGTAATAAAAATTTGTATTGGTGTCAAAGCCAGTGACCAATTGTAAATTAATAGTTGGATTTTGATGAAAATATTAAAACTCTTTCACTGTAACTGGTTGTGTCCGAATCTGGGAGGTCGGCAGTTCAAACCCTGGCCGAGTAGTCATTGTTGTGTATTGGTGTAAGGTATGGAAATGTGCACGAGTAGTGAAGTGTGCTATCGGGATTTACAATCAGGACTTTTTATAGTCTACAATACCGCAGAGGGTTGGCATCTCCTCAACATCACCTGACCCAGACTTAGATGCAGTAATTGTCCAATTTCCATTCACAAAAGTATCTGACTATCAACTTTTTATTGTTCTATATCATTGGCGTGCGTGGTGGCACAAGAGGACAACATTCCAAATTTATTCAAAGTTGATGATTGTCATGAAGATTGGAGAGATGGCACTTTCTTTTTTTTTGTTTTGTTATTTTTTTAGATACAAAAACTACCAGTTAAGGTCAATAAGCTTGAGAGAGATTGGTCAAATCAATGTAAATGTGGGTTTCGCTTTCTATGTAAAATAAAGTCTCATGGAGGAGCAACACAACCAGAGGATGGTGGGGAGTGAAGGTGAAAAATGGGGCCTTTTTGAGGTTGTGCTTTGATGGCAATGGATTGTTGCTCGGAGGCTACAACGGTCAACGGTCTGAGCGATAGTTCCAAAATTATTAGTACAGGAATACCATAGTAATTAATTATTACGGTGTGGCAGGATGTCTCCCCTCCCCACACCCCACTTCAACCTCCTCGGCCATGATTATGTGTTCAACTTTCTTAACACGAAGCAACAGAGGGATCTTTGGCTGACGAATGAACAAATACAGGAGCGGAAGGTGTTGGGGAATTGATGTGGAGGAGAATGGGCATCTCATTGCACCTTCTCTCATAAATTTCCAAAGACTTAAATATGGTATGTGCTGCTTCCTTGCTTGATGACCAGCATTTAAAAGGTTAAGAGCATGGACAATCCTCATGGATTGGCATCCATGGAGAGGAGGAAATTCCTCCTTAGGAAATTCCTCACCGAGCACAGTGAGAAAAGCAATGCCATTGGTGTGCCATCACTGGAACCCAGAGTACCCCAGGAAGTGATGGCACTTCCCCCAAGCTCAGTGGCTATGTTTGTGTCATCTAACAGTTCTGCGTTGTGCTGTGCATGTTCATCTGTATGTTCATGTGTGTGTGTGTGTGTCATTGGTTGTTATCTCCATATGCGGGTTTCAGAAGGTAGAATGGAGCCCTCCCAGGTCTCAAAGTATCCACCTCCGTCTGTGTGTGCAAAAACAGGGTGAGTCAAAAGTCCGGAAATGGAAACATAGAAAGGATAGGAAAAAACAAACACACAAACTTTCCTATGTTTCTGGACTTTTGACTCACCATGTAGGTTGTGTGTGTGTGTGTGTGTGTGTGTGGGTGTGTGTGTGCTGTTGGTTATCTCCATATGCTGGTTTCACAGAGTGAAAAGGAGTCCTCCCAGGTCTCAAAGTATCTGCACCTCCATTTTGGTAAAGTGAAGGGGTGGGGGAGGGAGGGCCACGATCCATGAACAAAGCTTTGAAGTTGTGTTGTTGTCAAATTTTTGTTCCGAGGGATCTTTTCAGGATCGTCACTGAGCCCCAGACAGCCTCCAACTGCAGTTCATCTGTAGTAATATTCCCAGGGTTGGTTTTAAATATCTCCACAAGGTTCTTTTCATCATTCCCGTTGCTTCAATGATCACTGGTACAATTTTCGCATTCTTCAGATTCCAGGATCTTTTCACTTCATTTTTGAGATCTTGGTCATTTTCTTGATTTCTCCATTGTTTATGCCAAAATTGCTGGGAACTGATACCTCAATATTGGCAATGCCGTTTTTTTTTTAATATACCTAAATAGTGGGGCAACTTAGCATAACAATTGTGCATTTTGTGAGGAAAGCACCAAATTTGGCACACTAGTAGCCTATCATATTATGAACAGATTTGGATATTGGGCCATCTCAAAATTTTTGATGGCAGTGGAAAATGGCTGCCACAGCCATCAGCGGCTGAATTTGCTGAATACGCCGTGCGGCTCCCCGAAAAATAAAAGCATATGTGACTGCTACATTGTGTGACCGTGGAAATACTGCGGCCGCCTTATAATTGCTAGTGGCCGTAGATTTTGTAGACCCTACGGCCGCCGTGCCAAATGTGACTTCGGCCTTACGGATACATTCTCTCACTTGCAGTCTTCGTGTTTGCATACAAATTGGATTCAGTAGTCTGTTGAAGTTTTCACATATTCAGCCAATCTGACAGATGTCATTCTGTGCACTTGGTTGAGTTCCATCAGGCCGCTACCTCCATCTCATTTCGGCAGGTCATTCTCGGGATGCACTAATTTTTGTAGAACATTCTGTGGATGGTGAGGAGTTTCATTGTTTTGATATTTAGTTTGTTGATTTCTGCTTGTGGTCAGTTTATTATTCAACAGCTGTATTAGAATTCTGGCATGACTAGTTGGTTGATGGCTTTGAGTGTGTGTGTGCGTGCGTGCGTGTGTGTGTGTGTGTGTTGTGTGTGTGGTGCGTGTTTGTTTGGCTGCTACCTCCACACATGGGAGATGGAATGGAAACCTAAATCATCTGGAAAAAGTACGATCGTCTAGAATTGGCTGAGATGCGCAATTTCTCACATTAATCCCAAAAATTAGATGGCCAGACCAATCACAGACTGGAGTATTTAAGAGTCAAAATATGCTGAGATGCCTGTCCAAGCTTATGGACACAATCACCTTCTGGGGGCCTAAGTGACCACCTACTTTCTTCAAATCACCTTCTACTTTAAAAAAAAAAATTAAACCCCTGGAAAACTGTTCAGTGTCCTGAACAAAAGGGCGATGAGGAGGTATACATTCATCAGTTGGAAGAAGGGGATGGTTCACACTCACCTTTCCTGGCAGGACATCTTGCCTCACCTTACTCTAGTGAGAGTAATCAATTGTGATCAAACTTATTGATTTAACAAAAATTATAATCATGTATTAACAGTTGACCATTTAACCTACACCCATCAACACATAATTGTACAATATGGCAAGTGGTGAGGTCAGCAGTGCCTTGATTGGCATTAAAGAGATTAACTAAAGTATGTTTGAGCAAAAAAAAAATGTTGAATCTTAGAATCGAGTGCATAAAAATAACTCATGATGTGTCCACCTCACTGTTTATCTCGATTTTGAGTAACTGCACCATGATGTCATCAGCCACCAAAAATTTTTTTTTTAATCTTCACTGGGACTTTTCTCACTCTAAAACTATCAAGTTGATAACTGGGTAGATGGAATGCTTGAAGAATTAGACCATCGTGGCTCCTCGTATGTCTTTACAAACAGACCTGGTGGTAAAAGTTTCAAAATTCTCTTAAAGTTTTTGCACGTACTGTGGAATGTTAAAGACATTCACAAAGGATAAAGAACGTTGTTTGGAATCAGAATGGACTAAAACTGCAGGCTCAGTAACGGCATCTTGCATAAGTCGGCTATCTTCTCTGCAGAGTGGAATTGAAGCTTCTCATGGTATCTTTCATTAAAAGGTAGGATATCGAGGATGGTAGGATCGCCAAACTCCCTCTATGGGTCGAGCGTGCACTTGACTCTCGCAAATGAAAATACCAATTCAAATGCAGAAATCCTAACAGTCATAATGTAGACCATTCTAATCAATTTGAGTGCTCTTTTGTATAGCACTCCATTTAGCACTCCATTTACTCTGTTGCACTCAAAACAGCATCATTTGGCCAAATGGAAATCAAAACTCGTATCCGTTTGTTTTCATACTGTTATGGATTTCAGAATCGGATCCAAGTAATGCACACAACATCCAGGTCCTCAGACAGTTATTTCCATAAACGCATGTTCAGAATAGACCCATCCCCTTGTGTGGTGGGATTATAACTCTGATGCATTGGAGAAGGGTAAAGAACAGATTCCCTATCTTATGGGATGGCCTTTTCCTCTTTACAACATGTTCATGCACGCGAGAGATAGCCATTAGCCCAACGGAGACTCATTCTACCCCTTTCCATCAGGACACATTGGCTTAGAGGTGGACAATTTGTTTACACTTTGGACTAACAGGACATTTGACTAAACACACCATGGGCTTTTCCTGAACAGTTATTCTGACAGTCAAATACGGCTGTGGATTATTTACCTCACCCACTTCTCTTTCATTGACGTTCAACATCCACCTCTCTTTCATCGATGCCTGGCATCCGCCTTTCTCCGTCGACGGTTAGCACCCCGCTCAGCAGCTCCGTAGACGCTGGCAGGCCCCTGTCTGTGTCGGGCTGGGCGGGGGGAGCGGTGGCCGCCATTGGCATTTTGTGGGCGCTTCGCACCCCCGCTCGGTTGTTCCGGCAGGTGGCCGCTTTCTGGCACTCATACAGTGCCCCGAGCGTGGTATCGTGGACCGGGCTTGTGTTGATTGGGGGTTGCGTCTCGCTCGATGGTGAGGGAGGGATGATCGCAAGATTGACGGTTGGAGGTCACGTGCAGTGATGCGCCAATAGGCAAGCTGAATTTGGCTGAAGTCTGCTTGAGGCTCCGCCCGCACTGGTCACCTATTAAAGGACGGGAGGACCACCTTTCTGACGGTTGGTGACAGATCCTGACAGTTCCTCACCGTTGCTTATAGCTCCATACAGCTCTTGTTGGTTACAGCTCCTGACGGTTGGTGACGGTTCCTCACAGCCCCTGACTGTTGGTGATGGTTCCTTACAGCTACTGACCGTTGGTGACAGTTGGTGACAGTTCCTGACAGCTGGTGACAGTTCCTTGCAGCTCCTGCCCATTAGTTACAGCTCCTTACAGCTCTCCGTTTGGTTACGGCTCCTGATGGTTGGTGATGGTTGGACCGTTCCTGCTGGTTCTGTTTAGCACCTGCTTTTGGCGTACCTGGTTCCTGGGGGTGACGACGTGCCGTCAATTGGTGTTTGAGCCTGTTTGTGGGTGGGTGCACAGCGAGGCAGGGCGCTGGCAGCGGACCAAAGACGCTCACACATTTTGGGACATTTTATTTGACGCACGACGACTTCTGCCTTGGTAAGCCGAGACCGCATTTCTTTCCCCTCTGAATGATCTGCTGGGTACCAATGTCTAGTGGTTAGTTGTTAAGTAAGGCATAGTGATAAGCATCTGCTCTTTGTCTGTTTTTCTCTCAATGCCTGTTGAAAATCGTTATTTGTTTGAGATTATTTTGATTGATTTGAATTCATCCATTTACACCACAAGGAAATAAAAAGTTCTTCAGTTTATTTATTTTTCTTAATAATAAATTCCTTGTTGACGTTTCAACCTGTCCGTGCTTGTCCTTTCCTTCCATTGATCCAGCATTGGCTGAACCTAGATAGACTGGGAGGTAGTTCCCAAACTAAGGAACCTGTCATAGTCGGCACGCATCAGCGATAAACGCTCGGCGGCCCTACTTCAGATCTAATCAAGATAAGATTGGTGCATCGCCAAGGGTGTATTCCCTGGTCAGGAGGCCACGTGACCTTAAGGTAAACGGCAAATTAGATGGTGAACACTGGAACTCGTGGTTAACTGTTTGGCATGATTGGTTGTTCAGCAACCCACCGTACCACAAAGTTAATTGTGAGCGGCGGCCCCAGGTCCAGTTCTTCCGAGGAGAAATGAGGATGAACCCCCTCATAATACACTCGGTACCCGTGGCCATTACAATACTTTACGTTTGACTCTGATCAGAGCTTCAAGGGACTCACGAGGACAGGCTTATGAAAGAAGATAAAATTAAACTGGGAAAAGTGCTTTGTTTACATTCAAAAATTATTCGGATAGGCCTGATGGAGGTGGAGATTAAGCCATTATGGAGGATGACGGTGGATAGACACCTCCAAAGGGCATTATAACTCTCTCGCCAATTTTAACCAATTTGTTTGATCTCTGGAGTATATCTATTCAAATTTACGAGAGTACACGTTTTCTGAGTCGATCAGTTTCCCCCACGTGAGGATACATCTTTCTCAATAACATCACATCTTCATTGCAATGCACTAAAATCCAATCACATGAGAAAGTAAATGTTCGATGGCATCATGGGATTATTGAGATTTCTCAATTTCTTCGAAGTATCAGAAGCATTTTGCAGGTGAATGGTACCACAAAGTTTGCAAAGATACATATTATTGTTCTGTTCATTCTCCCTCTCTCCAACCTGCAGAGGGCACCCTTACTCCACCATATGTTTCATACCAAGGGTTTCTTAAAACGATTTGGGATTACATCATACATTGACATACACCAACTTTAACACCATTGCTATCTACAATATAAAATGATCGATACAATTACTACCATGTGCAGATGTGACAGTTAATTAAGATTTACTACTGAACAAAACATTAAGGTTACAGATGCCAAAATATGCCTGGTGTTGGTTTAATGGCGAGAGTGGTGGGCTTGGGACCCTTGGGTCCTGAATTCAAATCCTGCTGTTGAAGTAACACCAGGTGGGGTTGACTCAGCCTGTTATCTTTCTGAGGTTGGCAAAATGAGTGCCAGCCCAGAAGACTACTTGGGCAGCACTAATTGCCTGGACAGAGTCTGGTCCCAATGGATGGATGGATACCAAAATAATTCACTGCATCCAGTTGACCATGAACCATCATCTAGTTCTTCCACAAGTCGAGACTATGTATGAATTTTTGTTTTTTTGTAAGTAAGCACCTTTCAACCACATGATGAGGCATTGCTTTTAAAGCGTTCCAACTTTTAACCAGGGCCTTGCACGAAAGTTTTACGTTGCATCAGTATCCTTTCCCTTATAAGCCCCTCTAAATGGACACATTCCTTGCCAGAAATGTCCACACCCAATTGCTTTGGCCTTCCGCATCCACATCTGGACAATTGTCTCATCCTCCACACCAACGTTAATCACCCATCCTTCTTTCACACCAGCGTCTCTACGTGGGTCTTCCCATGCCAATTGCCAGAGAGGACAATTCTAAGCAATTTGCTTCTCGGGTCAATTCCCGCCGGCGTACAAGCCAATTAAAACCACGGTGCTCATGGTCGGTGTTGTATCACAGAGCACATGGTCATTTTGAACGGATGTTGATGTTAAAAATGTCATGGTATATCTCACATTTGACCTTTGTGCCAGTATGCCTGGCATAGATCCTGCTAATAGGTGTAATGGGATTTTGGTTACCAACTAATGTGATTTGGATAGAAAGTGATACTAAATGTTAGAAGTGGCAGGAAAGCTGAGTTTGTCACATACTCCCCAATGAGCTGTCAAGTCAGACTTCGATCCCCGACAGGGTCGGCTGTTGTGTGCCGGTCCCTTTTCCATTCCTCTGCTTCGGGTTAGTTTGCATAACCTGAAGGTTAGAGTGCTGCGATGTGAATATGACACAGGAAAGATGAACCAAATGGCTTTATCCAGTGTGTTTGCCTCCTCGTGTTCTTACTATGATGGAGCAAATGTGGATGTCACTGAAACTCCAAAATTGATATGTGGTGGAAATAGCGCCACCTCTGGTGGTGGTCAGTATTACAAGTCATCTTCCTTTATCGTTTGATATGGAATATGATATGTTGTGATCAATAAAAACTTTTTCCAAAAATGACAAAAATTATAAAGTGCATTTCCAAGAATGTACCGCAGCACATTGCCAACCGAAGGTGGGCCGAGAAGGGTACCGGATTTTTCAGCGAACTGTACAAGTCGATACCTTTTTTTTTTACTGGAAGTCCGGGCCTCAACTTGGACTTAGAATCGACTTATCTATGGTTTACGATGTTGAATCACATAAATTAATTTTAAAAATAGCAAAGTGTGATATTTTATAAAATAAATTATATAATTTTTTAATTTAAAACAGACTGCGACAGCTGAAGTTCGTGGATGCGTTCCTAGAAAGTGCAACATTAAGCAAACCAGTGTTAAGCAGATGAGATATTTCCATAGACATCATGTTTGAATGGGGGACACGTTACCAGGCCACATTTTCGGTCACCCTAACATAACATTACCGTCACTTAACTACATATCATATTAGAGACAAATATTAAACAAAAAAATAAACAACACAAATTAAATATACTAGTACGGGCCCATAGGGGCGGGCCCGTAGGTGCGTAAACGACGACTAGATGGCTTAATTTCAATTAGATTGGACCAACCGTATCATAAATGGCCATAACTTGGGAAACACCTGGGAAACATAATCAGGTCCCCAGCCTCAATTGTGACGCATATCAAACGAAGAAGAATTGTGATGCCCCCTCTATCTCGCCCCCCCTCGCTCCCCCCTAGTCTCGCCCTCCTCTCTCCCCCTCCTCTCTCGCCCCCACTCTCACCCCCCCTCTCTCGCCCCTCCTCTCTCCCCCTCTCTTGAATTATGACGCCCCTCTCTCTCGTCCCCCTCTCCGCCCCTCTCTTGCCCCCCTCTCTCCCCCCTGTCTCACCCTCCTCTCTCCCCCTCTCTCCACCGCTGATCGCCCCACCTCTCTCCCCCCCTTCTCTCGCCCCTCTCTCTCGCCCCACTCCCACCCCCTCTCACACCCCTCTCACACCCCCTCTCCGCCCCCCTCTCTCCCCCTCTCTCTCCCCCCTCTCTCACCCTAGTCTCACCCCTCCTCTCTCCCCCCCCTCTCACCCTAGTCTGCCCTCTCTCTCGCCCCTCTCTCTCGCCCCCACTCCCACCCCCCCCTCTCACACCCTCTCTCTCGTCCCACTCCACCCCCTCTCTTGCCCCCCTCCCTCCCCCTAGTCTCGCCCTTCCTCTCTCCCCCTCCTCTCTCGCCCTCTCTTCGCCCCCCACTCTCATCCTCCTCTCCCGTCCCCTCTCTCGCAGATATTGGTCGACAGATAAATGGCCGTAACTTGGGAACCGCTTGTCCGATAATATCAAACCTCAAAAGGCACATCCGCGGGTCCCAGAATATTCCGGCAAGTTTCAATCAATCGACCGTCAATCGTGCAAAAAAAAAATAATATAATAAATAAATAAATAACATTAATTGTGACGTCATTCGTGATGTCATAGCACCGTGTCTTGTCATTGGTCGACAGAATAAATGGCCGTAACTTGGAACCGCTCGACCGATTGATATCAAACCTCGAAAGGCACATCCAGGCCCCAGCATATTCCTGGCAAGTTTCAATCCGAAGAGGAAGCATTGTGACGTCATTCGTGAGTCATAGCACCGTGTCCTGTCTGGTTGACAGACAATATATAGGTCGTTATTGGTTGACAGACATTGGTCATTGTATCACGTTATTTTTTTATTCAATTATTGTGCTATTATTGTGTACTGCAATTATTTTGCTATTATTATTATTATATAATATGCTGTTATCATTATTCTGAGAAAAAATTGGCATGATAAGGTGAGAAGTGGAACGACACTTCAGCTGCGATATATATACACCTTTTCAACACTGAAAAGCAGTAAAATGGCCGTAACTTGGGAACCGCTCGTCCGATTGACATCAAACCTCGAAAAGGCACATCTGTGGGCCCCCGCAATATTCCTGGCAAGTTCAATCAGATCGGACCGGCGTCGTCAGAAAGGCGTCGCAGCAGAAAGACACACACACACACACACACAGAGATTGCTGGAATTATAGATATATATAATATATATATATAATATATATCCCTTCTTCTTCTTCGGCTGCTCCCTTAGGGGTCGCACAGCGGATCATCCGTTATGATCCCCATACTGATTTGGCACAGGTTTTACGCCGGATGCTCTTCCTGACGCAACCCTGGTCGCCTCTTACGACACAGGGATAAGGATTGGGTTTCGCCATGATTCCGGCTCCTACACCCTCTCATAGCACGGCCCAGCACAGAGCAGAGCTCCCTCTCAAGCGATCCTCCAACCAAGCCTCGAGTAGCGGATTACAGGCGCCGCGCACTACGCCCGTTATTTATAATAATAATATATATATATATGGACAATTAAATGAATGTAGGACCAAGAATGTAGGACTGAGACCTAAATGTAGGACCAAGATTGTTTGTCGGGATGGGAAAGGTGTAGATATGGAGTGGAGGGTGTTACAGGGAGGGAGAGGCAGGTCTTCATGTCTCATGAAAGGCCAGGATTGCTTGTCAGGACAGGAGAGGCACAGGTGTGGAGTGAAGTGGTTACAGGGAGGGAGAGGCAAGCCTTCCTGTCTTGCACCGACTGCCCAAATGATTTGTGGGCTGCAAAGGCAAAGGGGAGGTAAGCCCGGAGTGATATGGCGCTCCCCTCGCCATGATCGGGCTTTCGAGTGAGTCATGCAGCGAATCTCGAATTGAGAAATCTCCAATCGAGTTAGAGAACAGGCTGCGGAGAATCCAGAGTGGAGAAGTCATCACCGGAGTGCCGACGGATGATACGATCAGAACGGTGGGGATTAATATGAATACAGCATTTGTACAAAGACTAATTTTGTGTTGAGAAAACCAAGAAGGCTAATTGCGGCTACAAAGCTAGGTGGACAAACATTGAGTGCTTGTATTAAAATAAGTGTCAGGTTTTCATGCTTATTAAGGAGTAGTGAACTGCAACAAAATGCATAGCATTGTGCAATGAGCAAGTGCTGATAATGATTCTGCAGCTTGTTTTAAGTGCTGTTTCCATCTGTATATGATAACAAAAAAGATGAAAAACTCTTTACTTTCCTAATTTATCAGAAAGTTTGTCCACATAGTAGTTCAAATAATATTCATGACCCTGGAAGTACCCAAGATAGCTATGGGAATTAACACTTCCATTGTTCTGACTGACAGTTTAGATAATTACCATAGTTCATCTAGCTTTGGCTTAAACTCCAACTCGACTTATATATGTATGAAGGAAAGAAAAATGGGGAAATTAGTCAATTTAACTTGTACTCATCAACTTATAGGACGAACAATACAGTACTTTGGTAAGCAGCATTGGACCACAATGAGGAGATGTGGGGTAAACCAGCGTGCAGATATAGTGAAAGAGTATACTGGGAACGCGAAGTCGATGGGTGTGTCATCGCAAATCCCCATGCTTCCACCTCAAGCAAAGTAGAAGATGGCACACATTTCCACCAATAATGCCCCAATAATCATTTTAAGAATTCCCCCCCCCCCCCCCATTTTGATCTTAATGACCCGAAGCCCCAACCCCTGGGGCATGACCCGGGGAGTCAAATCCAAAAAATCGTTCCATATTTCATGTGTCCCAATGTTGATTGCATATACGTTTCATTTAATAAATTTTAAATGTGTCGTATTGGCGCATTTTTTCAGTATTTAACCTTTTGACCCCACACTAGGGGTGTTGGAGGGGGGGGGGGGAGACAAAAATGATACTATTCTTGCACCTTCGTGCCATGTTGTGATCATAACTGCCAAGTATGATGAATTTCTGCCCAACCATTTAGGAGATAGTGTTTCGGACGGACAAGACAGACAGAGACGGAGCCGATTACAATATGCCCCCATTTCTTTTCAAAATGCGTTTGAAAAAATTTTGAATCAACACAGGTGGGGATGACTCAGTCGAAGGTCGGCGAAATGAGTTAACCAGTGTACTCGTAGTAGAGGGCATTGCATCAACGGCACAGTCGCACCCCCAGAAAATGATGCAATCAGCAATCACAGGCTGCAAACGATAGCTAGCTGGTTAACACAATAAATTTGTTTGGGGAAGTTGTCACACGAGAATAGAATAAAACTGAAAACGACGGACCGGACAGCATTCGTTTGAGTAGCACGACAGCATTGTTCGCATGGAGACCGCCATACTGTGAAGTTCCGTTGGGATGCTTGTTTGAGCGTTTTGAATCAAGCAAGCCACTTGGTGAGTGATAGCAAGCAGCTTGCTAACAGAACACACCCCATGGTGTTGGTATAGCGCAGACATGATGGGTCGAATGTGGATTGTACAGCGAGCACACACATTTTATGTTATAACCGAGCAAAAAAGTGGTGTGTTTTTCCTTCCAAATAATCGTACTTATAACCTTTTCAACATTATCCTTATTTCCCTCCTTTAAAAAAAACAAAAAAAACAACAAGAAAAACGTTTCACCATCTTGTCCACCCGATGTGTCCCTACCCCTCATTCCTCTCCACACCCCATATTTGCCCAAGTCTCCCTCTATTTTGTTCTTCGACCATACTGTTGATGTTTCTCCCCGTTCTCTGCTGTTGCTTTTGTTCTGTTGCGTCCAGATCCGTTCTATGTTCTAAGTCTTCCACAAGCTTTGACGTTGTCCACAAAAAAAAAGGAATCCAATTTGACGCAAGGTACGACGACACCACCTTGAAAGACTAGACAAATGAGCAAGAAAAGTTAGAGTCAGAATTGGGTTTTACAGGAAGGAAATGATGCACGAAGAAGAGAAAGTGGTGTTGATCAAGAAAAAAAAACAAAAAAATCGTGTTTAGGCTGAAAGTGCTGGAAAAGGGATGGATTACCAAGGTGGAAGACGGACCAAGAGTGGAGAAGAGATATAAAAGATTGACCAGTCACCAACCTTCCTTTACCCTCTGTCATTGTCAGAGATGCAAATGATAGTGATGAGAAACAGAAATGCAATCACTAACAATGGAGGCATACGTAAGATGAATTGCATATTGAAACACAACCAACTGACGACAAAGTTGTTTCTATTTCTCTGTCTGCATCATTTCTCATCAGTTTTCGATTTCACTTAGAAAGTGTCAAAAGAAAAGGACAAGTTTCTGCTCGCTCGTTGAGATGCTTGTCAAAGATTTGTCTTCACGGTTGATCGTTGCTTTTGGTTTTCATCTCACTTGCCTCTATTCACAGAGCCTGCTTGGTTTTTTTCTGATTTCAATGGCATAGCCTTTTGCACGAAAATGTAAAGATTAGAAAGAGTTATGTTCATTAAAAGTTACAACAGTAAAACATTGAGCTATTCACACAAGAACCCTAATGATACTAGAATTTGGGCCATATTCAATTAAAACACCAGTGGAGGGGTATTGGGAAAGAAGGCAGGAAGGAAAGGTGTGGGCTGGAAGGAACAGTTGAAAGGGGTGGCAGCTATTTTCATGACTCATTAAAGAGATAAACTAAACAAAGCACTCGGATAGAGGCAGAGTGGCAGACCCACCGCCAGGCTCTACAGTTTACGTTTTGTATCCCACCGATAGGCTGGATCTGCTGACCTGAACCAAACTCTAATTGGCTTGTTCTTGTCATTTGACCAACTCATACACTAAGTTTTGTCCAAATCCGTCCCCAATTTTTTTGAGATATTATGCTACATTTCGTTTTTAGTGCAATCACACAACGGTGATGATCAATCACTTAAAAAACACTTGGATCTGGATTCGGATCCAGATCTTGACCAAAATCGAATCAATTCTTCCTTATCATACACCAAACCTGTCCACCAGGTTTCATCTGAATCCGTCCACAAGTTTTTGAAATTTCCTGTTCACAGATAGACAAACAGACAAACCGACAGACAGACAGGGATGAAAACATAACGTCCGGCCACCTTCGGTGGTAAAATCCAGGTCGCTTGCTTCAAACAGCTGTTTCCTGTACAGTGTGTGAAGACAATGAATGTCACTTTGGAAATACAATATGCTCACTTGAACTCATTATTTATAAGTTAAATATTGATTAGTGTTCCGAACTAAATTATTCATCGGGTTTTTAAAAGCGAACAGGTTATTTGACTCCTCTTACTCTCATGTTAACCCCCTGGTCATGGGACATTAACATCTACACACCACATCTACCCTTATGGAATTATTTTCAAAGTTTTTTTTTTTCCCCCTCCCAGTAAACTACAGGACACGGTATATTGCACATATTCTAATTGGGTGAAAATATTGTTGAAAATTTAATGATGCAAAAATTAATTACACATACTCCCTCTTAAGGGGTTTACATATGAAGGCAGCAGGATATTTCACATCACAGTGGGATTGTGTCTTTGAGCCGTTTGATCCGCAGCTTGACCCTCTGTGGAACTGGATTCCACTATATTTGAGTCTGGTATAAACGGAGCATGCTGTCATATGGAATGAATGTTGACCAGGCTGTTGCATCCACAACTAGAATGGCACTCGGTGGAGCATATAACAACACCAGGCTGAAAAGTTTACGTTTTGTATCCCGATGATTGGCCAGAGCTGGATCCAGCCATCCAAAATCTAATTGGCTTGTTCTTGTCACCTACCCAACTCATCCACCAAGTTTTTCCCGAACCCGTCCACAAAGTTTTGAGATATCATTCCATGTATCGTTTTTGGCCCTGACTCTCAACGGTGAAGAATCTCTTAGAAATAAAACAAGCTCAAATGAGCTAAGATCCTCGTCCTCTTAATGATGACGTCATAAAAACGAATATGACGTCATTGTGATGTATCAGGTTTGCGATAAATTATCTGTGCTAATGCCCGGCTTGATTCCCGCAAACAAAATTCAAACAGCTTGCCTAGTTTCGGAGATAATAGTATAGGGGATTTCCATTAGCGGCGATATTATGACGTCAACTTTTTTTTCTAGGAAGAATTTCCAAAATCGGAGATGGTTACTGCCTGCGCGTGGGCTTTCTGCATATACATGGCAAGTTTCATGAAGATCCGATGAAAACTCTGGGTTGTGAACCAAAAAATGTCAAAAAATAGGAATGACGTCATAAAAATTGATATGACGTCATAGTGATGTATCATATATGCGGTAATTCATCTCTGCTAATGCCCTGTTCGATTCCCACCAACAGAATTCAAAAAGCTTGCCTAGTTTCGGAGATAATTTTTAGGCAATTTCAATTAGCGGAGATATTTTGACGTCATAACTTTTTTTTCTAGGAGGAATTTTCAAAATCGGAGATTGTTACTGAAATGTTGTTTCTACCACTCATTTTAAGTTGAGTGCCACTTGATCGGTCACTTGACAACAACACACCACCTTCAAAAATGTCCGCTTAGATATGTGAATGAAGCAAGAACAGTTATTTAATTTCTTACTGTGGACGACGTCCTCCGTGGATATCATCGCACTTTAAAGAATGTGTATGGTGACTCCACCATATGTAACATCGCGACATGGGGAACTCCTGGAATGGATAAGGCGAGAGCCATTAATGTTCCAGTGTATAGTTTTAAATGAGATGCTTTGGCTTAACAGTTAAGTGTTGCTTAATCTTCAGTCCTGAGTTGATATCTTCAACTGCTGCCAAAATAACACCACGTTGGTTGACTCAGCCTGTCATCTTCAGGTTGGCAAAATAAGACCATTTCCCGGAAAAGTGGGCCAGTTGAGTTTCCTGGTGTCACATGTGACCTGCCGATTGTTTCCCCCTAGCCAATGAAAACTGCTCGGCAGCACTTATGCACCTTGCCACATGACTGGATCTTCCATCGTTGT
This sequence comes from Eptatretus atami, assembly GCA_035128595.1. NCBI lineage: Eukaryota > Metazoa > Chordata > Myxini > Myxiniformes > Myxinidae > Eptatretus > Eptatretus atami. The sequence goes on along the minus strand of CM068953.1, from coordinate 42,304,876 downwards.
TAAACTTAAATCCCAAACCTTTGTATACTTTCCTCTTAACCTTGGGTTGGCTTATGGTTCGTGCTGCTTGGATGTTTGCTCCTAGTTGACCTGTTGGCCACTACATAAACCAGGTAGGTTGGCTCAGCCCTTCATCCTTCTAGTCAGTGAATGAGTCCAGTGTACTGCTATAGGCCAGAATCAGTGGCATAGTTGTGGCCCCAACAAAATGATAGCGCCATATGCAATCAGATCTGAAGAAAGAAGAATCAGATGCGTCCTGTTGATCAGCAAATAATCAAATAATGGATGACACGAACATGCCTGATATTGATACTGCTACGGAAAGTCTGCAGCGTTTTGATGTATTCTCAGCAACAAACTACACCCGATTCCACACAAGTTAGATGAAAAATTCATCGTATCTTGTTCGTCATTACATGTTCACTTTGTATATTTTATGTGCTGCTCAGGTGCCAACCAATTGCATTATGACGAACGCACCGTGCTGGCTGGATGTTTCTCGTCCTTGTACAAAGCATAGTAGCTGCAAAGCATGTGTTACAATTGTTACACGAGGACTTTAACATTGCCTACCTTTGATAATCATGGCAGGAATTTGGAAATTTGGTCTGTATTGGATGATATTCACACTCTCGCCAAACACACCGCGATCTTTAACTTGCACCACTATGCTTACACATGGCGACAATCCAGTTTAACCATCGATCGATGGACGCACACCTTGTAGCGCAACAGCCAAGCCTTCAAAGCACTGATGTGACAGTTATTCAGGTCTATCAAAACCCAGACAAGACCATCAAGATCAATTGCCCTACCTCGCACCAACCTCACACCTCTATGCAATGGCAAGACAAGGCCAAATCCATCAGAAACTTATTAAGTAGCTCACCGACTGATGTATTCACTAATTATTATATTCCCGTCCAGCTGTTTGGCTTAACCTCCGACACATTCCAAAGCCCAACACTGATGCCACCATTGTAACGCCTGTCTGCTTGAGAGAAATGCCATTACATACTGGCTCGGTCAATGCACACTCGGTCCTAATGCTCATGTAATACTCAGTCCTTGTCGTTGCTGTTCATGGAACCACCTATTATATGCAAATTTAGGGCATTGAGCTTATGACCTTCAATGAGCATTCTTCCGTTTCTGCAAAAAAGCACGGCATATGAAGAGCTCCTTATATGTCACCCCAGACAAGTGCACTTCATTGCAGTTTAGTTTAATTATCATTATATGATAAACAAATCGGGTGAAATTGCAGAATCTATATCTTTCACCCAGTATATCACGTTCAATTCTTATTATAAGGGTGTTCAAAATGTTCTTAAATAGATACCCGATTAGTTCCCTATACATTGCCTAATTTTATTTTTCACCTTTCGTCCATTATTGTTTCCAAGCAAAGTACCCCGGCATTGCGATCTAACGTTACATCTATTGGACTACCACCAATTAAGCACTTACAGTATTTAAAGACAAACATCACCCATCGCTTGTGATGGGAATACAAGAGGAGGAAGAGAGGAAGAGATAGAAGAAAGAGAGGGATAAAGAGAGAAGTGAGAGAGATGGAGGGACGGACGAGAAGGGGAGATCAATCAAGGTGGACCGATGCCTAAAAAAATTGATTGGAATTTTTCCAACTAAATGCATTAACTTATTATTGCAAATACTTCCAATCTCTCTTGCCTTCCTATTGGACATTTGTCCATGAAATCCACCGCAGTCGCGTAGGCCTTCCCACTACTCCACGGTTAATTTTTTGTGCTTCAATTATTACACTGCTTGCACATTGCTTAATCTTCTTCACTCAAATAATTCTCTAACAGTAGAAAAATTAACTCTAATGTTTAAAACCCGTTAAACTTTTTCATTAAATACAAGAAGAGGATCACAGCCTTACTTGCTTAAAAATATTATATATATTATATATATATGCAAATATGCTGAGTTATAAGAATCTTAATTTCTTAAAGTTGTAGATTCACTGCATATTCGAGCCATAAATTAGTCCACATGCTCTGCCTCAAACCTAAGACACCATTTATATTATAATTAATTATTACATGAAGATACGTCGTGTTCAAAGCAAGGCATTTTGAGCAGGCCGAACAAATGCCTGCTTACGATCCCACGAGGTAGAGTGCTGACTAAGATAAGTCTGTTTTGTTTTCCATGATGCAATAAGTTTACTTTGTGTGCATGCAAGATTTCGGGCTCGTAGGTTTTAATGGGTTTGGAGTTTGCAGGACACGCACGCACGCACGCACGCACCACACACACTTAAGATAAGCCTGTGTTAGCTTAAGATCTGTAGATCTTGAGTTTTGAGCCCCTACACACTTTGAAACTATAAGGCCACTCGATAGAGCTCATACCTCCGCCATGTAATGTCTGATCCCACGAAACATATGGGCCAAACCATTTAAATATCATAGCTATACAGAACTATACTTTGTCTCCTATCTTCAATAGTGAAGAACATTTAAAATCTATATAATTCTCAAATCCAGATCCCAATGACTACGAACATGGCGGAATTTGTACAAAGACGAATTTGTTTGATAAAAACAACCCTATACACGAAAATTGTCTTCACCAAACCAAATCCGATCATTCTTTCAACACACCAAGTTCCACCAAGTTTTTCCGAATCTGTCCACAACTTTTGATATCGTGCATATATATCATTTTTGTCCAATCTCTCAATGGTGAGAATCACTTTAAAAATCTCATAGTCTATCCCTGGATCTTCACCAAAAATCTACCAGGTTCGGTCCTCATCCACACACTAACCGTGTCCACAAAATTTTGAGTATAGTGCGATAATCATTTGCCCCAATCTCTCCAATGGTAAGAATCACTTAAAAAATTTCATAGTCTATCCGGATCTTGATCTCTCACCAAATCGAATCATTCGTCCTCGTCACACACCAAACCTGTCCACAAACTTTTCTGAATATCCCGTAAAAAAAAATCAAAGAAACAAACAAAACAGACCAGAAAGCGTGAAAACAACCTCCTTCACCTTCTGAGTGACTAATACTAATAAACCAAGTGAGTTGACTCAGCCCACTTATCATCCTTCTGAGGTTGGCAAAAGAATACGAGCTTACTGCAACTAGGGCACTGCATCAGAAATGGTGGCTCCCTAAATGACTGCAACCAAGCAGCCCAGCTTCGTACAAAATTTTGATTTTATATTTAAAATTCTTTTAAGTTTTCTCCTTCGACATTTCTGAGTACAGCATCTCATCGTAGACTTTGCATTCTCCTTACTGATGTAAATATCTATAGTTTTGTCCCAAGAAGGTAAAAAACAAACGTTTAGTTTGTGGATGATTGCTAAACAAAATAAATTAAACAAATGAATTTTATTGTTTCTAGACTTTAACCCCTTGTATACAGGATGAAATATTCTGTAGTTTTTCCCACGTTTGTTTGTGGAGATTTGTAAACAAAATTAAATATAATATAAATTTTTCATAACTTCTGTCTTATTAAAATGGAATTGCTTCGCAATAAATTATCCCAACGTCCACATTTCAAACCATGTCACATCGATTCGTTTTAAACAACCACTGTACTCGACAGACTCACTCATGTTTTCTGTCGAATGTAGATGGAGAAGAATTAACTCCTGCTAAATCACTGGCATGGTGTTAGCACGTCCGCTCTGGAGTTGGGACTGGTGGTTCGATTCGAAGATTCCGAAACCTTTGATCATAGCAAAAACTTTTTTAAAAAATGCTATGACTGCTTCCTTCTCTTGGACACTCAACATTTATAGGATGGAGCAGGACAACCTATGCAGATGTGTGAATCATCTAAAGACAAAACAGCACTCTACTCATCAGCAAAAAATCCGCCACTGCAGTTTTTTAATACAAAGTTAAGACTCATGGAAGAATAGAACACTGAATGGACGGAAGCAACAAACAAAGCAACAGTAAAAATAGAGAGGAGGACACCAACAGCAGTTGAGGGACAAAAATAGGCGGGAACTGAACAAATAAGATTGGAATGATAGGGAAAATGCCATGGTGAAAAGGTAGAAACAAAGCAAACTGTAAGGAAGAAAAAATGCCAATGTAAAAAGTGGCTTGTTGTGGTGGGTGTTTGAAACATCCTTGATTCGCACTACTTGAGGTGTGTGCAGATGTTCTCATTTTGGCATGCGTGCTTTACTTTATTTTTGTATTCCAAACCCTGTGGCTTTGATCCGCTTATAAATTATGTGCTTCGTTGCACGCATTCACCATGCAATTGAAAACATGTACAGTTTTTTACACTCATCATTCAATCCGTAAAGCTTCCTCATCTGTAGTCTCTTGTGGCATGAAAGGAGTTCCCAAGTTGAGAACCTTCTGCTGTGTAAATATTCATCATCATCATACATCATCATTCATCATCATCATCTATCATCATCACTCATCATCATGAATCATCGGCAGGATGAGGTCACCCTGAAACCACGTTTCGTGGTTTGATATTTGCCATGCTCACCAAGTGTGGATCGTGAGTGTGTTTGGCAGACTGTGACTTTTTCAGGTGCTGCCAAAACTCTATACTCTTCGCCGAAAGACACTGGATCTTTCCACATCCACCATTTGCCAGCTGTTGTTTCACAGGTCCCTCCAGCTTCCTCCTTTTAATGGATGAGCACACAATGCATGCACACAATGATGCATTGCTTTATCAATGTCCCCAATCCAAGCCCGAAAGTGAAACACCAGGGTAAACAGTATATAGCTGGGTCAAGATCAAATCCAACTCGACAGCTCAAAAAACCTGCCAACCACATTAGCACACATACATATACTATATATTTTTTTTAAACCAATTATACATATTGAAAAAGAAAGAGCGTTGGTTTATTGGCTATATTGTATCGTACTGTAATTGTAGATTGTTTATTTTTTTGACGCTCGATGGACGATGAGATTTTTCTCCTCTGTCTTTACCCCACCCCAACGAGGACATTGTTATTATTCACCCTGTTTGTCGTTTGTTTGTGAGCACATATCTCAAAAAGTTATAGACAGATTTCCGGCCAAAAACTTATCGCAGCAGTATTACTGTTGACAATGAAGAATTGATCGATTTTGGTGAAGATCCGGGTTCCAGATTGTGATAAAAGAATTTATAAATTTGGTTCTTCACATTGAGAGGTCGCCAAAAAAAACTATATATATAGCACGATCCTCTCAAAAGTTTGGACGGATGTCAAACTAAGGTTGAGTTGTAGTGACAATACAAGCCGATTCCGATTTGGTTCCAGGCCCGGATGCAGATCTGCCATCGTCCGAACAAAATTGTAAACCGTTCAGCCTTGGCGGAGTATGCGCATTTACTGAGTCCGTGTCGTTAACATCCACCACTTAAGTGGATTGAGTTGTTTTTCACCCATATTTGGCTGAAAAACAGGATATCTCAAGACGTTGTGCCGATTCAGACAAAATTTTTGAAGTGGGTGTTACGACAAATGAATCTTTAGGAGATCCGATATGGATCCAGATACAATAATTTTGAATGAATCTTCATTCATTGAAGAAAGCTAAAATATATATATAATATATATTATAATATATACATAGCAGACTTCCTCAAAAGTTGTGTATGGATTTCGAACGAAAACATGGTGACAGGTTGGAGTTGCGAGCGACAATCGATTCGATTTTGTGAAGAAACCGAATCCTCTAGATACGAAATTTTTTTAAGAATTCCATGTAGCGAGACCTAAGTCTTACTCACGTTTTTCACTTTGGACTTTTTGTTTCACAGCCTACAAGTTTCATCGAAACTTCTGAAACTTGGCATATATACAGTGGGAGAACAAGTATTTGATACACTGCCGATTTTGCAGGTTTTCCCACTTACAAAGCACATAGAGGTCTAATTTTTTATCATAGGTACACTTCGAACCTGTGAAAGACGAATCAAACAAAATCCTGAAAATCACATTGTATATTTTAAATAATTAATTTGCATTTTTATGCATGAAAAAATAAGTATTGATACACAGAAATAACAAACTTAATATTGGGACAGAAACCTTGTTTGCAATAAGAGATCAGATTTCCTATAGTTCTTAACCAGGTTGCACAGACTGCAGAGAACGATTTGGCAACTCCTCCATAAAGATCTTCTTCCAGATCCCATGTTCGGGGTCGCTGGGCAACACAGACCTTTCAGCTCCGTTCCAATAGATTTTCTATTGTGTCAAGGGTCGGAACTGTCTAGCCACTCCAGTGACCTTGAATCTTTCTACGACCACTCCTAGTTGCCCGGGCTAGGTTTCCGTTCGTGTCATGCGAAAGACCCACCACGCCCATGTCATGCTCGTTGAGAGAAGAGTTGTTGCCAAAATGCTCCAATAACCATGGCCCCATCCATCCCCCCAATACGTGGCAGCGTCCGCCCCTTTGCAGAAAAGCATCCCAAAGAATGATTCCACCTCCATCGCTCACGGGAATTGTTCGGTTGAGCTCATCCTCTTTCCCTCAAAACACGGGCGAGTGAGTTTAAACAAAAAGCTCTATTGTCTCATCAGACCACAGACTCTCCCCATCCTCCTCGGACATCCAGATGGTCTTGCAAACTCACACTAGTTCTGCCATGTAGAACAGTCCTGCCATCAGTTCTGCTGATCCCGCACTTTCTCTACTGATCATGAGGCTCCAACAGTAGGCATCTTGCGAGACGCCCAGACGAGGAGATTGACTGTATCTTGAAACTTGTCCATTTCTAATAATTGCAGCCCAGTGTTGCCTTCTCAACCAGCTGCTTGCCTATTGCCGTAGCCCATGCCACAGCCTTGTGCAAGTCACAATTTTGTCCCTATGTCCTCTAGACACTCTCTGGTCTTGCCCATGAGAGGTTGGAGTCCTGCATGGATGAGTGTGACAGCTGTCATTTATGCAGATAACGATTCACAACAGTGCATTAATACAGAATAAGTGCTGAGAATGGGAGGCGTTCTAAAGACAAAACTAACAGTCGTGAAGCGGAATTGCTTCCTGGGTGTAGTGGATCGAAAATACTTATTTCAAATGCAATAAATGCAAATTAATATTTAAAAAATCAACAATGTGATTTAGGATCTGTTTAGATTCCGCTTTCACAGTTACATTACCTATGATAAAAAAATACAGACCTCTACTGCTTTGTAAGTGGGAAAAACCTGCAAAATCGGCAGTGTAGCAAATACTGTTCCCCCACTGTATGTTAAAAATCCTGCGCAGGACGAGTAA
>CM068953.1:42263851-42288722 GCA_035128595.1 Eptatretus atami | reverse complement strand
TGAAAATACACAATTTGTGGAAAGACATCAGGTAGACGTGGACGTGGACCTCTTACATGAAGCTTCCTACCTGCCCGGTTCATTTGAGGAGGTACCGCGGTCCGCGTTCCGCATTAGCCAGAATGGTGCATGGTTGACCCCTGCACTCCCACATCACCGAGGCCAGAAATAATCACAAGGACACGGTCCTGACACTCCAACATAGTATGCTGGTAAACCTGTTAGGTATCAATATCACGTACTGCAAATATGTGTGTGCATGTATCGGTACGTAGGTACGGCTGATCTTTATGGAATCAAAAAAAGGCTGGGCGGATCTCCAACAAATTTTGCATATGCACTCGGGGTACACAGGGTCAGGTCATAGGCATAAAATATTTCCCCCCTCACCCTCTCACCCTCTCACCCCCGGTGACGACTTGTTCGGGTACACTGAGAATAGTGCAAGTGGTTTAACCACTGACCCATTCCGGATGGACTGGGTATTACTATCACTAAAAGGAGATACGTCCGTCCATCTGTCTGTCTCACAAAGAAGAAGCAGGACCTCGAGGAGGAAGGAGGGTATTGACACCATATTTCACCCCCGGTGGGAGTGAGTATTACTAGTAGGGTATATCAAACGCACAGCCCCTTGATCTATCGGTCGGACATCTTCGAACGACAAATCCTGCACAGAGCGAGCCCATCTCATGGACATTCATCCATCGAACTCCCCCATTCAGACCGGGGCTAAAGTTGTCCAAAGTTTGATGGTGTCGTTATCAATACGACGCTTGCCCAACCAGAAAGTACTTTCTTGACAATCAAACGTGCAAATCAATGCCAGTAATAGTGGTTGATAGAACTTTACAGGATTGTTAAGACTCGTTCGAAGTTTACTTTAACAACACATTCACTGTGACTGGAGAACGTCGGATCGATTGATGCTCAATCCACAATCCACTTTGTACCGATCAATTCATTTCTGCACGACCTACACCTGGACCTGCAACCATTGCAAAACGGCTCGTTCATTACTGGGAAGGCAAAAGACTTTTGAACGCTGAACACAGCGTTCATGTAACTCACGAGTTTGCACGTAGCTCGCACACACGTATCCCCAGCCATACCGGCGCGTACATCCCTACCAGTCACCGCAGCTGCATCTTCCCTTGGCATGGTCGCAATGCTCAGGAGGAAGATATCGGGTGGGGGTGGAGGGGGGGTCTGTCTGTGCTTCTTAGGCTCCGAGTTCCACCACCCTCGCGAAATCGCTCTCTTTCTATATCCCTCCTTTTGCTTCGTTCATTGGCGTCCGCCACGTGGATCCGCCCCAGATCGCCCTAACTGAGACACTGCCAGGTCCCTCCCCGCCTCATCTCCCAATTGGACCCCTCGCTCGATCCATCGCCTTCTAAATCAGGTGCTATCCCCGTGTTTATCTTCCACACTCATGCACACACCTGTAGCCGAAGCCCGCACATCACATGATGCGCAATCTCAGAACTATGGGGTCCACGCACACTCTCATCAGCGAGCGCATGGTGTGCGGCCAAAAAACCCATCTCGCATCGTTTACACCGATCAATATATTATTTACACACACACACACACACACACACACACACACACACACACACTTTTGCCTTCAATGGAACCCTCTGATCCCCTCTCCGCCCAGTCGAGGTTGGAGTTCCCCAAGGCAGTGCTTTGGGTCCAGTCTTGTTCCTCATTTATATGAATGATCTGGCCAATGCTCTGGAAAGCCCTCTCTTCCTTTGTGAAGACGACTCCACATTGCGTCGTGCAATACCCATTGCTCTGCGAGGCAGACAGCAGCTGCGTCTGTCTCTCTCTCTCTACTGATCTGGAAACGATGAGACTCCGGTCTGAAAAATGGAAACGTCGTTCAATCCTGGAAAATCCCGCAGTCTCACCTGGATTGATCGTGAAACGAATCTACCTAGATCCATATTTCCTTTGTCATCCACTGGAAGGGGTTCAGTCTCTTCATCTTCTCGCTCTTGCTATCAGCCATGAACTTTCCTGTATCGACGATGTAGCAAAGCTGGCTTCCAAAACAAACTGCAGACTGGGCATTCTCCGTCGATCCAAGACTTTCCTTTGAACACTAGAACTTCTTCTTGGTTTTCATGTAGTACAAGGCTGTGGGGTAGTATCATTGGCTGAGAGAGCGGCTGCTATGCTGATGCAATGCCCTCTACTGGTTAGAGCAGGGATTTGGAATTTGGCCATGGTGCTGGCGATAGCTCACCTACTCTTCGTGAAGGACACAGTGGGATATTTTATGTTCACAAACAAATGCTCGCAGACAGGATACCTGTTTAACGTCCATCCGAGGGACGGCACACACATTTATGAATAATCCTGCCTGTGAAACACTGGGATGACGGTTTATAACTGTTGGGATTCAAACCCAGGATAGACGGCTTAGAGGCGAGTGTGCGTACCTCTATGGTCGAGGCCATCCTGTCAGCCCCAACATTAGAACTACGCAGTCTACAATACCTTTGTCTGTAGCACAATGGAGTCCTGCTCTCCACTATGGGCTGGCACCCCAGCATCACATCTGTTTCTCCTGGCTTCTGTGGAATCTAGAGTTCTCAAAATTATTGTTATATCCCATTATGAGGCTGAGACAGTGGTCTCTGTTTCCTGCTTGTCTATTCTCCAACAGTCCTGTGACCCTCCACAGCAACTCCAGGATGCACGCATTCTTCCAGTAACCCCCTCCAGGTTAACCTTCCAAAATCCAGGATGACTGCAAACTTCCAACTCTTATTCCTCACTTCTCCCCTCTATGGAACCATCTTCCACTCTTCCAGAGTCTGTTTTGTCTCATTCTTTCCTCCAGTACTTCATGCAAAAAAATTTGCATGACCACCATTTCTTGTCATCCCCAAATCTGACCCGTGATCTTTATTACCCCCATTAACCCTTCCGAACAACCATTTTACTTGCTCGTTCGGGCTTCCTCCCATTCTCCTGTTCGCTTATTCCCCTTGATGTTTGTCACACTGTCAGTTATGCCTGGCTCTTTGATGAGTCTTTGAGGAAAAAAACATTTTGGGGATAAGTAGTGCTTACAAAGGACTTCCATGGGGATTTTAGAGGTCATCGACAGGATCACCAACACGGTAGTTTAGAGTCGGGTCAGAAAACGAACCCATTATTACAATGTAACCTGAAGGTGAGTTGCGGTTAGTTACATCTTGTCAAGTCAGAGAATGGGAAAAGATCCAGTGGAATTATAATTAGCCTCCGTTGGTCTTAGTCCGAAATGGGGGCTTTTGGATTTGGTCTCAATTTTCATGTCCGTGCGTGCGTGTGTGTGTGAGTCCCAAACCATTTCTCAGATATGCATGGTCTGATTTTGTTCAAACTTGGCAAAAGCACAGTACATGATGGTATACAGGAGAACATCATGGAATTTTGCGATCTGATCAAAGATGGCTGACTGATAGACTGGCGGCCATTTTCTTACTTAAATGTGTCCCCAACCATATCTCAGACATCCATCCATCCATTGGGACCATACTCTGTGCAGAGCGTTGGTGCTGCCCAAGAAGTCTCCTTGGCTATTCGGCACAATCCTGGACGGGTCGCCGCTCCGACACAGGATACCAGCATGCTGGCACTCATTTTGCTGACCTCAGAAGGATGACAGGCAGAGTCAACCCCACCTGGTATTACTTCAACAGCTGAGTGAGATTTGAACTCAGGAACCTAGGATCCCAAGCCCACCACCCTCACCATTAAGCTAACACCAGGCATAATCTGACATGCATTGTCCGATTTTGTTCAAATTTGACAGAAGTCCAGTGCACAATGACATACACTTGTATCTAACTTTATTTTGCAATCTGATGCAAAGATGGCCGACTGGTAGACTGGTGGCCATTTATTTGTACATAAATATGGCCAGCCCTTTAACTCCATGCAGGAAAATTAGTAAAACAACAGGGGTGATGACATTTTATGTCTTTTTTACTTGTTTTTTTTTTGGTGTCTCAAGCTCAAGGCATCACATTTGATTTTGGAATCTCTAATGACCCGTTTGCATTCCTCAAGTCATGTCGGGACAGGGCAGTAAGCAGAGTACCGGACTGGAACTATGCCTCCCCATACCCACAGCCACAAAGTTCGGTGCTGATCATCATCGTGTAAAAGGAAACATCATTTGACAATTCCATATGTAGAATTAATTCACGTAATTGGATGTCAGTCATGACAAGATTGATGATATTCACAATGAGGACCAAGTCGGCACTTTGATAAACCTCTCAGCCTTGATAAAGGCTGCGTGTGTGTGTGTGTGTGTGTGTGTGTGTGTGTGTGTGTGTGTGTGGTGTGTGTGTGTGTGTTCATTGCAAGCTTGGTTGTGACAAGCTCGATCTATTCACATACCTGAACTCTCAACACGACATGCAGGTGGGATACGAACTGTCACAACGGGATATTTCCACTGAAGCAAACAGCAGGCCGTAACATCATCTCGGGCCAAAGAACATTAGGTCTCCGCTGTGAGCAAACAGATGCAATCACAGTGAATATTATTTTTTTTTTTGGAAATTCAAATATTTACAAAGGAAAATTAAAACTCGTTAAGAGGCACCAAGATCTGCCGACTGTACCAGCACACTGGCACAAAAAATATCGCCCGAGGGTAAAATGCTGATCGTCACATCACCATGTCCCCTGTGCAGTGATGCGCACCTCGTTGCGCAAATGGTAATTGAAGAGCAGGTGCGCTCCGTGGTATACAGGGGTGCTGGGGGTTGTGGGGTGCGCAGAGTGGGAATGGTGGTGGGTTCCAGGACATATTATTATGTAGCTCACCGAATCCTGGAGACCTTATATAAGCAACATCTCCATGAATGGTACAAGTGCATCATGAAACGAGAATACGGCTTTTGAGAGAAGGCCGCCGAGGTTTCAGCCCATCACTCACCGTGCTCAGAATCTCTCCATATAACATAACCAATGCGGTCCATACTGAGAGTGGGTCTCCCCATGAGATGGCCAGTTTCATGGACCGCACTGTGCATAATTATGATAGCTGTGGCTGGGGTGACTGTAACCACCATGAACTACCTTAAACCTTCACCTCTGTGCATGACCACACTTGTTTGAGTGCAGAAGGCAGTTATGTTTCTTGAAAAACTATTTTGGCTTTTCAGTTGGATTCGCTATTCGTATAAAAAATGTTTAAGAGTCGAACTGTTTTGTTCATGTATTACATAATAAACTAGAAGGGCACTCGTTGGAGCGCATACCTCCGCCAGGACGAACAGTTCACGTTTTGTATCCCCCCGACAGGTCGGATCTGGATCCGGACATGAACCAAAATCTCAACAGATTGTCCTTGTCATCTAACCAACTCATCCCACTCGTTTTGTTATAATCCATCCATAACCTTTTGAGATATCATGCCACATATCGTTTTTGGCCTCATCTCTCAATAGTGAAGAATCACTATAAAAATTAAATAATTCTCGTATCTGGATCCACGTTCGGATCTTCACGAAAATTGAATCAGTTCGCCCTTGTCAGACACCCAACCTGTCCATCAAGTTTAGTGCGAATCCGTCCATAACTTTTTGAGATATCCTGTACACAAACAGACAGACAGACAGACAAGAGTGAAAACATGACCTCCATACACCTTCGGTGGTGGAGGTAGAAACGACTGCTCTAGTGATGCACGCACAGGATGTCAACACAGAACATGTACTTGTTAGCGAGTCACGTGATTCGTGCCTCGCACGTCTAGCGAGTCACATGATTGCTACATCCACGTGAGATGTCAACCCACCGCTACATTTGATCTCAATTAAAAGGTCACACGAAACATTAAAGGTCAGTTTGAGGAGAGCGAGAGAGAGAGAGAGAGAGAGAGAGAGAGAGACAGAGAGACAGAGAGACAGAGAGACAGAGAGACAGAGAGACAGAGAGACAGAGAGACAGAGAGACAGAGAGAAGAGACAGAAGACAGAAGACAGAGAGACAGAGAGACAGAGAGACAGAGAGACAGAGACAAGAGACAGAGAACAGAGAGAAAGAGACAAGAGAGACAGAGAGACAGGAGAGACAGAGAGACAGAGACAGAGAGAGAGAGAGAGAGAGAGAGAAGAGAGAAGAGAGAGAGACAGAGAAGAGACAGAGAGACGAGAAGAGAAGAGAGAGACAGAGAGACAGAGAGACAGAGAGACAGAGAGACAAGAAGGGAAGAGAGAGAGAGAGAGAAGAGAGAGGAACAGAGAGAAGAGAAGGAAGAAGAACAGAGAGACAGAGAGACAGAGAGACAGAGAGACAAAGACAGAGAACAGAGAGAGAGAGAGAGAGAGACAGAGAACAGAGAGACAGAGAGACAGAGAGAGAGAGAGAGAGAGAGAGAGAGAGAGAGAAGAGAGAGAGAAGAGACAGAGAGAAGAGAGAGAGACAGAGAGAGGAAGAGAGACAGAGAGACAGAGAGACAGAGAGAGGAGAGAGAAGAGACAGAGAGAGACAGAGAGAGAAGAAGAGGAAGACAGAGAGGAGACAGAGGAGAGAGACAGAGAGACAGAGAGACAGAGAGACAGAGAGAAGAGACAGAGAGACAGAGAGACAGAGAGACAGAGAGACAGAGAGACAGAGAGAACAGAGAAGACAGAGAAGACAGAGAGAGAACAGAGAGACAAGAGACAGAGAGACAGAGAGAGACAGAGAGACAGAGGACAGAGAGACAGAGAGACAGAGAGACAGAGAGAGAGAGAGAGAGAGAGAGAGAGAGAGGAGAGGAGAGAGAGAGGAGAGGAGGAGAGAGAACGAGAGAGAGAAGAGACAGAGAGACAGAGAGACAGAGAGAGACAGAGAGAGACAGAGAGAGAGACAGAGAGACAGAGAGAGAGACAGAAGACAGAGAGAGACAAGAGGACAGAGAGAGAGAGAGAGAGAGAGAGAGAGAGAGAGAGAGAGAGAGACAGAGAGACAGAGAGAGAGACAGAGAGACAGAAGAGACAGAGAGACAGAGAAGACAGAGAGAAGAGAGAGAGAGACAGAGAGACAAGAGAGACAGAGAGAGAGAGAGAGAGAGAGAGAGCAGAAGAGAGAGAGAGAGAGAGAGAGAGACAAGAGAGAACAGAAGACAGAGAGACAGAGAGACAGAGAGACAGAGAGACAGAGAGACAGAGAGAGAGAGAGAGAGAGAGAGCAGATAATGACCTTTGACCTGTTAAATCTAAAATTGAATCAGTTTATCTTTGTATAAAAGTCCATAAGTGTATCAAGTATGGTTGAAATTTCTTCCGTGGTTCATATTTGATGGCAGTAACACAGATTTTCAATTAAAGGGCACTTGACCTTCGGCCTTTGACCTTTTTAACCCAAAATATAATCAATTAATATTTGTATTACAGTCCATAGTTATGTCAAGTTTGGTCAAAATCCCTTAAGTGGTTCATAAGTTATCGTAGTAACGAAAATCTGTTACTTTCAGCTCAAGGTTACATGACTTTTGAACCCAAATTCTAACCAGTTCATATTTGCATCATAGCATAACACTGCATCGAGTTTGTTTTTAAAAAATACCTTTAGTGGTTCACAAGTTATCACGTAACAAAAATTTATCACGGACAGATACACAGACGGACGGACGTACGGACGGAGAGCCAGATGGACAACCTGAAAACATAATGCCTTTGGTGGCAGAGACATAAAACCTACAGAGGGTCGCTGAGGCATATAGATAATGTTCGATGTATTAATTAATGATCTATATTAAATTTGATCCTCGTATGGACTCACACACATCGGCATACGGACTGATGATAATGGCCTCTTCTGTCCCTCTGCGAGACAGGCGAGACTAGTCAGAAGCGAAGAAAAGGTATTTTTGGCTCAATACATGGCTAGATCAAATTCTCTTTCACACTGTGATTTGCATTACACACCACAACTTCAGAGCGACAAATCTGAACGATAGCTCATAAACAAGAACAGCATGCAAGATAATGTATTGTTATGGCCACGGGTACCGAGTGCATTATGAGGTGGTTAATCCCCATTTCTCCATGGACGTACCGGACATGGGGCCACCGTTCACAATTAACTTTGTGTTGTGGTGGGTTTCATAACAACCATGAACGCCAATCAGTTAACCACGAGTTCCAGTGTCCACCGTCTAATTTACCGTTTAACAAGAGGTCACGTGACCTCCTGACTGGGGAACACACCCTTGGCGATGCACCAATATTATCTTGATTAGATCTTAAGTAATGCAGCCGAGCGTTTATCGCTGGTGCACGCCGACTATGACGGGTTAATTAGTTTGGGAATTACCTCCCAGTCTATCTAGGTTCGGACAATGCTGTATCAATGGAAGGAAATGATAATCACGGACAGGTTGGAACATCAACGAGGAATTTATTATTAACAAGAAAAATAAATGAACTGAAGGACTTTTATATTTCCTTGTCGATTAAATGGAGAATTCAAATCAAATGTTCAATCAACAAAATAATCTCAAACAAATAAAGAATTCAACAAGCATTTATACAAAAATGGACAAAGAAACAAATGCTTCATCAGTATGCCTTACTTAACAATTAACACGAGACATGGGTACCCATCAGATCATTCAGGGGAAAAATAAATCCGGTCTCGGCTTACCAAGGCAGAAGTTTGTGTGCGTCTACTAAAATTTTCCTAAAGTGTGTGAGCGTGCCTTGATCTACCTCTCCAAATGAGCTCTCCACAGCACGGCTCATTTCCGCTGCCAGCATCCTGCCTCACCGTGCAACCACCCGCAAACAGGCTCAAACACCAATCAACGTCACGTCATCACCTCCAGGAACCAGGAACGCCAAGAACCAGGTCCGCCAAGAACCAGGAACCAGGAACACCAAGAACCAGTTGGACTGAGCAGAACCAGCAGGAACAATCGAACTGTCACCAACTGCCGTTGCTGCTGTCACCAACCGTCAGGAGCTGTCAGGAGCTGTCACCAACCGTCATCAGGATCTCACACCAACTGCCATCAGGGCAGTCCTGCCGTCCTTTTATAGGTGACCAGTGTGGGCGGAGCCTCAAGCATGACTTCAGCCAAATCCAGCTTGCTTATTGGCGCATTCCTGCACGAGACCTCCAACCATCCATTCTCGTGTTCATTCTCTCCCGAATATTGAACGAGATGCAACTCCCAATTAACACAGGCCTGGCTCACAACGCCATGTTCGGGGCACTGAACAAACGCCAAAAAGCAGCCTTTTGCCGGAACAACCGAGCGAAAGCATGATGCGCCCACAAACGTCAACGGGCAACCATCACTTCCCTGTTCAGCCCGACACGAAGAAGAGCCGGTTAGCATCCATTGAGCTGCTAAAAGGGGTGTCGATCGCCGATGGAAAAAAGTGGGTTTCAAACATCAATGGAAAAAGGTGCGTGTCGAACGTCAATGGAAAAAGGTGCGTGTCGAACATCAATGGAAGAAGGTGGGTGTCGAACGTCAATGGAAAAAGGTGCGTGTCAAACGTCAATGGAAGAAGGTGGGTGCCTGAGGTAAATGATTCGAACCACAGCCATGTTTGATCATCAGAATGAACTGTTCAGGAAAAGCTGCGGTGTGATTATTGACTCAAATGTCCTATAAGTCAAATGTGAAAACGGCAACCAAAATATAATGTGTAAATAAATCATGTATTTCCAAGTCAATGTTTCTTGATGGAACGGAATAGAACGGTCTCCGTTGGTGAACGGCTATCTATCACGTGGTGAACGGCTATCTACACATGCACGAACGGTGAATATCCTCATGCAGAAATGAAAACTGATGTAAAATCATATGTCATGAACGTGTCATAAAGAGGAAAAGGTTATCCTCTAAGAAAGGAAGGGAACCTGCTCTCTACCCTCCTCCAACATCAAAGATTAGAATCCCACCAGGCAAGGGATGGGTCTATTCTGAACATGCATTTATGGAAATAACTGTCTGAGGACCTGAATGTTGTGTGCATTACTCGGATCCGATTCTGAAATCCACAACAGTATAAATGGATGTAGGTTGGAGTAGCAGGGACAAAGGAAAGTAGGGTGGAGGGTGGAGAGGAGTGGTTGAGGACAAGAGGATGGAGGAAGGTGGTGAGGAACTGATGATGCATGGTCGTTGAAGGTTGCAAAAAAGAGAGTAGACACGGGTGTAGAAACAATGAATATATTGTTACGGCTGTGGAAATTCGCAGAACACCATAAAGGTCCTTAGTTCAGTTAGTCCGGTAAGTCTTTGTTCAGTTAGAATTTCCCCACCGTTGTTTAATGGGAATTATTCGTGTCACAGGGCTGTGATTCTTTGAGATAGCTGTTTTTCTTTTCCTATCGTTATTTTGGACCAACCACAACTACACCTGCCTCTCAACAACCACGCCATCCTCACCACTCCGCCAGCAACCGTCAACATCTCCACGAACACCAAAGGGAACAACAACAATCCCGCCCCGATTTCTCTGGTAAACAAGAATGACGGTTGGAAACAACTCCCGCCCCGATTTCTCTGCTAAACAAGAATGACGGTTGGAACTCAACTCCCGCCCCGATTTCTCTGGTAAACAAGAATGACGGTTGGGAAACAACAACTGATCCAGCCGATCTCTGTTGGAATGTTCCCCCCCCCCCCCCGTGCCACGAAGGGAGGGGCGGGGCGCTGGGGAAATAAAAGGGCGCACGGAGGCGCCGCTGAAGAGGTCATGGGCGGTCAGTCAGAGTGTCAGTGTCAGTCGGCGGGTTCATGGTCTTCTGCCCGTCTTGGTCTTCGAAGAGTCTTGGGTTCGGTGGTTCGGGTCGAGTCAGCGGAGCCTGCAGTCGGTGGAGAGTCTGGGCATCGCGGAGGGGACGCAGACTGGAGGCGCCGCTCTGCCAGCTGTGTCGCGCGGACCTGCGCGTTCGTACAAGGAGCACCGGAGAGAGCTCACCGGCCCCGTGGAGGGCCCGAGTCAGCCGCGGCTATCCTAGCTGCCGTGGGGACAGACGTCGCGACCCGCCCATCAGTGACCACGAGGTGCAAGTAACCTGCAACGGTCTCGTGGGGACTCGTTCGGTCTGCCAAGTCCAACGCCATAAAGGCCCACGGGCCCAGTCTGACCCCCGTCTATGGAGGTGGTCTTTTTTCTTGGGGTTTTGCTTTCAAATGCATGTTGTGGCGCCGTGTCTTGTGAAGTAAAACTGTATAAGTGGCTGTACATAAATTGCTTATAGTAGGTTGTAGTGCTTTCGCTTTATTTGCTTCCATACCTGCATGATTGACTGTATATGTGCATGTGTAAATAAATGTGCTTGTGTGAATGTTACCCGTTCATCGTGTCTTTTTCCCCCATTGGAACGCCGTATTACATCTCGGAATATTAGTTGGGTTTTAAATAACCGTTAAATAGAATCGGATCCGGCGAGGTCGGGCGATAATACCTGCTCGGTTATCACTGCAGAACGGAACGAACCGCTTGGGCGGTTCGTGTCCAAGCCGACCTGCGCCGAGGTACGGTCTCCGGTAGGCTACCCGCGTGGGTACTTAGGTATATCGAGATTCGGCGATTGACCTATTCTGCGCGGGTAGAAAATTGGCTAGGCCGTGGTGGGGTTGAAGACCCACCCGTGACAGGGTTCTGGCGTTGTTCCGGAAGTCACGACTGAATTATCCGTCCGGTGGGCGAGCGGCTACTATTAGTGGAAAGCGGCCGTTTGCACGCCGGCGGGCGCGAATTCGTAACAATATGTTACCGACTACAATCTACAACTAGAAAGAACAATCAAAGTTTGTAGACCCTCGCGTGGAACTTGTCAATTGGGTGGTGTTTTGTGTGGTTTTATAGTACATTCTTTATAGATGTACTCACATTCTAATTGTACCGTCCATACTTTATAGACTTACTTGCATTCTAATTGTACATACTTTATAGAAGTACTCGGTTGAAAAAATATAACCTGTAAAAATTATAGTCTACGTTGGCACATTATGTGTGGACAAACAACATAGACATACAGACAGACAGACAAAGAGATCCAAATGCAATAACCACTCCTCTGGTAAGGGTACAGTAACAGGACACCAACATTTCGGTTCAGATACTTCTCCTCAACTTTTAATATCTTTCCCCCACCCCCAACTCTCCTCACATCAAAACAACATAAAAGAAAACAAATATATATATTTTTTCATTCCAAAAACATGAACTTAACTTACCTACTTCCTTCTGCCTGTTCTGCCTGTATTTCATTCTTTATCCCTTCCTTTTCTCAATATCTCCAAACTGAATCTTCATTGAATGAAATGCTTCTTTATTTGAAAGCTTTTAAAAACACATAAAAATGCTTCATTATCCTTATTTCTCCATCAGGAGCACACACACGTTCTTCTTCTTCTTCTTCTTCTTCTTCTTCTTCTTCACGGGAATTATTTTCCAAATATGTCACTCCTAAACGCTTGGTCCATCAACCCTCCTCCTGTATGGTTGTACCTCCTCCACCAACCTTTAACCACTCATCCCAACTCTCTCTTCCTCATATGTAGTGATTTAATTTGCCATCATGCCAATTGGCTGGGTGTTGGTACCTCACTCACCAGCCATGGTACTTCAGCAATGGACTTCTGTGACCCCATGAGACCGATTCAATCTGTGAACTTTCCGATTCAGATGTCTTCAAATGGCCAATGCTCTTGGCTCCACAAGCTCTCACTCCGTCCTCTCCATTCCTCGTTCCCCATCCATATTTACCAACACATTCCTCCTGACCCGGCTCCACTCCTCCCACATGCATGTTAGTATCCCACAATGCACAGTGTCACCTCCAGCTCAACCATCCCCATCCTTTCCAGTGTGTTCCTGAACTCCTGTTTCTCTGCCTCAGTCCTTAACATCTGTGGCTCATATATTGACAAAGCACACAACATTTTGTTTCTGTATCACCAATCATGCCAGATCTATCAATCCCTACCAACTTTCTACTCTGTCCCCATCCTTGCTGATCACTTCCGATACAATGATTCCAACACCATTACACCTTCCATCCCCTCCTGTGTGCAACAGCTTGTACCCTACTACCAACCTCCTCACCCTGTTCCCTTTCCATCTGGTCTCCTGAAGAAAACGACACTTCTAACCTCCTTCTCTGCATCATCTCCACCACCTCAACCCCTTTCCCCTCCATTGATCCAACATTCAGACGACCTCGCTGGACCTCACGTCTAAATCACTGTCTGCCTGGTAGAGCTAGGACCATCTGGTTCAGTTTAGGATGTTCTGGTCATCAATCTTTGGTCATAAATCAACACCACATGCGATCTTCAACGTACACCAATTAATGCTGGCAGAAGGGACAACCAGTTTAACCTCCATCCTAGGGTCGGCACACACATTGATGAATCTCCCTCTGCCTGCAAAACACTGGGGTGACAGTTTAGCTCGGCAGAGATGTGAATCCACGCTGGACAGCTTAGAGGTGAATGTGCGTACCTCCAGGCCATGCTGGCAGACCTATATTCCCTTGAGAAGTGCATTCTATAACAAACATTGGTATCACAAATATTCAACAGCACGATGTTATAATGATATCCCAAGAAATAAGCCAACAAAGCTTTGAAAGAAAGCATATCATTGTAAAGCAGCCTCAGAGGATATAATCAAAGATATAGTCAAAAGCGTCCCATGAAACGTTTGTGACATCAGTGTCTTAGAATCACACAACTCATTAACATAGAAAACTTAAAATTAGCCTTGTTGTAACAAATTTGCATGACGACAACCCTCCCTCACAGCAAATGGCTTACTTCTGATGTAACTGCTACATTATTGGTCCTGTCCTGACTCTACAGACCAGCTTGGAAATATTACATATCTGCCTGCATTTATAGCGGCTAAAGTATCACCTGACACATCACCTGATCAATGTTATTTGAACATATATGTGAGTACACTGGGTCGAGTCTTGATAAACCCCGGAATGATCAACCACCTTAAATTTCTGTGAACTTACCGAATGTATGTATATATTATTTTTTGATAACCACCTGAAAAGAGTGACCACCACCACCTGTTCAACTTGACCAACCTCCATGAAATCTGGTCAAAGTTTCGACCAGCGACCACAACATTTGATCAATTTTGCTGCTGCATGTTTCGGAAAACTTCTTGCCCAGAAGTCTGGGAAATCTATAAATTGATGCCAGACAATACGCAAAAGGACGTAATCCTCCCCAGAACGCTCGTGCCAATACGCAGAAACCCCTAGAAATGGCGGCGTTTGGGGCACCATACAGTATATGTGTGTGCGAGATAAGGATTTTTACCTAAAATGGCACACAAAGCTTTTAAAAGAAACCAAAAGTACCTGAGAGAAAGGGCCCTGTCTCTACACAACAAAAGATTTGGAGAACTTGCTCAGCTCACCGAACAGGCAGCTGCCTGTACTGTAAACTCCAGACCATGTAGGCTGACGTAAGGCCCAGGTGGATGTGCATGAGCTACATTAACCCCCGACGGATCACAACCAGTGAATCAAATTTCAACCTTGTGGGAGTGCCTCCTGTGAAGATGGCAGGCTTGATGATGAATTTAAATGATGTCTGTAATGGGAAAGAGGATGCTGTACATCATTACCAACAAAGTAATGGCTACCGACTCTTCGACAAAAGACATCTTTACGAAATGAAAATACACAAAGCTTGTGCCAGGAATAATTATGTGGGAGCTGGATGTATCAGGTAGACTTTCCTGAAGCCGACACCATATCTGGTTTGGGTGGTTCTGAACATGGAAGGGAAGGGCATATCTAGCAGTGTGACCACTCCTTGGCCTTTTTTCACAAGATCTTGGCTATTCATTGTTCACCTTGGGTCTTGGTTTTCTATAGGTTTCTTGGCGTATAGGTTTTCTATTATCATCGCTTTTCCGAAACCTTGGGAATTCTTGGCTTTTTTCATTGGCTCACCTTGGCATTTATGAAATGAGGAGTGGTCACACTGTTATCTAGGGCTGGTGAATGTACAGGGTAGTGTATAAATAATGTTTGCTGTTAATCATATGAGGAGGAGGGCGGGGGGGGGGGTTATGTACGGAGCTGTAAGTGCTGTTATAAATATATTTGTTGTTTTTGGTTCTGGGCCACAAGAGAAATTACACTACATTTTTGCATATCTTGCTAAATAAAAGAGAAGCATCCGTCCGTGTGCGTGTTGTTTTAAAATATATATAATTATATATATATATATATATATATCCACTGCAGCCACTTTCTGATATTAACCGGAACTTATCAGAACTCAACACCTCTCGGTCTCATCCACAGATATGTCTCGTGTTCCTATATTCCTATGAGTCCGGTTTGAATCCAGGAAAACAACAATTATGATTAACCGTTTTGAAATTGCCACTCTTTCATTTAAATGCTGAAAATTATGTTAAAACTATTATTTCACTTTCAGATTTCGCACTGGCAATGGCACTTTAAAAGTGCCCGGATGAGCAGAAACGGGTCACTGTAAATCACTGATACGCCATTTCAAAAGTTGCATATTAATAGTATTGCCTGCACTCCTACTGAAGTCATTCATGTATAACTTTTTATAATTTCTGGCAAATATTATTCTTCGTCGTTTGCTGAACTTATTTTTACAATACAGTATATGTAACAGGTTTTGATTCAAATCTTGTTTACTGAGTCCATAAATTTCACCTCTCCATCAGATAAATTCCATTGTAATATGAATGCAAGTGCTTTTCGCTTCGACTGGTAAATCAAAGAAATATGAAAAGCCGACACTGCGTCCTTCCCTGCATCATCTGTCCACACAAATTATCTGGAGTGATTCAAAATAATGAAACACACCACGACACACTGACTGTCTCCAGGAATATGCTTGAGAAAGCGTCATAATTAGAGAAGCTGTATGTTCTGAATACATGGATTTTGACTTTTGGGAGGAAAGACTGATGGAGAAGTTTATCAAAATAATGTTACTGGAAATCGCTCCTGCCACAGTAAATGTAACAAGTTGAAACTGGCAAGGTAGAAGAAGAGAAAGAAGAAGCCTGGGTCGATAAGCTTGTGATTTCCTTTTCAAATTAGCAATAAAAAGGCAACAACAGTGCACTTTCCTTCTCTTTGTGACTAGAAAACTCCCATAAAAGTGCTACACCCCAAAAGCAGATTGCTTCAGACTCAACACACCAGCTTTTGGAAAGAGATGAATATTGGGTGGATGAGAAAGCCTGTCACTACCTTGTGTGCATGGACAGAGGATAGAACAAGGAAAAATGACAAAAAAAAGTCATAGCCTCCGTTGTTTCGGTAATTTTGCTGTATGGAGTTAAAAGGCTAGCCCATATTTATTTCCAACTAAAATGGCCGCCAGTCTACCAGTCAGCCATCTTTGATCTGATCTCGAAAACAAGTGACGTGCTTATGTAAGCCATGATTAATTATCTGTGTGCCAAGTTTGAACAACATCGGTAAATGCATTTCCGAGAAATGGTTGAGGACATGTTCAACATCGGGTTTTTTTTACAACTAAAATGGCCGTCATCAGCCATCTTTGATTGCATCGTGAAACAAAATGATGTCCACATGTAAACCATCATGTTTTGGCTTTGTGCCAAGTACGAATAAAATCGGTCCATACATGTCCGAGATATGGTTGCGGATGCACGCACGCACGGACATGAAAATTGCGACCAAATCCATAAGCCCCCGTTTCGGACTAAGTCCAACAGGGGCGACCAAAACAGCAGAAGATGAGAGGTAGACAGAACATCAGGTGGTGGAAGCTCAAATATCTGGAAGTGAAAGATAAATTTAGAGAGGAGATGGAGAGACAGCTAAGAGAAATCAAAGAAGATATGACAGACACCGTAAAAGGCTGGTGGAACCTGGCGGCAAATCGGATAAGGAAAACTGGTGAAGAAGTGGAAACAGTCAGGGCTTGAAGAAGATAAAGAATGACTTAAAAAAGACAAAAAGGAATGTCAAGAAAGTGATTGTTTGAGGAAAGATCCCTGGCTTTGGAAGAAATACATGAAAGGTTTGATACTAAAGATGAACAAAAAGACAGATTCAGAACAGCAGCTGCAAGGGATAGATTGCAAGAGAAAGAACAAAAATGTGGGAAATGTCCATACAATCAAGGAAGTAGATGGTGTAACTCTGGTGAAAGAAGATTAAATCAACATGAGGTGAGGCCAATATTCTAACTGGCTTATGAATGAGGAAAACCCAAGAAAAAATACAGAAGAGGGAATGACAACTGGATTGAATTTGAAAGAGATCAGAACAACATTGAAAGGAATGAAAAATGACAAAGCAGTGGGACCTGATGAGATACCAGTGGAAGTATGGACCTGCCTTGGTGAATATAGGTTGCAGGTCTTGAATAAACATTCAATTGTGTTATGATGAGAGGAAATTCCAAAGACATGGAGGCAAAGTATTCTGGTACCAATATTTAAAAAAGAGGACATCCTTTAAGATATGGGAGAGTTACAGATCAGAAAATATGAAAACAATAGTGGAAATCCATGAGAGTCAATTCAGATTCATGCCAGGAAGAAGCACCACGGTTGCCCTTTCTGTTTTGAGACAAGTGATGGAGAAATACCAGGAAGGTCAAAGTAACATCAAGTTTGGATTCATTGATATAGAGAAGGCTTATGACCAGGTGCCTCAGGAGGAAGTTTGGAGATGTGCAAGAATTTGTGGAATCCCTGAGAAGTATGTACGACTATTACAGGACATGTATAAGGAGTGCCAGACAATAGTAAGAAGCTGTGTGGGAGAGAGTGAGAGTTTTGAAGTTGAAGTTGGATTGCACCAAAGATCAGCACTGAGCCCCTTCATCATGGTCCTGGATGTTCCAACTGAGCAAGTCTACAACCACTTTCAAACTTTTCATATTTTGTTTCCTTATAGCCTGGAATTAAGTTCCATGAAATCAGACTTTTTACACCATTCTTAAACATTTTAACCCCCAACTTCCAAGTGAAAAACAAATTCGACAAATTTCAGAAAGTTAATTAAAAATACCAAACTAGAATATCTTGGTTGGATAAGTATCCACCTCCCCCCTGAGTTAATACTTGGTGGAAGCACATTTGACTGCAATCACAGCTGTGAGTCTGTTGGCATAGGTCTCTACCAACTTTGCACACCTTGATTGGGCAATATTTGTCCATTCTCTGTACAAACTGTTCAAGCTTCTGTCAAGTTGCATGGGAGCATTGATGGACAAAAAACTTCAAGTGATGCCACAGATTTTTGATTGGATTTAGGTCGGGGCTCTGACTGGGCCACTCAAGGACATTTATCTGTTTGTTCCTTCACCACTCCAGTGTAGCTTTGGCTGTGTGCTTCGGGTCATTGTCATGCTGAAAGATCAATTCCTGTCCCAATTTCAGCTTTCTTGCATAGGACAGCAGGTATTCCTCTCAGATTTTTCTGTATTTTGCTCCATCCATTTTCCTTTCCATCCTGCCAGGTGCCCCAATCCCTGCTGATGAGAAACATCCCCATAACATGATGTTGCCACCACCATGCTTCACAGTATGGATGGTGTTCTTTGGGTGATGTGCTGTGTTGGGTTGCACCAAAAGTAATGTTTTACATTTCAGCCAAAAAGTTCCATCTTCGTTTCATCAGACCACAAAACTTTTTGCCACATGGCTTCAGAATCTCCTGAGTGTATTTTTGCATACATCGAATGAGACTCAAGGTGGGCTTTTTTGAGTAATGGCTTCCTTCTTGCCACCCTACCATACAGGCCAGCCTTGTGGAGTGCTTGGGATGTTGTTGTCCTGTGCACACAGTTACCACGCACTTTCAAAGTTTCCATTGGCCTCTTGGTGGCCTCTCTATTCAGTCTCCTCCTTGCTTGGCCATCCAGTTTGGAGAGACAGCCTGATCTAGGCAGGATATTGGTGGCACCATATCGTTCCACATCTTAATAATTGTCTTGAATGCGCTCCAAGGGATATTCAAGGCCTTTGAAATATTTTCATACCCATCCCCTGATCTGTGCCTTTCCATCCTATCCCGAAGGGAGGATGATCACCTGTCTCTGTTATCATCTGAGCTCAAGCATTTGAACATCGGTATTGCAACACTCTGAGATTCGGAGACCGGATTGTGGCGAGATCATGATGGGTGGTTACACCTAGTATTGGTCTGGACGCTCTGATGGTTACCATGCCCAAGGAGATGCTGGAGCTGTGTTCAATAAGCTGACTCCAATGATAACTGAGGTAACACCGGTCAATGAGAGTATTATGAGACTAAGGATTCATCACTCCTTTGTGTTGTTTCCCTGGTCTCTGTATACGCTCTGACTGAGGCGAGTGATCTCACCGTGAAGGACACATTCTATGCCACGCTCGAGTCTGTGGTTGATCAGTGCCCCAAGCAAGATACTCTTCTAGTCTTGGGGGATTGCAATGCATCGACTGGAACTGATAAGGATGGTTTTGAGACGTGTGCTGGTCCCCATGGGTCTGGAACTGTGAACCAGAATAGCACTAAGTTTCTTGACTTTGCAAGAAGTCATGAACTTAGGGGGGCTGGTTCATGGTTTCACCACCCACAGGCTCATCGCGGGACTTGGTATTCCAATGCTGGTGGTGTGGCAAAGGAGATTGACCATGTGCTCGTTGATGGTCTCTGGAGGATTATCCAGAACTGCAGGGTCTACCGGAGTGCTCAGTTCATCAATACCGACCACAGGCTTGTGGTAGCAACTCTGAAGTTGCAGCTTAAATCCCAGAGAATGGTACCATCCCAGCCTAGGCTGGATGTTGGCAAGCTCAAGGATAAAAGGGTAGCTGAGAAGTTTGCGAAGCGGCTGAGAGGGGATTTGGGGGGTATGGGTGCTTTGGGGGATCCTGAAGAGTTGTGGAGTGCCTTCAAGACCACAATCCTTGATGTTGCCGGTGGATGTCTTGGAACTCAACGTAGGGTGAAGAAGAATTTCGTCTCTCAAGGGACAGTGGATACCATTGACCAGAGTCGCAGGGCCAGGCTTAGTGGCATAGCTGAGCTGTTCAGGGAGTTGAGGCACAAAACACTCTGTGTGCTGAGAGAGGACAAGGAGGCCTATGTGCGAGAAATCTGTGAGAGGGTAGAGCATCACCTGTAGTCAAATGATTCTCATCCTAATTACAGGGACATTCGCACATTGCATTCCTCCAAGCCCGTCCCTCGGTCTACTGCAGTTAGAGCAGAGGGTGGTGGGGTCTTGGCAGAGGAATCTGAAGTGAAGACACGCTGGGCCAGTTACATTGAGCGGCTGTACCAAGCTGATCCAGCAGTTGTTGAGTTGGATGTCAGGGGTGTTACTATTCCTATTGCTGACCCTACAATCAACTGTGATCCACCTTTGTTTGTGGAAACAGAGGCTGCGTTGAAATGGGGTAAAGCTCCTGGAATCTGTGGCATCCATGCTGAACTTCTAAAGACTGGTGGAAATGCAGTACTCATATCATTGCACGCAGTTCAGTGGTCTGCCTGGAACACAGGCATCATCCCAACTGACTGGAAGAGGGGCCTTATTGTCCCTCTCTGGAAAGGGAAAGGTGATCACCAAGACCGCAACAATGACCAAGGCATGACGCTGCTCTCAGTGCCGGACAAGGTCTTTGCTTGGATAATTAATGATCGGGTTTACCACCATCTGTTTGAGCACCAGCGTCCAGAGCAGTCAGACTTTACACCAAAGAAGTCAATTAATGACCGTATCTTTGCCCTTCGGGTCCTCACCGAATCGAATGCAGATGAGAGTTTTGGCAGGGGCTGCTTGCAGCCTATGTTGATCTCTGCAAAGCGTTCGATTCAGTGAATCAGGATGCCCTCTGGAAGATTCTTCATGTTTGTGGGGTGCCACCAGAACTGATAAATCTGATGTCTGAACTCTACTCTGATACTGAGAGTGCTGTGAGATGTGGTGGTACCATCTCTGACTTATTTCCAGTTGTTACTGGAGTTTGTCAGGGGTGTGTACTGGCCCCCATACTTTTCAGCACTTGTATGGACTGGATTCTGGGGAAGATGTCGGATAGATCAAACTGTGGTGCATCGTTTGGGAATGTCAAGATCTCTGACCTTGATTTCGCAGACGATGCAGTCATCTTCACGGAGACTCTGGATATACTTTTGGGGGCCCTCTAGGTGATGAATGAAGAGTCAGAGCTGCTGGGATTATGGGTTTCCTGGATCAAAACTAAGATCCAGGCTTTCAATGACAACTTGGATGCTGCTATCCTGTCTGTACCTGTTTGTGGTGAGGATGTTGAGGTCACGGAGAGATTCACTTACCTTGGCAGTGATATTCATGTCTCTGCTGGCTGTGAGCCAGAGGTCAATAGACATTTGGGTCGGGCCTGGGGAGTAATGGCTTCACTGGATAATGGGGTGTGGCGCTGTCGGTACCTGTGCAGGAGGATGAAAGTCTGAGTCTTCAGGTCATTGGTGCTTCCAGTCTTGCTCTACAGATGTGAGACTTGGACTCTGACCAGGGATCTGAAATGGCAACTTCATTCCTTTGGTACCAGGTCTCTTTGGAGAATCCTTGGCTGTCGCTGGTCGGATTTTGCGTCCAATGAGCAGTTGCTGAGAGAGACTCAAATGAGATTTGTTACCTGCATAGTCTGTGAGTGCCAGCTGCAGCTGTATGGACATGTGGCTCGTGTTTTTTTACAGTGATGCTGCTCACCAGATTCTCTCAGTGAGGAAGCCTCATGAGTGGAGAAGGCCAATGGGCCGACCACGTGCCTTCTGGTTGCAGCAGGTTGATCAACATGTCAAGGAGATGGAGATAAGCCAGGCATCTGCCTGGGGGATGGCCAGACGGGGGCCTCTTTGGTATTGGCGGAAAGTGGACGCAGCGACGTGCTGCACCGGCGCATGCTCCCATATCTGATCTGACCTGCCTGATGCCATCTGGGCCTATCACAGAATCAAAATCAACGTTTGCCAGAAAGCTCTCCACCTTCTCAAGTGAGAAAAAACACAGCAAACAGGAACAGTTGGTTGTGAGAGGGTAGGGTACACATGTTGGGAATGAGTGGTAGGGGACACAAGATTTCGAAGCAAATACAGAATTGAGGCATTCGGTTTTCCCACAAACAGAGTGAGCTGATGGGGAGCATTCGCCAGAGATAAACTTGACAAGGGCCAATCAGGACTTTGAACAAGGAAAGAGGTTTGAGAGTTAAGCCTTGAGGTTGGCTCGATGTTGTTTTCTGGCTTTCCTGAGATTGGATACAATTTATGGACTCATGCATATGGTTATATGCTATGCTTTGAGAAAAGTTGTGGACTTTGGGAAAAGTTAGCTACTCGTACATATAGTTTTGTGCTATGCTAATTCGGAATAGCAGTCATATGGAACATATTCTAACATGAAAGAAAAATTGAGGCTTTTCTCTGTATAATGATACCAGTTTTTTGTTTCCGTCATTATTAGTTCATCATTATTTATGCAATATGCCTGGTGTTGGCTTAATGGTTAGGGTGGTGCGCTTGGGATCCGAGGATCCTAATTTCAAATACCCCTCGGCTGTTGAATTAATATCAGGTGGGGTTGACTGCCTGTCACCCTTCTGCGGTTGGCAAAATGAGTGCCAGTTTGCTGGTATCCTGTGTCGGAGTGGTGACCCGTCCAGGATTGTGCCCAATAGCCAAGGAGACTGCTTAGGCAGCACCAACGCTCTGCACAGAGTATGGTCCCGATGGATGGATGGATGGATGGATGGATTATTTATGTCTGAAAGAATGGCATTTATTCTGGAACACCCAGTACATACATACATACTACCTCATTCATACATCCATCACACCTGTTGTGCTTCTTTGTAAATTCCACATACCTCCCATGTCGGCATCGCAGGCTGCTTTCCAACCACCGCATGGCACCATACATGTGCTGTATTCCACTCAGCTCAGTCTGCAATGCTGTAGAAAAGAGAGATTTCGGGAAAGAATTTGCACATTTCAGACTCTCTCCCTCTCCCCAAACTTCTGCATTTTAGCTGTGAATTAAACAAGTGGGGGCAATGTAATTCCAGTGTGGGTGGGGGGGGGGGAAGGTGTCAGCTGATATTTCCATTCCACTTCTCCATCCTCTCCAGTGCTTTATGCACGAGGGTTCACCATGCTGTTTAATCATAAGCAATAACTCAAACGATATGATACAGAACATTCCTGGTGAATCCCAGCCTGGTAATGTATGGATTTGAAAATGACGATTTCTCGCAACACCATTCAAGCAAAATCTTACGATTCACCAAGAGACGAGGCAAGTGATGTGTGAAAGAATGAAAATTAAATCGCATACAAGATCCTTTTTTCTCATTTGGGTAAGAGTGGTTCTTGGACAGTGCATGTGGTGCCCATCCCTAATTTCCCCAAGTGCGTGATGAATCAATCACATTGTGTGGATGGGCACGACGTAAAAAGCAGAGCAGGTGGGACTCCCTGAAGATAATAAATGAGCCAGCAGAGTTTTCACTGACAATTATATTGTGATGTGGCAATTATTTTGAGGCAAAATCAGTTTTTAGATGCTCAGCATTGAAATCCTCCAGACAGTCGATTTGCAGATGGATTTGAATGCACAATTTCTGATACAGTGGCCTGCAAAAGTATTCACCTCCTACCACAAATGGCACATTGGGATGAATTACGAATGATGAATGTAGAAATAATTTTTCCAAATGAACTTTTAAAATCATTTAACTGAAGAGATCATAACGAGGTTACATGTCAGGAATACCTGTAAAAAAAAACCTGTACAAATCAAAATTCACTGGTTGCAAAAGTATTCAGATCCGTAGGTCAGTATTTGTTGGAAGCATCTTTCTCAGCAATGACTGTGATGAGTCTTTTTGGGTCGATTTCGACCAGCTTTGTACAGTGAGATGGTGAAATCTTTTCCCATTCTCCACATGGAAATTGCTCGAGTTCTGCCAAGTTTGATGGGGATCGGCGATGGACTGCAGTCTTCAAGTCTTGCCGTAAATGTTCAATTTGGTTCAAGTCAGGACGTTGTCTGGGCCACTCAAGAACATTCATTTTCTTCTTATTCAGCCAGTATGTAAGGTGTGTAATTGTGGAGGAACCCATCCAAATCCCAAATCCATTGGGATCATACTCTGTGCGGAGCATAGCTGCTGCCTAAGCACTCTCCTGGTCTATTAGGCACAATCCTGGACAGGTCACCACTCACCAGTCCGCCAAAGGATACTCGAATGGCTCAATCATCTCAGCTAGCTGGTACTCATTTTGCCAACTTTAGAAGGATGACAGGCTGAGTCAACCCCATCTGGTGTTAATTCAACAGCCAAGCAGAATTTGAACTCAGGAACCTAGGATCCCAAGCCTGCTACCCTCACCATTAAGCCAACACCAGGCAGAATGAGGAACCCATGAATGGTTTGAAACATAAATGGGCATACTTTGTGTGGCTTTTCTTGGCTGTCAGAGCAAGTTAATTTCAGTTCATATATTATATACGAACAAATATCACCTGTTGCTTTGCTGATGGTAATACCAAAGGGGGGGGCAGAAAAAGAGAGGGGAATAGGGAGAGAGGGTGGGGAAGGGAGAGGGAGAGAGAGGGATGGGGGAAGGGAAGACAGTGTGAGGTGAGAGGAAGGGAAGGCAGATGTGTGGTGGAGCATTAATTATGATTCATACCATCTCATCAAAATGATTCTGCATAGAATAACAGTGGCTATTGAAACAAAATAATGGCTGAAATCCATTTTCTACCCGTCATTCTACAAACACGGCCTGGAGACAAACTCCCATCCAGACATAAATACCACTCGGATACGTCTGTAGATGAACACCACTGGGACGTGTCCGT
>CM068953.1:42246689-42260021 GCA_035128595.1 Eptatretus atami | reverse complement strand
AGTTGTTACTGAAGAAACATTCCTTGTCCATAAAGAGTTTCCACAGATCAGACAGCATGGGTCTCTTGTAACAAAGCGATGTCAAGACTGTTGACCTCTACCAACTGTTTAATTTGGATCTTGCGGAGCGGACTCCCACCACCATTTAACATTATGATCCAATCTTGAAACTGGCCATGAGGAAATAATAGTTTCTAAGAATAGATCAGAAGTGGGATAATTGATTAGGATCCCTTTTCACCTTGGCAATCAGTTTTTTTAAGCGGTGACAGTGTGTCTGGTGGAAACCGAATAAGTCAGGCTTACGTACGATAGCCTGAGCACACTCGAAGGACGGTAGATCTGGAAAGTTCCGTCAGGTTTATATTGTTTTCCTGTATGTATTTTGTAAGAAGAGTCTTATTGTTCAGGGGGGTAGGACCTTGACTGGTGAGCTTCTCCACCGATTCCACCTGACTGTTCCTGTTTGTTTCCTCCAGGCCAGATTCGTCAGAGTCTGGTTTTAGTTTCCGAGTCACACAAGTTGTATACTGTCCTGCATATCGATACTCTCGTCAGTATTGATATACGGATCCATCTGTACTGGGACCACGTCTATGTGCTCTTCCATTGTGGGAACACCTCCTGGTGAAGTAACGGAAATAACCGGGGGGCGGGGCGGGTTGATGAAACAGAACACCATCAGCGGATGTAGCGATATCGCTTCCCTCGACCGTAACGGTGTTATCGACCTCCAACGGCTGCGCTGGGGGTATACAGTACTTTGGGGTCTCTCGTAAAACATCCATTTTAACATTCCTGCGTTTCCAGCTTCACCACGTGATGGACTGGAGCAGTAACAGGGTTAACATTTGTTTCACTATTTCCTGCTGACAAGGATTCAGGGTTAACATTTACCGAAGTGACAGCAGGATCATCACTAGTGGTCTGTGTATCACCGTCGATGGACTTTCCAATAGGAGAGTTTTTAACGAGTGAAACAGTTTTGTTTACTTCGATAACAGGTTAAAGTGGTCTCTGGAAGGGAGACGTCTCTCTATCCTCACCGGCAAGTAGGCTGAACTTGTTTGGTCGTAGGTACCGGGGTCCGGTCCATTCCGGGTCCATTCCGGGTCCATACCGGGTCCATACCGGGTCCATTCGGGTCCATACCGGGAAAGCCTTGTAGAGTGATGATGTCAGTCACAACTGCGGGAAGCATTACCGACAGATTCCTCGTTTGTAAATGCTCCTTTCTTCTGGGGTAAACGACCATCAGTAAAGTCTTTCTCTTCCACGATGAAACGAGATGGTGAAACCATCACAAACATTCGTTTTGCTGTTTAGTCGATCGGACTGAGAGGACTGGGCCTTATTACCGGACACGGGATTCGATTTTCTTCACAGTCGTTAGTGAGAAGAAGAAGACGTATTCTTGTTGACGAGGTTTGTTTCATCGTTTGACGAAGTCCGCCTTTCGAGCAAGATCGTTTCAAGTGTCCGAAATTACCACATTCGAAACATTTCAAGGTGTCAGTGGTTACGAGACTTGGAATGATGATTATCAATTTTGAGTTTTAAAACGATGTTCAAGGTTCTTTCAGCGTTAGAGGGAGGAAGCACCACACGAGCTTGTCTCCGAAAAGACATCACATGCTTCGTCCGATCGTCCTGGCTACGTAAAGGTAACATCGTGATCTGAGAAACCACAGAACCATAACGAGATAGTCGGAGATCAGCGGTCTGATCTTCAGGAAAGGAGGAGCGTTCGAGATATGACCTTCACGGCCGGTGTGTCCAGAGGGGGAGACGAGCACGAAATGTCCGTCATCTGTTGATAGTCCGTCAATACGATTTCGTGAAACAGTATGCTCAGACACGAAGATTACCACACGTTTGTTCATTCGTGAGGCTGCACGAACTTTGTCAGTACCGACTACGTTTCCCGGCGCGGATAACGAGATCCTCGACGCTGACGTCGTCGGGCGGGACGCAGATGACGCCATGTTTTCTTGTTAATGCTTCAAATGCCGAATAACGGGAATACGAAGTCATGTTTAGGAAGGGGGAGGAGGGGTGATTACTCTCGTGCAGTAATTAATACGAGTCGAGACAGGTTTCCAAAGTGAAGAAAAAAGTGAAGAAAACAGTGAAGAAAAAAACGATCAGTTGAAGGGCCGGGATGGGCCGCCAACTAAAAGCTATCCACAAAGAAGCTGTGGGCTCTTTCTCTCTCTATCTCGGGGAAAAGGTATGCGAGGAAAACAGGGGGATGGGGAGGGGAAGAGATGAACCGAAGGGCAAACCGTAATAACAAGGACAGATGGGCGGGGTGGGGTGACGACGGCGCGAGGGAAGCCGAAGCGCGAGGTCTAACGAAGAAGGGTGGGGTCACAGATAACGATGCGTAGAAGGAAACAAAGGAAGGGAGGTGAAAACGATGCGAAAAGAGATATAAAGGCGAAAAAACAGGGCAGATCACAGCTCACCAAGACCACACAACCGCCATGACACTCGACTCACCAACAGCCAGCAGGGAGAGAGAGAGAGAGAGGAGGAGGAGGAGAGAGAGAGAGAGAGAGAGAGAGAGAGAGAGAAGAAGGAGACTAGGAGATGCGGGAGGAGGGTAATGCACTGGATTGGGAGGGGATAGAGCAAGGATGGGAGAGAGAGAATGGGGTAGGGGAGTTAGCAGACAGAATAAGTTATGCTTAATGAACAACACACACACACACACACACACACACGCTTTGGCGATATCGGCAGGTTGGAGTCAGTGTGATTATCACACTACAGTACTTGCTGTGTACAACCCAGAAACCTTGAGTAGCTTTCACTG
Organism: Eptatretus atami; assembly: GCA_035128595.1. NCBI lineage: Eukaryota > Metazoa > Chordata > Myxini > Myxiniformes > Myxinidae > Eptatretus > Eptatretus atami. Next base: position 42,257,203 of record CM068953.1, on the reverse strand, counting down.
AAAAACAATGTTGTATTTATGTCAACGTTTCAGGGATATGTTCCAAACATTATTCTTTCTAAACAGTTGTGTGTGGACGGGTGGAAAAGAATTTGGCACGGAAATTTATAAACCATGTTAATGCAGCAAATGGCTCGGAAATTGGGTGTTATGTCAGAGAACTATTCGCTCAGGGTGATGGAGCATGGACCACTTGCTCTGAATGACGTGGCACGGCAAAAGCATCCGCAGAGAGTGAACGATTCACTCAGAATGGCATGGCGCTATCGACAATAGGCGCTCGGCAAGTGGCTTAAGCACTCATGCAACATACTCCAATTAAGTGGTTGATAAGCAACGATTGGCCAGGCGGTCGCTGCATACCATAGAGGATCCCTTCAGCTTTAAAGCCGGTCTTCACTGTGCATGCAGCAGTTAATGAAATAAAATGATTTTATCCACAAAAGAGTTGCAGCTTAATGCAGAACAACCCTAGAGACATCGCAAAGTTCAATCACCCGTGAAATAAACCTTGCTGAAAATCCACCATTTTGCCTGCTCATCTGCACACACATCACATGGTATATCATTGGCAATCCGCACAAACGTGATAATTTTTTTTATAAAACGTCCATTTTTTTTTTACCAGATTTGCTTTGATTCCCTGTGGAGCACCTTGCGAAACCTCCAAAATATAGACAGAGATCTGGCAGATGCTATGGATAGGCAGTCCCTCTGGGGGACAAGGCATGAGGTCTTGCAGTGAATGCATTAAATCATACAGCTCAACGAAGCTGGTTAATTTGTTCACTGAATATAATTCTCCAAACAATAGTAAAAGATAAGTTTAATGCTTTGGAAATTTCACATTTTCTGGTGTATGTGTGGAAGAGGGACCATAGCCTTTCTTGCTGAAAGTAAATAGGTCTATCGGCTGAGTTATAAGACTCGTTATTTCTTTAAATTATCAGATTTCACAACAGATTTAGACACACGTATTTAGTCCGGACGATATCCGATCCTAAAAAGTGAAATAATATTTCGATGATATACTTTCATTAGTCCGTGAGAGTAGATCGTGGAAAATCGTCTCATATAATGCATGAAATCGCTCCAAGCTCCTAATTTGAAAACCTATAGTACTTACAAATGCGACGTATAAAGCGATTCGTAGCTATGATCAACAGGCATTCAATAATATGAGTGAGGAAAGGGAAAAACAAACTTTATCGTTAAGAAATCGTTGTGGCCTGTTCCAAGTCAAGGTAAGTTTGAGCAGGCCAAAAAATATGGTGGCTTCAGACCCCAGCGAGGTTACCCAGGAAACCCTTTAAGACCCCAGACAGCAAGGTGGCTGAGAATCACCTGATGAAGGAAATAATTAAATAAGGCCATTAATTATCTTCAAAAGGGGTGTTTTAATTAACCCAATCACCCACTTTTCACTCTTGCACTTCCTTGAAGTTTTCTTAGTATGCATGCAAAGTTTCAGGCTACTAGGTTTTATAGTTTTGGTGTTATGGAGGACACACACACACACACACACACATTGCCTTTTATTAGCATAAATATTTCAACAAAAAGATAAAAGCACATAATGAAGAATTTGCACGAAGCACAATAACATTGATTTTGCAACAAACAGGAAAGAGTAGATTTGATTAAATACATTCTCTATTCCATGATTTCAAAGCGATTAGAAGGGTATGCGCCACATGCTATAGCAAGAACGAAGACTTGAAGAAGTTCCTAGGTCACAGGTTAAATGTCACCTCAGATTAGGACATCTCTCTCTCTCTCTCTCTCTCTCTCTCTCTCTCTTCTCTCTCTCTCTCTCTCTCTCCTCTCCTAATCGACGGGATAGTACTGAATGTAAATTATTGGTTGGCTGTACTTATCTATCATTTTGAATAATGGATGATTCCAACCACCCAAACCAAATCTTGAAAACAACCAAACAAGTATAACACTCAGAAGCCCTTTTCATCAGGAGCCATTCTAATCATTTGTGTTGCCATGAAAGGAACTCACAATCTGCATCCATTTTAATGTTTTCTCCTTTTATGTTATGTGTTTCATGCATTTCTGTAGTTGTATGTGGTTAAGGAACTAATTGGCACATTAATTAAATCATATTTTCTTTCTCCATTGTCTGGTGTGGGTTTGATTCGCATGGCTGCTCACCCTTGTGAACCTGTACTTGCCAAGGGTGGTGAGTATACCAAACACTCCTCAAGGTGTGTTGGAAGGAGATCTTAATCATGCAGTGTTGTAAAATGGGATAGTTTACTTTTTTATTCACAGCATATTGTTACGTGCAGAATTGAGAGACATACTACAACTAAATAAGTGTTTATATGTCGTAGATTCCTGAAATGCAAATGTTCATTCATACAGACAATGCACACTGCATGCTGCTTGCTATGTTGATGATGTTAGCTTGCCTTTGCTGAAGAGGTAGGTATAATGTGCCAAGTGTTGTTTAAACCAAGAACTTTCACTTCCTCATAATTCGAGCACTGGCTGTTCGGCCTTTCTTCCATGAGGATTAATTGCATCTTTTACTGACCTGGGGAAGCGATGTGCGAGTGGATTCTGCTCAAATACAAACAAGGATAGTATAAGTATATGAGTTGTTTTTCTTCTTTCTCTTTTGAAAGACCTGAGGATTATGTAGATATGGTTACAATTTGTTCGCCTAACAAGGAAGGATGGGATCTGTCCCACTCAATGTGGAGTACTCTGTTCTGATCATTTTGGCCCTGAACAGGCCAGACTACATGGATTCTCTGTCTTTTGAATACATGGATATGCAAGGAAATTGACATAATAATTTCCAGTTTTTTTCAACTTTTATTTCAATGGAAGGGGGGGGGGGGTGTCACAGAAGTGTGGTAGAAGAACAGTGGGCGCAGGAACAGGTACATCCCATACATATTATAAATGTTGTGTTCTTTTTTTTTCACTTTTATTTATAAATAATAAAGATCATATTAAATGTTTTTTGAGGGAGATGGAAGGTGACGAATGACAAACCCATTATGACACATTCACTTTTTGATGAGACCTCTCATCGACATCACAATCTCTAACATGAATATAATTTCTGATTATATATAGGTATATATATATAGATAATACTTTAGATATATAGATAATATATTTATATATATATATATATATATAAATACAATTGAATAAAAAAAACAATAACAAAAAAAAAAAAAAATAAAACGCATAGAATTGGGTATCCTACGCACGATCGATGAAGGAATAATAATTAATAACCTACCCCATTCTTATTAAAAATGGTTTGGACTAATCTATACATGTTAATAATAAAAAATACCTCACCTATGGACCTGGATGGTGTTCGCGAATTTCACAGCGTAACAATATATATATATATATATATATTTATATAATAATTATATATATATCTAATATATAATATATATATATATATATATCAGAAGATATATACTGTGCATGTGTAGAGATTGTGATGTGATGAGAGGTCATCAAAAAGTGAATGTGTCATAATTGTTTGGTCATTCGTCACCCTTCCATCCTCCCTCCAAAAAACATTTACATATGATCTTTATTATTTATAAATAAAAGTGAAAAAAAAACACAACATTTATAAATATGTATGGGGATGTACCTGTTCCTGCCCCACTGTTCTTCTACCCACACTTCTGACACCCCCCCCCCCTTTTCCATTGAAATAAAAGTTGAAAAACTGAAATATTATGTCAATGTTCCTTGCATATCCATGTATTCAAAAGACAGAGAATCCATGTAGTCTGGCCTGTTCAGGGCCAAAAGATATCAGAACAGAGTACTCCACATTGAGTGGGACAGATCCCATCCTTCCTTGTTAGGCGAACAAATTGTAACCATATCTACATAATCCTCAGGTCTTTCAAAAGAGAAAGAACAACTCATATACTTATACTATCCTTGTTTGTATTTGAGCAGAATCCACTCGCACATCGCTTCCCCAGGTCAGTAAAAGATGCAATTAATCCTCATGGAAGAAAGGCCGAACAGCCAGTGCTCGAATTATGAGAAGTGAAAGTTCTTGGTTTAAACAACACTTGGCACATTATACCTACCTCTTTCAGCAAAGGCAAGCTAACATCATCAACATAGCAAGCAGCATGCAGTGTGCATTGTCTGTATGAATGAACATTTGCATTTCAGGAATCTACGACATATAAACACTTATTTAGTTAGTATGTCTCTCAATTCTGCACGTAACAATATGCTGTGAATAAAAAAGTAAACTATCCCATTTTACAACACTGCATGATTAAGATCTCCTTCCACACACCTTGAGGATGGTTGGTATACTCACCACCCTTGGCAAGTACAGGTTCACAAGGGTGAGCAGCCATGCGAATCAAACCCACACCAGACAATGGAGAAAGAAAATATGATTTAATTAATGTGCCAATTAGTTCCTTAACCACATACAACTACAGAAATGCATGAAACACATAAAATAAAGGAGAAAACATTAAAATGGATGCAGATTGTGAGTTCCTTTCATGGCAACACAAATGATGAAATGGCTCCTGATGAAAAGGGCTTCTGAGTGTAATACTTGTTTGGTTGTTTTCAAGATTTGGTTTGGGTGGTTGGAATCATCCATTATTCAAAATGATAGATAAGTACAGCCAACCAATAATTTACATTCAGTACTATCCCGTCGATTGGAGAGAGAGAGAGAGAGAGAGAGAGAGAGAGAGAGAGAGAGAGAGAGAGAGAGAGAGAGAGAGAGAGAGAGAGATGTCCTAATCTGAGGTGACATTTAACCTGTGACCTAGGAACTTCTTCAAGTCTTCGTTCTTGCTATAGCATGTGGCGCATACCTTCTAATCGCTTTGAAATCATGGAATAGAGAATGTATTTAATCAAATCTACTCTTTCCTGTTTGTTGCAAAATCAATGTTATTGTCTTCGTGCAAATTCTTCATTATGTGCTTTTATCTTTTTGTTGAATATTTATGCTAATAAAAGGCAATGTGTGTGTGTGTGGTGGTGTGTGTCCTCCATAACACCAAAACTATAAAACTAGTAGCCTGAAACTTTGCATGCATACTAAGAAAACTTCAAGGAAGTGCAAGAGTGAAAAGTGGGTGATTGGGTTAATTAAAACACCCCTTTTGAAGATAATTAATGGCCTTATTTAATTATTTCCTTCATCAGGTGATTCTCAGCCACCTTGCTGTCTGGGGTCTTAAAGGGTTTCCTGGGTAACCTCGCTGGGGTCTGAAGCCACCATATTTTTGGCCTGCTCAAACTTACCTTGACTTGGAACAGGCCACAACGATTTCTTAACGATAAAGTTTGTTTTCCCTTTCCTCACTCATATTATTGAATGCCTGTTGATCATAGCTACGAATCGCTTTATACGTCGCATTTGTAAGTACTATAGTTTTCAAATTAGGAGCTTGGAGCGATTTCATGCATTATATGAGACGATTTTCCACGATCTACTCTCACGGACTAATGAAAGTATATCATCGAAATATTATCATTTTTAGGATCGGATATCGTCCGGACTAATACGTGTGTCTAAATCTGTTGTGAAATCTTGATAATTTAAGAAATAACGAGTCTTATAACTAGCCGATAGACCTATTTACTTTCAGCAAGAAGGCTATGGTCCCTCTTCCACACATACACCAGAAAATGTGAAATTTCCAAAGCATTAACTTATCTTTTACTATGTTTGGAGAATTATATTCAGTGAACAAATTAACCAGCTTCGTTGAGCTGTATGATTTAATGCATTCACTGCAAGACCTCATGCCTTGTCCCCCAGAGGGACTGCCTATCCATAGCATCTGCCAGATCTCTGTCTATATTTTGGAGGTTTCGCAAGGCTCCACAGGGAATCAAAGCAAATCTGGTAAAAAAAAAATGGACGTTTATAAAAAAAATTATCACGTTTGTGCGGATTGCCATGATATACCATGTGATGTGTGTGCAGATGAGCAGGCAAAATGGTGTTTCAGCAAGGTTTATTTCACGGGTGATTGAACTTTGCGATGTCTCTAGGGTTGTTCTGCATTAAGCTGCAACTCTTTTGTGGATAAAATCATTTTATTTCATTAACTGCTGCATGCACAGTGAAGACCGGCTTTAAAGCTGAAGGGATCCTCTATGGTATGCAGCGACCGCTGGCCAATCGTTGCTTATCAACCACTTAATTGGAGTAGTTGCATGAGTGCTTAAGCCACTTGCGAGCGCCTATTGTCGATAGCGCCATGCCATTCTGAGTGAATCGTTCACTCTCTGCGGATGCTTTTGCCGTGCCACGTCATTCAGAGCAAGTGTCATGCTCCATCACCCTGAGCGAATAGTTCTCTGACATAACACCAATTTCCGAGCCATTTGCTGCATTAACATGTTATATAATTTCCGTGCCAAATTCTTTTCCACCCGTCCACACACAACTGTTTAGAAAGAATAAGTTTGGAACATATCCCTGAAACGTTGACATAATACAACATTGTTTATTGTGAAAGCTACTCAAGGTTTCTGGGTTGTACACAGCAAGTACTGTAGTGTGATAATCACACTGACTCCAACCTGCCGATATCGCCAAAGCGTGTGTGTGTGGTTGTGTGGTGTGTGTTGTTCATTAAGCATAACTTATTCTGTCTGCTAACTCCCCACCCCATTTCTCTCTCCATCCTGCTCTATGTCTTTGAAATAACTAAGTTATTGAATATACCACCATAGTTATATAAGTATAAAAATATTTTGTTAATTGTTTACGGCTGTGGAAATTCGGACACCATCCAGGTCCCATAGGTGAGGTATTTTTTAAGTACATGTATAGTTAGCTCCAAACCATTGTATAGAGGGAATTAATGTGATTCATTCGGGCTGCGATCCTTTGAGTTAGGCGTTTTTCTGTTCTACCTTTTTTTGAGCCACCACTACAACAACAACAACAACAACGCCAGCAGCCAAACTACCTTCACCACTCGCTACCGAAACCTCATCACCGCCATTCCAAACAGCGCCATGGCCTCGGACAACGCGCGAAAACCCTCCGCCATTCTCCTACGGCCACCCCGCGCCACCTGTGGACACCGAGGCATCGGGCTATCTGCAGCGATACACGCGAGCCGCGAGTGCAGATGGGGTTTTTCGAGGAGAATTCGGATCAGGAATGCTACACGCCCAATCTGATCCATCCAATTAGGAAGCGCGGGGCGGCTTGGCCCGCTCCAGACGCGCTGACGGAAATCGGGATATGCAAATTTGAGGATCAGGAAGAGTCACGCCCCTTTTTCTCCATCCAATCGGCGAGCGTGGCTCGCCCCTGAGGTCGTTTGGATCCGAGAATTTGCATATGGTGGGTTCCTGGGCCGATAAAAAAGACGAGCGCAAGGCGAATCGTGGCAGAAGTGTGGCAGTGAGTCGAGTGGCAGAAGTGTGGCAGTGGTTCGAGTGGCAGAAGTGGGGCAGATGAGAACGGAGGCGAACGGCTACGGAGGCGAACGGCTACTGGAGGCGACGGCTACGGAGGCGAACGGCTGCGGAGGGAGATCGGCTGAGGAGAACCTGAGGGCTCGGGTCCGGGGCGAGGAAGTCAGCGACGAGTCGCGTTGAATCACGCATCGCGGGACTCGAGCAAGCCAGCCATACTCCCTCCCCAGAGCATCAACAATTCCCCCTTTCCCCCGCGCTGAGAGAGTGCGACAAGGGGGCCCCGTTCCCACTTTACACCAGCAGGTGCCACGAACCGCCGTGCAGCGACATTTTGCGGCTCGCCACGAGGGCGCGGGTAGGACCCTTCGGTCTCGTGGACCTGGCCGCTCATCCAGGTTCCACGCGCATTAGGCCACGGGCCCAGTCTGACTCCCTTGCCTTTGAGGGGGTCTTTCCTTTGCTTAGGTGTGAATGCGTGTTGTGGCGCCGTGTCTTGTAAGGTAGAAACTGTATAAGTGTTGCCGAGTGTTCGCGTTTAGTCGGTCGTAGCTCTGCGTTGCTTGCATTATTGTTTTTGTCTTAAATTGATATATGTGCATTTGCTAATTGTGGCTGTAAATACGTGCTATATGTGTGCTCTATGTGTGTGTGAATTAAATGTGCTTACTTGTTGAACTGTGCCCGTTTCGCTTCGTCTTTTCTTTAATTGAACCTCCATCTTGCTTCACGTAAAAGGGTTCGTAGGGGGCTGGATACGCCGATAATTAATCAGGAACCGTCGAGGCCGACGATAACACCGCTCGGTTATCCCGATAGCAAGGAACGGACCGCTTAAGCGGTCCGTGTCCAAAGTCGACCTGCGGCGAGGTGCGATCGCGCCGGTTTACCATCCGCGTGGGTACTTAGGTAGGTCGAGTTGGGCGAACAACCCTATCCCACGCGGGTGGCCGATTGGCACGATCGTGGTGAGGCCGAAAGGCCCACCCGTGACTGGATCCCGGCGTTAGCCGGGAGGGTCACGACTGAATTGTCCGTCCGGTGGGCGAGGCGGTCGCGATTCGAGTCACGTGGCCGATCGCACGCCGGCGGGCGCGAATTCGCAACAATATATATATATATAATATATATATATATATATATATATATATATATATATATATTATATAGATAGATAGATATATAGATATATTAGATATATATATATATATATATGTATATATATATATATATATATATATATATATATATATATATATATATATATATATATATATATTAATATATATAGATAGATATATATAGTATATTTAGATATATGTTATATATATATATAATAATATATATATATATATATATATATATGAGGGTGTGTTGAAAAGTAATTCCTCCTGTTATTTTGTTCAAAACAGAAAAAAATATTCGAATGAAATAAAGACAGATACTAACATCAATATTTATTCTACCATGGTGCATATTTATTTATTCACATAATCATCACTGAGGTCCACACATTTCTGTCAACGTTCAAGTAGCTTTGTCATGCTGTCACGATAGAACTGCATGTTCTGCTGACTTAACCGATGCTTCGCAGAGGCCTTGACAACATTTTCGGAAGAAAAATGTTCTCAATGAAGGTGCTCCTTAAGTTTGGGTAAGAGATGAAAATCTGACATAGCCAAGTCAGGGCTGGTGATCCTTTGTGGTGGTACTCCATTGACTGTCTCTAACTCTCAGGATCATAATGGTGCACCCAACTCTTATCTCAAGTCAGTCACCCCAACTCTCATCTCCAGTCAGTAATCCCAACTCAGCTCCAGTCAGTAATTCCAACTTGCATTTACAGTCATCTCCAGACAGTAATCCCAACTCCTCTCCAGTCAAGTCATCTCCAATCAGTTATCCCAACTCATCTCCAGTCAGTAATCCCAACTCATCTCCAATCAGTAATTTCAACTAGCATTTACAGTCATCTCCAGTCAGTAATTCCAACTTGCATTTACAGTAATCCCAACTCCTCTCCAGTCATCTCAACTCCAATCAGTTATCCCAACTCATTTCCAGTTATCTCATCTCCAGTCAGTAATTCCAACTAGCATTTACAGTCATCTCCAGACAGTCATCCCAACTCCTCTCCAGTCATCCCACCTCCAGTCAATCATCCCAACTCTCATCTACAGTGATTCACACTCCACAGCAATGACCCCATCATGCTGCCCTCTGCCATCTTGACAGAAGTAGCACTGAGAAGGCTAGTGTCATTATCACGAAAAAATAACAACCACTGGCAGGGTAGAACTAATATGCGGACTGCGCTTTGTTTCGTTTGAATAGCTTCACCAGTTTTAGAGAAAAACAAGTAACAAAGACATAAAATGTCATATCCCCAGTTATTTTAGTAATTTTGCAGTACATAGTTAAAGGGCTAGCCCATATTTATGTACAACTAAAATGGCCGCCGGTCTACCAGTTGGCCATCTTTGATCAGATCGCAAAATAAAGTGAGGGACATACGTATGCCATCATGTACTGTGCTTGTGCTACGTTTGAACAAAATCGGACCATGCATGTCTGAGAAATGGGTAGGGACACATTTGACAAAATGGCCACCAGTCAACCATATTGGATCTGATGTCGAAAAAAAAATGATGTGCATATATATGTAAGCCATCATTCTTTATCTGTGAGTAAAGTTTGAACAGCATCGGTAAATGAACGTCCGAGAAATGGTTGAGGACGTGTTCAACATCAGGTTATTTTCCAACTAAAATGGCTGCCAGACAGTCATCTTGTATCTGATTTTGAAAAAAAAAATGACGTTCATATGAAAGCCATCATTCATTATCTGTGTGCCAAGTTCAAACAACATCGGTAAATGCATGTCTGAGAAATGGTTGAGCACGAGTTCAACATCCGGTTATTTACAACTAAAATGGCCGCCAGTCGGCCATCTTGGATCTGTTCTTGAAAAAAGAATGACACACATATGCAAGCCATCATTCCTTATCTGCGTGCCTAATTTAAACAACATCGGTAAATGCATGTCCGAGAAATGGTTGAGGAAATTTTTCGACGCCGGTTCT
>CM068953.1:42229903-42242595 GCA_035128595.1 Eptatretus atami | reverse complement strand
AAATGGAGAGGGAATTTTCTACGTCACTCATGGCCCTTTAAATGCCAGATAGTTGTTCACTACATTTTACCAATTTGCCTAAAATGTCAGACTAACTGTGGTGTATACGCGATTGCCTCAAATTATATATTTAATATAACCAGTACAGAACCCATCCTTCCAGACGGGATAATTCCCTCTGAAATTCCCTATTTCAGGATAACTTGCAGTACCCACTCCCACCAGGAGCGACGCTGTGCCTTGCATCGTTATAAAGAGAGAATTGGAATCCTTTCCCACCCTGAAGCTCCGAGACTGCATCTTTTAAACTACCAAAACCTTCCCATGCACACCCTGAGTACAACCAGCACTTTTCAACTCATTCCGTCCAGCAGTTGAGCAGTGCATAGAAGTCAAACAAGCACACACCCACAAACAGACACTTCTCAAATTATGTTGAACTAATTACAAATTCCTGCCAAAAAAACGGTGAGCTGCAAGTGGTCTCACCTTCTTGGACACTCCTTGACACCAGGTTACACTGGTTGACATCTCAGAGTGTGGTTGTTGTTTTGGGCAGAGGCATCTATTGCACTTTCAACAAATTCACTTTACAAGGTTATTCACGTGTCACATGAGAATGGCTCTCTTCGGCTACAAAGAGAAACCATGACAACAAAAGGTTGAGTACCATAGCTGTGCTAAACCGCCGTCAGCTTATTCTGGTAATCGAGGACATGAAGAAGGTCAAACTTCTTGGCAAGTCTTTGCGACTGGTTTGCAACGAGCCCCGGTCAGTCGAACCTTATTGGAGTAGACAAAATACACCTGGGCTTGTCGCAATATACTGTATAGGATACATGTTCTGTAGAGCATTTAAGATGCTGCTCACGTGCTCGTTCTTTGAATTCCGGTCACTAGTTGATGAAGGTTCAGCACCTGGTCGCAACGACAGCAATATTAGTGCTGATTGAACAATACCGTTCCTGTAATCTGAGTATGCAGCAATAAGATGGACACAGCTCGGTGTCTGTGATTTAATTCTCCTCGCACAGCCTTTCATGTGATGGCTCTATTTTCTCACTGTCAAAATGATCGAGGAACCTCATAATGGGCAGTTGAGCCTATTTCGGGATAAATTAACCCCAAGGCTGGAAAAATGGCAAATGAGGCGAAACTGAAATCTGCATTGAGGAAAAATCCAGAACTTTTTCTTATGGAAATCATCTCTCAACAAGGTGGTAACAAAGCTGTTTGCTCACAATTTCACTTATAACATTCCTCATGTGATTTGAGCGTCTGCTCTTCAATTTGAAGTTTACATTGGGGAATATCGTGGCTTTTAGGCTTCTAGAGCGAGGCATACTGTGGATTTCAAAAATCTCTAAAGCCCTGCAGCTGCATGGCGGTTATATTAATGATCAGAATGAGATCAGGCTGGCAGGATAACCAGGAGGAATGCACACTCGCCTATAAGCTTTCGATCCTGGGTTTGAATCTCTGCCCAGCTATAAACTGTCATCCTGGTACTTCACTGATGTGTGCGTGTGCCGTCTCTCTCGGTTGGACGTTAAACTGGGCATCCCATCTGCCAGCATTAGTTGGTGGATATTAACGGCCCCATGGTCTCCTTCGCAAGGAGTAGGCGAGCTATTTCCAGCACCTGGTCAAATTCCAAATTCCTGCCCTGACTTCCTGAGCTGGAATCATGACCCCACCAGGACTGTAGCCTAGTAACTGCTTTGGCAGCACTGACACTCTGCATTGAGTATGGTACAGGATGATGATGATGATGATGATGATGTTGTTGATGATGAATGAGAAACATCAACAATGAACGAGCAAGTGCTTTCCAAGCACCCTCGTAATTATGCACTGTATAAACACAGTGTTCTTACAATTCCAACAAGACTGAGCATTTAATCATGCAGAGCCTCAGCAGGGTTTGTAGATTACAGTATATCTGAGAATGAATGATCTCTTATAAAGTATGTCTGTGTATGGACTCACACACAATCACGCATAAACTCACAAAGACAGATTACAATTATCTATAGCTCTTCCACCCTTTTGAGAATAGGTAAAGGTAATGAGTGGTACACGGCTAACAATTTGGGACCGGACTAAGTGGAATAATCGTTTCTATCATTCACCCTGAGCTGAGACGTCAGCAGTTCAATTCTGACCCTTGCTGTGTTATTCCAAAGACTTAAAAACGGTGCATATTGCTTCTTTGCTTTGCACTCTGCGTTTATAGGAAGGAGTGTGGATAAGCCCCATTGTTTGGCATCCAATGGGGGGAGGAAATCTCTCTTTATTTGCACCGCTGAGTGTGAATAGAAAAACGATGTCCAAAAGATGGTGTCGTTTGCACTCAGAGTGCCCTGGGGAGTCATATCATTTCTGTCCAGATCAGCAGTTGTATTTGGCTGAAGTTAAGTTCCATGTTGTCCTATGCATTTTTTGCATGTGAGCACGTGATGTGTTGCAACCTTTAATCCTGTATAAAAAAAGCCACCTATTAAGGAAAATAAAGATCTGTCAATAAGATCTGTCTTTATATCGCTTGACTTCACTTTATGAGCAACCCCTGCATGTTTATTTTACAAATCAATCATATGCAAAAGGATGGCTTTGTAAAATTAGAAGGGAACTCGGTAGAGCGTATAGCTCCACCAGGCTGTTTAGTTTACGTTTTGTATCCCACTGATAGGCCGGATCTGGATTTGGACCTGAACTAAAATTTAATCGACTTGTTCCTGTCACCTAACCAACTCATCCACCAAGTTTCGTCTGAATCCGTCCATAACTTTTTGAGATATTTTGTTCTCAAACAGACAAACAAACAAACAAACAAACAAGTAAATAAACCAATGTCACCCCCAGGGTGACCAGTATCTTGCCAAAATGTGAACATGAGTGACTTATTTTAAATTCGATAAAGTTACTCAAAAATAAGGGTTTTCGTCGACCTTGATGCTTGACCTTTTTGTGACCTTGACCTTTGACCTTGCCCTTATATTTTCGTACGGTTAATGCTATCTCTCCAGGACTGTTGTACATGAAATATCAAGAGATTTTGATGAGAACTGAGGAAATAAAATTTTCATGAAAAATCCGTTTTTTCGTCATGACGTCATCAAATGACGTCTAGCGTCAAACTTTTGACAGATCTGGAAAGCACTTATCAAGCGCTTTCATATGAGGTATTACTCGATATGGTATCTAAGATTTCAAAATTTGACCTTGGGGTCAAAAACTTTCGACCTCCAGCGCTAACCATGAAGGTCAAGGCCGATCGCCACCAAAATTAATCAGCTGAGCGCCAGACCATGAACTATATTCCCATGAAGTTTGAAGACGATCCGATCAAAATTACTCAAAAAATAAGGGTTTCGTCGACTCCCCTGATTTGCGACAAAGTGACCTTGACCTTTAACCTTGACCTTGAAAATTTTATGCGCTGAAAGGACCTCTATAGGACTCTGATATGCGAAGTTACAAAAATTTCCAATGATAACTGTGCTCTGCAGAGTGATCGATACGTGATTACAGACAAACAACAAAAAAAAAAAACATACAAGCTGACTAACATATCTTGCAAAAACTTCGTTTTGGCAAGATAATGAAATTGCTCGTGAGCAAGGAATTGTCGGAATATCTTTGTCATATCTGCATGATCTCTGAAAAAACAAAAACCTGGAAATCAATTTGGTTCTTATAAGTCGATAGTGCTACTGTTTAATGAGTTATAGCACTTAGTTTGGTCAGGATCATAACTTGGAAGTCAATCGGACTTGAAATGGCGTTTTTATCGCAATTTGAAAGTTTTGACCCGACCCCCTGACATTCGACCCCCGACCGCTAAGAAGGGTGTTGTGTGGACACCCAATGAGACATATGGTTGGATGCAGAAGTGGAAGATGCACATTTTGGATTTGGTTTGAAGTCGATACGACCATTTTGGCGGACGTTATTGCGAAAATAAGAATTTCGGTTTTTCGGTGACCTTGACCTTTTGACCTTGACCTTTGACTTAGATTCACCAAAAACGACAAGTGTCTAAGATGGACCATGGCCGACATCCGTACCCAATTTGGTCATGATCGCTGAAACGGTGTGGCTGCTACAGGGTAAACAAACACACAAACAGACAGACAGACAGGGGTGAAAACATAACCTCATCCACCTTTGGTGGCGGAGGTGATAAAGAAATATGTTTCGAGTGAGCAGATACATTTGTGTATTGGATCGGTCATGTTTAACGAACAAGCAACAGAACTGATCCGTTGCCGAACGGAGAAATCACCTCTTGGTGTGGCTGAACAAGCAACTTAGATGTGGCTTAAAAAAACAATCAAGTGTGTGGCCTAATACAGTAAGTAGAAAATAAGAAAGACCAAATGTGACCTTTCAAATCAGGAATGGTCATACGTAGCAAGCTACAAAACACTTTCGGAGAGAAACTTCAAACTTTTCTTTAAAAATGGTGATGCACGTCGGAAAACAGAGATGCTTTTGTGTATTTTAATCAAGTTTATTACCGCACGATAAATTGTATGCAGACATTGCGACGAAAGTACGTTCAAAAAGCTCTATGAATGAGAAATTCAAAATCGTCCAAAAAACGCCAAAGCTTGATTTATTTTTCGATATCGAAGTAGGAAAAAAAAAAATTCTTACCAATGATATACCCTAATATTGTGAAAATTCAAAGAGTTGGCGTTTCTTCGACAAGTCTATCTCACTCGTAGAATAGAACATCTCATTTTAATGAAAAAGACAAACAAATAGAAGTGGAGAATATGGAAAAACAACAAGGTATAATCAGTGACGAATAAGATAAATCAATGACTTGATCATCCCAGTTAGTTCAGTGCAGGAAGAAAGCCCCACTCAACATGGTCTACTCTGTCCAATTCAGCGCAATTTTTGCTGCCATTGTACTCCGGTACATTTTTCAATTTAATCTCTCCATCTTGTGTTTGGTCTAAACCTGCTTCTTCCAGGGTTTTTACAAGAGGTTGCCCGTTTTTAAATATCGTTGTCCACTGGTTGTCCGTTCTTGCTTCGTGTTTGGTCCAATTCCATTTCAGTTTTTACCCCATGCACACGAAGCGAAAAGCGGGGTTAAGCAATTGGTTCATGTCTGTCCTCGTTTAAATTTTATGAATGTTCTTTTTTTTTTAATACCAATGTCTGGGCTTCTTCTCTGAGAGACTTTGGAGAATTCTTTATTGTAGGTCTTGATATCTCAAAAGCCTTTGACAGAGTTTGGCATCGGGGTCTGATATCCAAGCTTCCCTCTTTTGGCTTTCCTCCTTCACTCTGCTCTCTCATATCGAGCTTTTTCTCTGACCGCTCTATCTCCGTAATTGTTGATGGTTCAACGTCTCCCCTGTCTCCAACACTCGTCCTTCTTTTTATCAATGACCTTCTTTCTTCCACAAATAACCAAATGCACTCGTATGCTGATGACTCGACATTACATTCCTCCATGTCTTTCCCATCTGCCCCTTCTTCCCTCATTCGATCTACATCTCGTTTCATCACAGCCACCTCTTTAAATTCCGATTTGGATAAGATATCCGAGTGGGGCAAATGTAATCATGTTAAGTTTAATGCTTCAAAAATTCAATTTCTTCTCATCTATCTCTCTAAAACTCCTCTCAACTCTCCAATCTCCTTTGAAGCTTCCATAATTACACCATGTGAGACAATAATACTTAATAAGTATTACCCTAACATCAAATTTATCCTGGAAATAGCGAAGTCAACCTCTCATAAACTACAATTCCTGTTCAGATATTGAAGAGTTTTCTCCTCTGAACAGTTGCTTCATCTATACAAAGGATCGATTTGTCCTTGTATGGAGTACTGCTCTCACATCTGGGGAGGTTCCAGCTCCACATTCTTACAGGACAGAATTGAATCCAAAGTTATCCGACTTATCAACTCTCCCAATCTCACCTCAAAACTCCACCTGCTCAAATCATGCCGTAAAGTTGGCTCTCTTTCTCTTTCATATCGATGTTACTTCGGCCTCTGTTCTCGAGAACTAGCCGCTTGTGTACCCTCCGCCATTACCGAGACCTTGAAATACTCGACAAGCCACTACATCGTATGATCATTGTGTGGCCATGAGCAACTCAAGGGTGGGCCGTTATGATGTTTGTTTCTTCCCCTTCACTGCACTATTCTCTCTTTATTCACCTTTCTTTTGACTGTAATTTGTCTCTGAATTTGTCCCGACTGCACATTCACAGAGAGGAGTGAGATAAAAAAAAAAATTTACTTTCCCTACCTGGCAGTGAAACAAAATTGGAAATCATTCCAAACAGGAAACTTGCTGTTTATAAGGACATCGTAAAGGACAAAAGCAACATTTTCCCCATTTTTACACGACTTTTCCAATCTTTATTTTGTTTCAATTGACTTATATACTTCAACACTGTATAACACAAATCGTCTGGTCATTGTCACACCTCTATGGCCGTAATATGCACACTTATCAGCTGGATTGCTGACGCGATCCACAGAGTCTGACAACACGCCATGTTCTGATACGGGCTAAACTAGAAGGCCCCCTTTTATTGCATATGCACAAGGATCTTGCATATCACCAGGGAGTTCCCAATCACCGAACATACATACATACATACATATACATTGACACAGTAGGTTGCATCACTTTTACCATTAACTTGTAAAACTTATAGTCTCAACACAGTCATAATACTTCGAAGAACCTCAAGTTTTGCAGTACTTCAATTTAAATGAAGGTTCAATTTGGTGGTGTAGAAGAGTGGTGTTCATTACTGATTTCGGACTACATCAGTAGTGCTATAAACCTTCGGATTTTTTTTTAACGCGATCGTTAAAATCATTATTCTATTAAAATTGAAGTAAAATTGAAGAAACCCTGTGTGGGGTATCATGTTCTATGAACTCTATTTTTTTTTTTTTTCCCCAGAATGTTAACCAATTTTGTTTTCCGTCTGATCCATTCATTTCTCCTCTTGTCCATTTTGATTATGCTAAGGCAGCAGCTTTCAATGGGTCTTTGTGTGATGATAAGTTTCTGCTCCATCATTTTTGTTCAATAACATGTTTGACTGTCACATGTCATTGCTGGGAAAACACACCGATCGTAAACTTCCCTGCTCAAACACAATAGTGGGGCAACTTAGCTAAATATAGCATAACAATTGTGAATTTTGTGAGGAAAGCACCAAATTTGGCACACTAGTAGCCTATCATATTATGAACAGATTTGGATATTGGGCCATCTCAACATTTTTGATGGCAGTGGAAAATGGCTGCCACAGCCATCAGCGGCTGAATTTGAGATGGCCCAATATCCAAATCTGTTCATAATATTATAGGCTACTAGTGTGCCAAATTTGGTGCTTTCCTCACAAAATTCACAATTGTTATGCTAAGTTGCCCCACTACAAAGGCAGTTTGCTTTTGTTGACATCTTTGAATTTTCCAAACATTGCCCTTCCTATTTTAGTACATCTTTTCAATTCTTCAAAGCAATCCATATCCATATTTATGAGTTGTCTGAAGTCAATGAAAAATTTTTGTGTTTATTTTTTTTATTTCACAATGATCACTTCAAATCTCGTCCTTTTTTTGCAGAGCGGGTTGAACATTCGTTTTGTTTTGTCATATTCATTTTTAGATCCTCGCGGAGGATCTCTAAGTCTTACTCACGTTGTTGTTCTTCATCTTCTTCTCATGGACTTTTTTGTTTCACAGCCTACAGTTTTCATCGAAACTTCCTGAAACTTGGCGTATATATGTAAAAATACCCTGCACAGACAGTAACCATCTCCGATTTTGAAAATTCCTCCGAGAAAAAAAAGTTATGACGTCAAAATATCTCCGCTCATGGAAATCGCCTAAAAAATTATCCCCAAAACTAGGCAAGCTTTTTGAATTCTATTTGCGGGAATCGAACAGGGCATTAGCAGAGATGAATTACCGCACATATGATACATCACTGTGACGTCATATCAATTTTTATGACGTCATTCCTATTTTTTGACATTTTTTGTTTCACAACCCAGAGTTTTCATCGGATCTTCGTGAAACTTGCCATGTATATGCAGAAAGCCCACGCGCAGGCAGTAACCATCTCCGATTTTGGAAATTCTTCCTAGAAAAAAAGTTGACGTCATAATATCACCGCTAATGGAAATCGCCTATACCATTATCTCCGAAACTAGGCAAGCTGTTTGAATTGTGTTTGCGGGAATCAAGCCGGGCATTAGCACAGATAATTTATCACAAACCTGGTACATCACAATGACGTCATATTCGTTTTTATGACGTCATCATTAAGAGGACGAGGATCTTAGCTCATTTGAGCTTGTTAGTCTGATCCTTTGACTCTCAAACATTTAAATGTATTTATTTATTTATTACTATTATTTATTTTGGGAATAAAACAAAAAGAGAAGAATAACTCATATTGTGTTCTGCAGTAATAAATGCCATAACACTTCACAAGGAAATTTGATGCAGGAAGCCATTAGACGCATATTTCTGCCATCCAAGTACCCTTCTCTATCCCCAATGCCTTTAGGAACCTATCTAATTCCAGTTTAAACCTATCTACCGTTTCTGTTGTCACTACATTTCCAGGGTGACTATTACACGCATTAATTACTCTCTGAGTGAAAGGTCCGTGCCTTAATGTCATCGCAACTCATCTCTTATTCATTCTAAATCTATACGTGATCCCTGGTCATTTCACTGTCTGTTCTGCTGAAATAATTTTTGCACTTCTTCCGTCTATACCCTTCATTATTTCAAGCATCTCTATCAGATGTCCTTGTAATCGCCTCCTTTGTTATGAATAAAGTCCTGTCTCCTTCAACAGCTACTCATAGCAGAGTCTAGCTAACGCCGGAATCAATCTATTGCTCTACTCTGGACTCTTTCTATGGAAGCTATGTCCTTCCTCAGATGTGGTGACCTAAACTGAATGCAATATTCCAGAAGACACATCACTAAATTCTTGTACAGTGTTTACACTTACTCTTTTGATTTATAAGTTACGAGCAGAGGACCCACACCTACACTGGGTAGGTCGAGTTTGTGCATCATTTGCTGAAATAATGTACAGTCTCTGTTTTGCATGAAGACTATAGATGTTTGTGTGGTGTGCGTTAAAAGGTTCTAGAATCTAGATGGTCTAAAGGGTATGTTCCAAAAGTAGTTTGTGTCGAGGGGTTCGAAAGGGTCTAATCTCTCAAGCATCGACAAAGTGTCTAAAATGATCCATGTGGTCTAAAGCGCGAAATGGTCAAGCGTCCAAGCTGTCCAATCTGTCTGGTATACAAGGGGTCTAAATGGTGTTAAGGTCTAAAGGGTCTAAAAGGACTTAAAGGGTGTAAATGTCTAAAGGTTCTCAAGGTAGGCCTGGTGTTGGCTTTATGGTTAGGGTGGTGGACTTGGGATCCGAGGATCCTGAGTTTAAATCCCGCTCAGCTGTTGAATTTATACCAGGTGGGGTTGACTCTGCCTGTCATCCTTCCGAGGTCGGGAAAAATGAGTGCCAGCATGCTGGTATCCCGTGTCGGAGTGGCGACCCATCCAGGATTGTACCCAATGGTCAAGGAGACTGCTTAGGCAGCACCAACGCTCTGCACAGATTATGGTCCCAATCTCCTCTCAAGGTCTAAAAGGTATGAAAAGTTGAAAGGGTGAAGGTATCAAAAGGTGTTTAAAGTGTCGAATGTTTTTTGAAGGAAAAAGCGGTCTTATAAGGGTCTTAGGGGTATGAAGGGTCTTGGGGGTCTCGAAGTGTATTTAGGGGTCTTCAAAGGTCTTTGGGGTCTTCAGGGTCTTAAATGGTCTTTCAGGATTTTACGTGTCTTAAGCGTCTTTGGGGTTTAAAGGGCCTTAAAGGGTCAGTACAGGTCTAAGGGGCCTCAGCATTTTAAAGGGTCGAAAGATATATTCCAACAGTACATAAATAATAGATGTATGTGTCGTCAGGAATCAAGCAACGTTCAAACAGTACGTAATTAATAGACATATAGTCACACGGCTTTACTTCACTGATCCTGAAGTTGCAGCTTAAATCCAGGAGAATGGTACTATCCCAGCTTAGGCTGGATGTTGGCAACCTCAGTGATGAGAGGGTATCTGAGGAGCTTGCGAACAGGCTGAGAGGGGATTTTGGGGGGTCTGCGTGCTTCGGAGAATCCTGAAGAGTTGTTGAGTGCCTTCAAGCCCACCATCCTTGATGTTGCCGGACGATGTCGTGGAACTCACCGTTGGGCAAAGAAGAATTTTGTCTCTCAAGAGATACTGGACATCATTGACCAGAGTCACAGAGCCAGGCTTAATGGCAGAGCTAAGATGCTCAAGGAGTTGAGGCATAAAACTGTACATGTGCTGAGGGTGGACAAGGAGGCCTATGTGCGAGGAATCTGTGAGGGAGTAGAGCATTACCTGTGGTCATGTGACTCTCATCCTGTTTGCAGGCGAATTCGCAAATTACGTTCTTCCAAGCCCATCCCTCGGTGTACTGCAGTTAGAACGGTGGGTGGTGGGCTCTTGAAAGAGGAGTCTGAAGTGAAGGCCCACTGGGCCGGTTACTTTGAGCGGCTGCACCAGGCTGATCCACCAGCTGTTGAGTTGGATGTCAGGGTTGTTATTATCCCCATTGCTGACCCTCCAATCAACTGGGGTCCACCTTCGTTTGAGGAAACACAGGCTGTGGGGAACCGGTTGAAATGGGGTAAAGCTCCTGGGATCTGTGGCATCCATGCTGAACTTCTCAAGGCTGGTGGAAATGCTGCACTCGTGTCATTGCATGCAGTTCTGTGCTCTGCCTGGAACACAGGCATCATCCCAACTGACTGGAAGAGGGTCTTGTTGTCCCTCTCTGGAAAGGGAATGTTGATCGCCAGGACTGCAACAACTACCAAGGGGTGACACTACTCTCAGTGCTGGGCAAGGTCTTTGCACGGATAATTCTTGATAGGGTTCGCCACCATCTTCTTGAGCACCAGTGCCCAGAGCAGTCAGGTTTTACACCAAAGAGGTCAACGATTGACTGTATCCTTGCTATTCGGGTCCTCACCGAACGCAGACGAGGGTTTTGGCAGGAGCTGCTTGCAGCCTATGTTGATCTCTGCAAAGCATTCGATTCAGTGAATCGGGATGCCCTCTGGAGGATTCTTGGTCATCGTGGGATGCCACCAAAACTGATAAATCTGATGTCTGAACTATATACTCTGGTACTGAAAGTGCTGTGACATGTGGTGATGCCATCTCCGACTTATTTCCACTTGTGACTCGCATTTGTCAGGAGTGTGTACTGGTCCCCACACTTTTCAGCGTTTGTATGGACAGGATTCTGGGGAGGATGTTGGAGAGATCAAGCTGCGATGAATCATTAGGGAATGTCAAGATCTCTGACCTTGATTTCGCAGATGATGGACTCATCTTTGGGGAGACTCTGGATATACTTTTGGGGGCCCTCGAGGTGCTGAATGAGGAGTCGGAGCCACTGGGATTATGGGTTTCCTCGGTCAAAAATAAGATCCAGGCTTTCAATGACATTTTGGATGCTGCTGTCTTTTCTGTACCTATTTTTGCTGAGGAGTGAGGATCCTAAAGTCACAGAGATATTCACTTACCTTGGCAGTGATATTCATGTCTCTGCTGGCTGTGTGCCAGAGGCAAATAGACATCTGCGTTGGCCCTGGGGAGTCATGGATTCACTGGATTAGGGGGTGTGGCACGAAGTCTGAGTCTTCAGGTCCTTGGTGCTTCCAGTCTTGATCTATGGATGCGAGACTTGGACTCTGACCAGGGATCTGAGATTGAGACTTAATTCCTTTGCCACCAGGTCTCTTCAGAGAATCCTTGGCTATCGCTGGTCAGAGTTTGTGTTCAATGAGCGGTTACTGAGAGAGAATCAAATGAGATTTGTTACCTGCATCATTTGTGAGTGTCGGCTGCGGCTGTATTGTCATGTGGCTCGTTTTCCTGATGCTGATCCTGCTCACCAGATTCTCTCATCGAGGGAGTCTCATGAGTGGCAGAGGCCAATGGGCCAACCATGTGCCTTGTGGTTGCAGTCGGTTCATCAGCATCTCAAGGAGATGGGGATGGGCCAGGCATCTTCCTAGGGGATAGCCAGACAGAGGCCCCTGGAGTACAGGTGGAAAGTGGATGCAGCGACGCGCTGCTCCAGCACTTGACCTACCTGACCTAGAGCACTCTGGATACCAGCAACATCATCTTTATGACATAGCTTTTCTGTCCACACTCAGCTGGTCAATCAAGGAGGAATTTCCTCCTCCCCATGGATGACAACCTATGGTTGCTTT
Organism: Eptatretus atami; assembly: GCA_035128595.1. Lineage (NCBI taxonomy): Eukaryota > Metazoa > Chordata > Myxini > Myxiniformes > Myxinidae > Eptatretus > Eptatretus atami. The sequence goes on along the minus strand of CM068953.1, from coordinate 42,230,257 downwards.
TCTGTGCTCTATCCTTCAAATGCTGAGCATTAAGCAAGGAAGCAATATGTACTGTTTTTTTGGTATGACTCGACTGGGGGTTCGTACCGCCGACCTCCCAGACTCAGACCGGACACCCTACCTATTCTGCCTTTTCCCAATCGAGAGCACCTCTCTTCTCATACTTTAAAAGCTTGTCTTCTTGAAATCTAACACCTTATGTCTGCAGTTAAGGCTTGTGGCTACACGACTACCCCAAACTCCAAATCTCAACAATATCGTTGCACAGATTAGGCTTTGGTCACTTGTCCCCAAATGCTTCTCTACCTCCACCAACTCCGACATATTGGGATCATTGGTTTCAAAAGGTTTAAC
>CM068953.1:42211069-42227939 GCA_035128595.1 Eptatretus atami | reverse complement strand
AGAAATGTAGAAGAGCTATTTTAATGAAAGGAGAAGAGGATTGGGGGTGGGTTGCAGCGTGGTCAAAAAATATACCATTTTGCATACATAATATGTGGATCGCTCTTAGGTTAGAGAACAATTATTATGTGATTACTCTGATATGACCTCACAGACCTTTTCGATGTTGCAATCCAGGTACATTGCTCATGATGCTTGGGTCACCTAGGGTCAAATCCCATATTCTAATTTCCTTATAATTCGTTTAAAGGTGTACTGATATCTCCTAAAGTCCATGCCCATCACGTGATTATTTGTACAAGCTAATCCATGAGCTTTTAGTTACTGCAAAGAATTCTTTAAGACTGAAGTTTCCTCCTCGAGCTCAGCAATCCACGACTTGGCAAGTGCACACAGCGCAACTTACAGGGAAAACCAGACCACACTCACCATAGGAAACTGTCTTATGTGTATACGTTTAAAATACACGTCATCAAATGACTGAATGATGTGATTGTACTTAATATTATTTCGGATGCAGCCTGTGAATGCTGGCTGCATCATTGCTGAGAGGGCAACTGTGCCACGAATGCAGTGTCACCTGTTTCCAATAAGCTGGTACTCATTTTGCCGACCTCGGAAGGATGACAGGCTGTCAACCCACCTGGTGGTATTTAACGGTGGGGCAGGGGCTCAAACACAAGACCCTAATATCTTAAGCCAACCACCTTAACCGTTAAACCAACACCAGGCATACATCATTGCACTAATAAGAACCGAAAGGATTATGGTGTCATCTTCTTGTCGATCATTTGTCTGAATCTCTTGTCGGATAATTTTAAAATCACAAAATATCATCATCAATCATGACATCATCACATCATCACATCATCATATCATCATATCATCATATCATCATCATCCTGCAAAGGTTTCACAATGTTGCATTGAAATTATTGTGTCTCTACAGGGAGGGTGCTGTCATCATCCCAGCCAAATGACATCATAAGGAAAATTAGTCGAAAAATAGAAATCCCTGAGTGCTGTTGAAAGCCATAATGGTTGCAAGTTGCATTTGTAAAGCAAATAACAATGAGCGCTTTGACTTGTACAATGTAGCAAAGATAAAAAGCATGAATAGTCCAAGTGGGACAGACGCTCGTCTCCGATGGATGGAGAGCAGTCGCAGTCGGAGTGCATTCGGTGATAAAGTTGATTTGCAGTTTATTAACTCATTATCATTATACGTGATATTCACGTAGTTACGTTTTAAGTTTATTATCTCACTACATAGATGGAAATTGAAAAAGGGCTATCATTAGCTTTTGCATATTGGCGTCATGAATCATCATGTCAAGTTTCAAAACGATCCGTTGAGTCGCCTCGGAGGAGTAGGGAAAAAAACAAAAAATGTTAATGGACCCACTGACTTGAGACTTAATTGAGACATAGAATTCTGTAGAATTCTGTTTGCAGGATACAAAAAAAACGTAACTATGACTGACTGACTGGACATCGTTATGGTTTTAAGAGCTTGTTGACTCAGTCTTTGACAAGTTAAAAAATATAGCAGCCATGGAGACCTTTTAGTGCTCTGTTCAATCGACTACAGTGATATTTCTAATGAGCTTTTACTCCAACAAGCCAGGAACAAAAACCCTCCAGGGAAAGTTCACAGATACATTCCACACCCTTCCCATGCTGTCCTACTAATTGTGCAAGTGAATGGGCAGACACCCTAATGAGCAGGCGATGCCACTTTTTTCTTGCTTCACAACACAATATCGGGAAAATCATATGGAGAGTTCATGGAAGGTGTTTCCTGAGTGAATTTGAGGTGTGCACTGTCATGATGGTCCGTCCAAAGGACAAGCTGTGACCAAGTCACAAGAAAAGCTGAGTCACAGCAAGCAATATTGCCTCTTCAGACTTCAGGCACCAAATTTAGCAAATTGTTGTTTTTAGCTCAAATTGAAGTGATCAGCTAGAAAAAAAAAAACAAAGTAGAAGTGCATGACGGAATCAACGAGTCAGAAAACCAGCCGTACTGTACTATATATGATGGGATGTATGTGTAGGCAACACACATATATATATATATATATATACATATATATACTATACTAGCCGCGAGGCGACGATGGTTCGCGGGCATTATTGAACAATGCCACGATAGGTACATTGATGACTTCCGTCCTCTGTTTGTGTGTTTGTTTGTTTGTGTGTGTGTTTGTTTGTAGTCAATTAACCACGTGATTTAGGAGGGCGATGGCTAGCGCTGATTACATTTTGGTCAAAATCGGTCAAAGGTCAATCACAGTGAGGTCAAACATAATTCCGGTAATTCCTGTGAGAAATGGAAATTTTTGGCTTCGGTCGACGTTACGACTTCGTTTTAACTTCGATTTTAATTTTGTCTTCGGTTTTTGCGATCCCTTACGACGCTTAACACTCGGTTGTCGAAATTCTGGTAAAAAACGGATGTTTTGGAGACGTTTTAAGAATTGTAATAAAAAATATTTCACTCACCGCGTCAGGGCTCGTCACGTGTGCAGCGCGCTCGAGCAGAGGCGTCGTTGAGTCACGTAAAGGTTTTGCGTGTGCTCGCTGATGGTGTTTTCGATAAAGATGGTGTTTAAAGTCATTTTTTATCCCAATAAAGTTTATCGTCGAATGCCTGACTCGCTAAGCCCGTCAGATTATGTAAAGATTGTTGGTGGATGGCCGAATATTACGGTTTTGTGACTTTGATAAAATAATATTAAATATTGCGTGGAGAAATGGAGATTTTTGCTTCGGTCGACGTTACGGAGTTCGTTTAACTCGGATCGCAATTCCGTTTTCACTTTTGGTAACGGTTAAGTATGCTTAATACTCGTGTTGTCGAAATTCTGGTAAAAATCGGATGTTTTATGAGATTTTATGTCGGGTGTCGTGTCTGAGGCTTAACTGAAATTAATGCTAATGAGGGGCATTGTAACACACGGCATTACGCGCTCGTTTTAAAGTCAATTTCAACGCTGTCTTCACTTTTGGTAACGGTTAAGTATGCCTAACACTCGGTTGTCGAAATTCTGGTAAAAATCGGATTGACGGGTGTTTTTCGATAAAGATGGGTGTTTAAAATCATTTTTTATGCCAATAAAGGTATCGTCGCATGCCTGACTCGCTAAGCCGTCGGATTATGTAAGATTGTTGGTGGATGGCGAATATTACGGGTTTTGTGACTTTGATAAAATAATATATAAATAAATTGCGTGGAGAAATGGAGATTTTTGCTTCGGTCGACGTTACGATTTTGATGGTTTGGTACAGAATCATCGTAGAAACTTCTGGTTTGCGATCGCACCTTCTCTAGAGACAGCTTTATTAGACAAGGTCAGAGGTCAAGTTGACGATTTCGTAAGTACCAGTCTATGACTGCTTGTTTTTATTTTTTTATCGATTTTTTTTCTCGCAATTTCATTTCCTAGAAGCTGTGCGTAATGTCCATAAGTACAACATATAAACAAGCAGTCATAGACTGTACTTACGAAATCGTCAACTTGACCTCTGACCTTGTCTAATAAAAGCTGTCTCGAGAGAAGGTAGCAACGCAAACCAGAAGTTTCTACGATGATTCTGTACCAACCTCTCATAAAACATCCGATTTTTACCAAATTTCGACAACCGAGTGTTAGGCATACTTAACCGTTACCAAAAGTGAGACAGCGTTGAAATTGACTTTAAAACGAGCGCGTAATGCCGTGTGTTACAATGCCCTCATTAGCATAATCTTCAGTTAAGCCTCAGATACGACACCCGACATAAATCTCATAAAACATCCGATTTTTACCAGAATTTCGACAACCGAGTGTTAAGCATACTTAACCGTTACCAAAAATGAAAACAGGATTGAAATTGACTTTAAAACGAGCGCGGATGCCATGTGTTACAATTCCCCTCATTAGCATAATCTTCAGTTAAGCCTCAGACACGACACCCGACATAAACTCATAAAAATCCGATTTTTACCAGAATTTCGACAACCGAGTATTAAGCATACTTAACCGTTACAAAAGTGAAAACGGAATTGCGATCCGAGTTAAACGAACTCGTAACGTCGACCGAAGCAAAAATCTCCATTTCTCCACGCAATATTTAATATTATTTTTATCAAAGTCACAAAACCGTAATATTCGGCCATCCACCAACAATCTTTACATAATCTGACGGCTTAGCGAGTCAGGCATTCGACGATAACCTTTATTGGGATAAAAAATGACTTTAAACACCATCTTTATCGAAAACACCATCAGCGCGCACACGCAAAACCTTTACGTGACTCAACGACGCCTCTGCTCGAGCGCGCTGCACCACGTGACGAGCCGTGACGCGGTGAGTGAAATATTTTTTATACAATCTTAAAACGTCTCCAAAACATCCGTTTTTTACCAGAATTTCGACAACCGAGTGTAAGCGTCGTAAGGGATCGCAAAAACCGAAGACAAAATTAAAATCGAAGTAAAACGAAGTCGTAACGTCGACCGAAGCAAAAATATTCCATTTCTCCACAGGAATTTACGGAATTATGTTTGACCTCACTGTGACCTTGACCTTTGACCGATTTTGACCAAAATGTAATCAGCGCTAGCCATCGCCCTCCTAAATCACGTGGTGTAATTTGACATTGGTAGCTTCTTCCGTTCTCGAGTTATCGTGCCTACAAACAAACACACACACAAAAACAAACAAAAACACAAACAGAGGACGGAAGTCATCAATGTACCTATCGTGGCATTGTTCAATAATGCCCGCGAACCATCGTCGCCTCGCGGCTAGTATAGTATATATATATATAATATATTATATATATGTGTGTTGCCTACACATACATCCCATCATATATAGTACAGTACGGCTGTTTTCTGACTCGTTGATTCCGTCATGCACTTCTACTTTGTTTTTTTTTTTCTAGCTGATCACTTCAATTTGAGCTAAAAAACAACAATTTGCTAAATTTGGGCCTGAAGTCTGAAGAGGCAATATTGCTTGCTGTGACTCAGCTTTTCTTGTGACTTGGTCACAGCTTGTCCTTGGACGGACCATCATGACAGTGCACACCTCAAATTCACTCAGGAAACACCTTCCATGAACTCTCCATATGATTTTCCCGATATATGTGTTGTGAAGCAAGAAAAAAGTGGCATCGCCTGCTCATTAGGGTGTCTGCCCATTCACTTGCACAATTAGTAGGACAGCATGGGAAGGGTGTGGATGTATCTGTGAACTTTCCCTGGAGGTTTTTGTTCCTGGCTTGTTGGAGTAAAAGCTCATTAGAAATATCACTGTAGTCGATTGAACAGAGCACTAAAAGGTCTCCATGGCTGCTATATTTTTAACTTGTCAAAGACTGAGTCAACAAGCTCTTAAAACCATAACATGTCCAGTCAGTCAGTCATAGTTACGTTTTTTTGTATCCTGCAAACAGAATTCTACAGAATTCTATGTCTCAATAAGTCTCAAGTCAGTGGTCCATTAACATTTTTTGTTTTTTTCCCTACTCCTCCGAGGCGACTCAACGGATCGTTTTGAAACTTAGATGATGATTCATGACGCCAATATGCAAAAGCTAATGATAGCCCTTTTTCAATTTCCATCTATGTAGTGAGATAATAAACTTAAAACGTAACTACGTGATATCACGTATAATGATAATGAGTTAATAAACTGCAAATCAACTTATCACCGAAATGCACTCCGACTGCGACTGCTCTCCATCCATCGGAGACGAGCGTCTGTCCCACTTGGACTATTCATGCTTTTTATCTTGCTACATTGTACAAGTCAAAGCGCTCATTGTTATTTGCTTTACAAATGCAACTTGCAACCATTATGGCTTTCAACAGCACTCAGGGTTTCTATTTTTCGACTAATTTTCCTTATGATGTCATTTGGCTGGGATGATGACAGCACCCTCCCTGTAGAGACACAATAATTTCAATGCAACATTGTGAAACCTTGCAGGATGATGATGATATGATGATATGATGATATGATGATGTGATGATGTGATAGATGTCATGATTGATGATGATATTTTGTGATTTTAAAATTATCCGACAAGAGATCAGACAAATGATCGACAAGAAGATGACACCATAATCCTTCGGTTCTTATTAGTGCAATTGTATGCCTGGTGTTGTTTAACGGTTAAGGTGGTTGGCTTAAGATATTAGGGTCTTGTGTTTGAGCCCTGCCCCACCGGTAAATACCACCAGGTGGGTTGACAGCCTGTCATCCTTCCGAGGTCGGCAAAATGAGTACCAGCTTATTGGAAACAGGTGACACTGCATTCGTGGCACAGTTGCCCTCTCAGCAATGATGCAGCAGCATTCACAGGCTGCATCCGAAATAATATTAAGTACAATCACATCATTCAGTCATTTGATGACGTGTATTTTAAACGTATACACATAAGACAGTTTCCTATGGTGAGTGTGGTCTGGTTTTCCCTGTAAGTTGCGCTGTGTGCACTTGCCAAGTCGTGGATTGCTGAGCTCGAGGAGGAAACTTCAGTCTTAAAGAATTCTTTGCAGTAACTAAAAGCTCATGGATTAGCTTGTACAAATAATCACGTGATGGGCATGGACTTTAGGAGATATCAGTACACCTTTAAACGAATTATAAGGAAATTAGAATATGGGATTTGACCCTAGGTGACCCAAGCATCATGAGCAATGTACCTGGATTGCAACATCGAAAAGGTCCTGTGAGGTCATATCAGAGTAATCACATAATAATTGTTCTCTAAACTAAGAGCGATCCACATATTATGTATGCAAAATGGTATATTTTTTTGACCACGCTGCAACCCACCCCCAATCCTCTTCTCCTTTCATTAAAATAGCTCTTCTACATTTCTGTTTCCCTCCCTACTTTTATACTATTTCTCTCGGTTTGTCTGTTTATTTGCTCCCATTTAAGCACTCAGTTCTATGATGGTGGGATCCAGGTTCAAATTGCAAATGCTGTGTTGTTTTATTCATTGTCTGCTAATGTCCTTGATTTCATGTGCAAGTGCATACTGTATATCCTTAATGTCCTGAACTCGCATGTCGTACATCACAAGCTCTTCCATTGATGGGCTTTTTCTCAATACTATTAAATAAATAAATAAATAAATAAAGCTTCAGCTCCCTCCATTTTCTCAGTTTACCCTTTGTTTACATCATATAGAGAAGTTCCTTTTGTGGACCCATAATATGGAAGATTGCACAATGGCCTAAGTGGTTTGGAGTGTCCTCTGATTCTGGAAGGTTTGCAGTTCGAACTCTGGTTGAGTCATACCAAAGACTTCAAAAATGGTATGTGCTGCTTCCTTTATAATATATATTTTTTAATAGGAGAGAGCACGGCCAAACAATCATAAGTTGGTAATAATAGTGCAGGCTTTGATGGGCCGAATGGTCTCTTCCCACGTCGAGGTTCCTTGGAAAGGAACTCATGTTATAATAACACTGTAGATATGTCGAGGCATTCATTATTCCACCTCTTCCCTGTCGGTCAGTATAAATGTACAAATCCAATGTAAAACCCGATGAGTAGTTGATTTTGTGCACTTAGTAGTACAACTACTGTATATGGCGTTCCTGTAAACAATGCAAACGATGGTGCTGTATTTTTAAACAGAGCAGACACATAGTGATCATTTAATTTTTACACTTTCTAAAACTGCAGATGGACTAAACCTTTAATGTCCAAAATGATGATGAACCCATTAATTTATGTACCACGAAGGCCATTATAAAGGGTGCAATACATTCACTACTTTGCACTTTCCCACACACTCCACACTCTTCTGCAGAAATTGTTTCAAAGTGATGCAGGAGGAGAGTTGGAGAAGCACGGGAAAGGTGTCCGGTTTTGGTTTCTCTCATTGGATGTAGCTTTCTGGATAGAATCATCAGCGTTCTCACCATGATGAGATGGGTGTCGGTGCATCGCATCACCGAACGAGGTCCCATCTGCCTGTCCATGAAGCTTGTCGTCTCTGCAACAATGGTGTCCTGGATGCTGATGGATAGAGCGTTACAAGCATGAATACACCAGAATAGTTTGTTCCTCCAGAATTCTGTTTTTGTTGAAAGCGAATTTTCCACGAAATGTTTGTGACGTCATAATATCCAGAGTGATGCTCCTCTGAATTGAAAACATTGTCTGTTCTTATTATCCCAGTGATTGTCTTGAGTGATATGAACGACTTAATGGAGCTGGTGGCCATCTGTTTCAAGGGCATGCGGAATAAAATTCCGATTGATTTTTTTTTGTTGTGCATCATTTGAGTCATGAGTGGTGCCTTCTGACATACACCTCTGAAAGTTACAAAAAAATGGTGTGCAGTTTGGAATATCCAAAGTAAAGCATAGACTGCGTGTCCGGAAAGCTCACCTGCATCAGGAGCACAGCATCTACCCCCCCACCTGTATACCCCTTTATGAGCGCAGAATTTGATGTCACATTGGAAGACGAGGCTTGGACTACAAGATGTATAGGTGATAGAAAAGGAAAATAGGAAGGGGTGGCAATCTGCATAAAAATACAGAATTATATATGGAGGGAAAGGGATGACATTAAGGAGGGATTAATGTATCGGATTCTGTGTGAACTGAGATTGGAGTTTAGATGCTTGAGGGATGTGTACATAGGGCCATGTGTGGAGAAGGGCAGGAAAGAGGGTTCATGAGAGTTCGCAAAAGCCTGTGGAAAGGCAAGAGTGTTGATTATGGGGAATTTAAAGTGCTAGGGATAGATTCGATCCAGGAACATGCAATGAGCAAACTTTTTTAGTTTGTAGAAAAGCCCACAATGGGGGGGTGCAGTGTTAACCTTTTGAAACCAATGATCCCAATATGTCGGAGTTGGTGGAGGTAGAGAAGCATTTGGGGACAAGTGACAAAGCCTAATCTGTGCAACGATATTGTTGAGATTTGGAGTTTGGGGTAGTCGTGTAGCCACAAGCCTTAACTGCAGACATAAGGTGTTAGATTTCAAGAAGACAAGCTTTTAAAGTATGAGAAGAGAGGTGCTCTCGATTGGGAAAAGGCAGAATAGGTAGGGTGTCCGGTCTGAGTCTGGGAGGTCGGCGGTACGAACCCCCACCGAGTCATACAAAAAAACAGTACATATTGCTTCCTTGCTTAATGCTCAGCATTTGAAGGATAGAGCACAGAAAAGCAACCATAGTTGTCATCCATGGGGAGGAGGAAATTCCTCTTTGATTGACCAGCTGAGTGTGACAGAAAAGCTATGTCATAAAGATGATGTTGCTGGTATCCAGAGTGCTCTAGGTCAGGTAGGTCAAGTGCTGGAGCAGCGCGTCGCTGCATCCACTTTCCACCTGTACTCCAGGGGCCTCTGTCTGGCTATCCCCTAGAAGATGCCTGGCCCATCCCCACTCCTTGAGATGCTGATGAACCGACTGCAACCACAAGGCACATGGTTGCCCATTGGCCTCTGCCACTCATGAGACTCCCTCGATGAGAGATCTGGTGAGCAGGATCAGCATCAGGAAAACGAGGCACATGACAATACAGCCGCAGCCGACACTCACAAAATGATGCAGGTAACAAATCTCATTTGATTCTCTCTCAGTAACCGCTCATGAACACAAAGTCTGACAGCGATAGCCAAGGATTCTCTGAAGAGACCTGTGGCAAAGGAATTAAGTCTCAATCTCAGATCCTGGTCAGAGTCCAAGTCTCGCATCCATAGATCAAGACTGGAAGCACCAAGGACCTGAAGACTCGACTTCGTGCCACACCCCTAATCCAGTGAATCCATGACTCCCCAGGGCCAACGCAGATGTCTATTTGCCTCTGGCACACAGCCAGCAGAGACATGAATATCACTGCCAAGGTAAGTGAATATCTCTGTGACTTTAGGATCCTCACTCCTCAGCAAAATAGGTACAGAAAAGACAGCAGCATCCAAAATGTCATTGAAAGCCTGGATCTTATTTTTGACCGAGGAAACCCATAATCCCAGTGGCTCCGACTCCTCATTCAGCACCTCGAGGGCCCCCAAAAGTATATCCAGAGTCTCCCCAAAGATGAGTCCATCATCTGCGAAATCAAGTCAGAGATCTTGACATTCCCAAATGATTCATCGCAGCTTGATCTCTCCAACATCCTCCCCAGAACCTGTCCATACAAATGCTGAAAAGTGTGGGGGACCAGTACACACTCCTGACAAATGCGAGTCACAAGTGGAAATAAGTCGGAGATGGCATCACCACATGTCACAGCACTTTCAGTACCAGAGTATATAGTTCAGACATCAGATTTATCAGTTTTGGTGGCATCCCACGATGACCAAGAATCCTCCAGAGGGCATCCCGATTCACTGAATCGAATGCTTTGCAGAGATCAACATAGGCTGCAAGCAGCTCCTCCGAACCCTCGTCTGCGTTCGGTGAGGACCCGAATAGCAAGGATACAGTCAATCGTTGACCTCTTTGGTGTAAAAACCTGACTGCTCTGGGCACTGGTGCTCAAGAAGATGGTGGCGAACCCTATCAAGAATTATCCGTGCAAAGACCTTGCCCAGCACTGAGAGTAGTGTCACCCCTTGGTAGTTGTTGCAGTCCTGGCGATCACATTCCCTTTCCAGAGAGGGACACAAGACCCTCTTCCAGTCAGTTGGGATGATGCCTGTGTTCCAGGCAGAGCACAGAACGCATGCAATGACACGAGTGCAGCATTTCCACCAGCCTTGAGAAGTTCAGCATGGATGCCACAGATCCCAGGAGCTTTACCCCATTTCAACCGGTTCCCACAGCCTGTGTTTCCTCAAACGAAGGTGACCCCAGTTGATTGGAGGGTCAGCAATGGGGATAATAACAACCCTGAATCCAACTCAACAGCTGGTGGATCAGCCTGGTGCAGCCGCTCAAAGTAACCGGCCCAGTGGGCCTTCATCAGACTCCTCTTTCAAGAGCCCACCACCCACCGTTCTAACTGCAGTACACCGAGGATGGGCTTGGAAGAACGTAATTTGCGAATTCGCCTGCAAACAGGATGAGAGTCACATGACCACAGGTAATGCTCTACTCCCCACAGATTCCTCGCACATAGGCCTCCTTTGTCCACCCTCAGCACATGTACAGTTTTATGCCTCAAACTCCTTGAGCATCTTAGCTCTGCCATTAAGCCTGGCTCTGTGACTCTGGTCAATGATGTCCAGTATCTCTTGAGAGACAAAATTCTTCTTTGCCCAACGGTGAGTTCCACGACATCGTCCGGCAACATCAAGGATGGTGGGCTTGAAGGCACTCAACACTCTTCAGGATTCTCCGAACACGCAGACCCCCCAAAATCCCCTCTCAGCCTGTTCGCAAGCTCCTCAGATACCCTCTCATCACTGAGGTTGCCAACATCCAGCCTAAGCTGGGATAGTACCATTCTCCTGGATTTAAGCTGCAACTTCAGGATCAGTGAAGTAAAGCCGTGTGACTATATGTCTATTAATTACGTACTGTTTGAACGTTGCTTGATTCCTGACGACACATACATCTATTATTTATGTACTGTTGGAATATATCTTTCGACCCTTTAAATGCTGAGCCCCTTAGACCTGTACTGACCCTTTAAGGCCCTTTAACCCACAAAGACGCTTAAGACACGTAAAATCCTGAAAGACCATTTAAGACCCTGAAGACCCCAAAGACCTTGAAGACCCCTAAATACACTTCGAGACCCCAAGACCCTTCATACCTAAGACCCTTATAAGACCGCTTTTTCCTCAAAAAACATCGACACTTTAAACACCTTTTGATACCTTCACCCTTTCAACTTTTCATACCTTTTAGACCTTGAGAGGAGATTGGGACCAAATCTGTGCAGAGCGTTGGGTGCTGCCTAAAGCAGTCTCCTTGACCATGGGTACAATCCTGGATGGGTCGCCACTCCGACACGGGATACCAGATGCTGGCACTCATTTTTCCCGACCTTCGGAAGGATGACAGGCAGAGTCACCCCACTGGTATAAATTCAACAGCTGAGCGGGATTTAAACTCAGGATCCTCGGATCCCAAGTCCAACCACCCTAACCATAAAGCCAACACCAGGCCTACCTTGAGAACTAGACATTTACACCCTTTAAGTCCTTTTAGACCCTTTAGACCTTAACACCATTTAGACCCCTTGTATACCAGACAGATTGGACAGCTTGGACGCTTGACCATTTCGCGCTTTAGACCACATGGATCATTTTAGACACTTTGTCGATGCTTGAGAGATAGACCCTTTCGAACCCCCTCGACAAACTACTTTTGGAACATACCCTTTAGACCATCTAGATTCTAGAACCTTTTAACGCACACCACACAAACATCTATAGTCTTCATGCAAAACAGAGACTGTACATTATTTCAGCAAATGATGCACAAAACTCGACCTACCCAGTGTAGGTGTGGGTCCTCTGCTCGTAACTTATAAATCAAAAGAGTAAGTGTAAACACTGTACAAGAATTTAGTGATGTGTCTTCTGGAATATTGCATTCAGTTTAGGTCACCACATCTGAGGAAGGACATAGCTTCCATAGAAAGAGTCCAGAGTAGAGAGCAATAGATTGATTCCGGCGTTAGCTAGACTCTGCTATGAGTAGCTGTTGAAGGAGACAGGACTTTATTCATAACAAAGGAGGCGATTACAAGGACATCTGATAGAGATGCTTGAAATAATGAAGGGTATAGACGGAAGAAGTGCAAAAATTATTTCAGCAGAACAGACAGTGAAATGACCAGGATCACGTATAGATTTAGAATGAATAAGAGATGAGTTGCGATGACATTAAGGCACGGACCTTTCACTCAGAGAGTAATTAATGCGTGTAATAGTCACCCTGGAAATGTAGTGACAACAGAACGGTAGATAGGTTTAAACTGGAATAGATAGGTTCCTAAAGCATTGGGGATAGAGAAGGGTACTTGGATGGCAGAAAATATGCGGCTAATGGCTTCCTGCATCAAATTTCCTTGTGAAGTGTTATGGATTTATTACTGCAGAACACATATGAGTTATTCTTCTCTTTTGTTTTATTCCCAAAAAAATAATAGTAATAAATAAATAAATACATTTAAATGTTTGAGAGTCAAAGGATCAGACTAACAAGCTCAAATGAGCTAAGATCCTCGTCCTCTTAATGATGACGTCATAAAAACGAATATGACGTCATTGTGATGTACCAGGTTTGTGATAAATTATCTGTGGCTAATGCCCGGCTTGATTCCCGCAAACACAATTCAAACAGCTTGCCTAGTTTCGGAGATAATGGTATAGGCGATTTCCATTAGCGGTGATATTATGACGTCAACTTTTTTCTAGGAAGAATTTCCAAAATCGGAGATGGTTACTGCCTGCGCGTGGGCTTTCTGCATTACATGGCAAGTTTCACGAAGATCCGATGAAAACTCTGGTTGTGAAACAAAAAAATGTCAAAAAATAGGAATGACGTCATAAAAATTGATATGACGTCACAGTGATTGTTCATATGTGCGGTAATTCATCTCTGCTAATGCCCTGTTCGATTCCCGCAAATAGAATTCAAAAAAGCTTGCCTAGTTTTGGGGATAATTTTTTAGGCGATTTCCATGAGCGGAGATATTTGACGTCATAACTTTTTTTTTCTCGGAGGAATTTTCAAAATCGGAGATGGTTACTGTCTGTGCAGGGTATTTTTACATATATACGCAAGTTTCAGGAAGTTTCGATGAAACTGTAGGCTGTGAAACAAAAAAGTCCATGAGAAGAAGATGAAGAACAACAACGTGAGTAAGACTTAGAGATCCTCCGCAGGATCTAAAAATGAATATGACAAAACAAAACGAATGTTCAACCCGCTCTGCAAAAAAAGGACGAGATTTAAAGTGATCATTGTGAAATAAAAAAAATAAACACAAAAATTTTTCATTGACTTAGACAACTCATAAATATGGATATGGATTGCTAAGAATTGAAAAGATGTACTAAAATAGGAAGGGCAATGTTTGGAAAATTCAAAGATGTAACAAAAGCAAACTGCCTTTGTAGTGGGCAACTTAGCATAACAATTGTGAATTTTGTGAGGAAAGCACCAAATTTGGCACACTAGTAGCCTATAATATTATGAACAGATTTGGATATTGGGCCATCTCAAATTCAGCCGCTGATGCTGTGGCAGCCATTTTCCACTGCCATCAAAAATGTTGAGATGGCCCAATATCCAAATCTGTTCATAATATGATAGGCTACTAGTGTGCCAAATTTGGTGCTTTCCTCACAAAATTCACAATTGTTATGCTATATTTAGCTAAGTTGCCCACTATTGTGTTTGAGCAGGGAAGTTTACGATCGGTGTGTTTTCCCAGCAATGACATGTGACAGTCAAACATGTTATTGAACAAAAATGATGGAGCAGAAACTTATCATCACACAAAGACCCATTGAAAGCTGCTGCCTTAGCATAATCAAAATGGACAAGAGGAGAAATGAATGGATCAGACGGAAAAACAAAATTGGTTAACATTCTGGGGAAAAAAAAAAAATAGAGTTCATAGAACATGATACCCCACACAGGGTTCTTCAATTTTACTTCAATTTTAATAGAATAATGATTTTAACGATCGCGTTAAAAAAAAATCCGAAGGTTTATAGCACTACTGATGTAGTCCGAAATCAGTAATGAACACCACTCTTCTACACCACCAATTGAACTTCATTTAAATTGAAGTACTGCAAAACTTGAGGTCTTCGAAGTATTATGACTGTGTTGAGACTATAAGTTTTACAAGTTAATGGTAAAAGTGATGCAACCTACTGTGTCAATGTATATGTATGTATGTATGTATGTTCGGTGATTGGGAACTCCCTGGTGATATGCAAGATCCTTGTGATATTGCAATAAAAGGGGCCTTCTAGTTTAGCCCGTATCAGAACATGGCGTGTTGTCAGACTCTGTGGATCGCGTCAGCAATCCAGCTGATAAGTGTGCATATTACGGCCATAGAGGTGTGACAATGACCAGACGATTGTGTTATACAGTGTTGAAGTATATAAGTCAATTGAAAACAAATAAAGATTGGAAAAGTCGTGTAAAAATGGGGAAAATGTTGCTTTTGGCCTTTACGATGTCCTTATAACAGCAAGTTTCCTGTTTGGAATGATTTCCAATTGTTTCACTGCCAGGTAGGGAAAGTAAATTTTTTTTTTTTATCTCACTCCTCTCTGTGAATGTGCAGTCGGGACAAAATTCAGAGACAAATTACAGTCAAAAGAAAGGTGAATAAAGAGAGAATAGTGCAGTGAAGGGGAAGAAACAAACATCATAACGGCCCACCCTTGAGTTGCTCATGGCCACACAATGATCATACGATGTAGTGGCTTGTCGAGTATTTCAAGGTCTCGGTAATGGCGGAGGGTACACAAGCGGCTAGTTCTCGAGAACAGAGGCCGAAGTAACATCGATATGAAAGAGAAAGAGAGCCAACTTTACGGCATGATTTGAGCAGGGGGAGTTTTGAGGTGAGATTGGGAGAGTTGATAAGTCGGATAACTTTGGATTCAATTCTTGTCCTGTAAGAATGTGGAGCTGGAACCTCCCCAGATGTGAGAGCAGTACTCCCATACAAGGACAAATCGATCCTTTGGTATAGATGAAGCAACTGTTCAGAGGAGAAAACTCTTCAATATCTGAACAGGAATTGTAGTTTATGAGAGGTTGACTTCGCTATTTCCAGGATAAATTTGATGTTAGGGTAATACTTATTAAGTATTATTGTCTCACATGGTGTAATTATGGAAGCTTCAAAGGAGATTGGAGAGTTGAGAGGAGTTTTAAGAGAGATAGATGAGAAGAAATTGAATTTTTGAAGCATTAAACTTAACATGATTACATTTGCCCCACTCGGATATCTTATCCAAATCGGAATTTAAAGAGGTGCTGTGTGAAACGAGATGTAGATCGAATGAGGGAAGAAGGGGCAGATGGGAAGACATGGAGGAATGTAATGTCGAGTCATCAGCATACAGTGCATTTGGTTATTTGTGGAAGAAAGAAGGTCATTGATAAAAAGAAGGACGAGTGTTGGAGACAGGGGAGACGTTGAACCATCAACAATCTACGGAGATAGAGCGGTCAGAGAAAAAGCTCGATATGAGAGAGCAGAGTGAAGGAGGAAAAGCCGAAAGAGGGAAGCTTGGATTCAGACCCGATGCCAAACTCTGTCAAAGGCTTTTGAGATATCAACCTACAATAAAGAATTCTCCAAGTCTCTCAGAGAAAGAAGCCCAGACATTGGTATTAAAAAAAAAGAACATTCATAAAATTTAAACGAGGACAGACATGAACCAATTGCTTAACCCGCTTTTCGCTTCGTGTGCATGGGGTAAAAACTGAAATGGAATTGGACCAAACACGAAGCAAGAACGGACAACCAGTGGACAAACGATATTTAAAAACGGGCAACCTCTTGTAAAAACCCTGGAAGAAGCAGGTTTAGACCAAACACAAGATGGAGAGATTAAATTGAAAAATGTACCGGAGTACAATGGCAGCAAAAATTGCGCTGAATTGGACAGATTAGACCATGTTGAGTGGGGCTTTCTTCCTGCACTGAACTAACTGGGATGATCAAGTCATTGATTTTCTATTCGTCACTGATTATACCTTGTTGTTTTTCCATATTCTCCACTTCTATTTGTTTGTCTTTTTCATTAAAATGAGATTTCTATTCTACGAGTGAGATAGACTTGTCGAAGAAACGCCAACTCTTTGAATTTTCACAATATTAGGGTATATCATTGGTAAGAATTTTTTTTTTCCTACTTCGATATCGAAAATAAAAATCAAGCTTTGGCGTTTTTTGGACGATTT
>CM068953.1:42189047-42210184 GCA_035128595.1 Eptatretus atami | reverse complement strand
CATCAATATACTTACGAAATCTAAAGATTTCGTAAGTAATAAATACAAAAAAATAAATAAATTCAAGTGGGCGTGGCTCCGCTCACAAGGGGCGTGGGTCACCCTTCATACAAAAAGACACAACTAGACCATGATATCTAGCTTGTGTCCAAGTTTCATCAAGATCGCATTTCAAACGTCATGAGCTATGCTCTGGAGAGTCACAAACAGACAGGCAGACAGACACACAGACACAACGAAGTAGTGGTCACTGCTGGCGCCTACGAACTAACTGCTGGCACCCGCGAACCCAATAATATATATATATATATATATATATATAATATATATATATATATATAATATATATATATATATATATATACCAATGGGGTATGCTTGCTTACACGTTGTAAGCAATAATGAACCGTGCTTCACTATTGTCTCGGGTGCTCACCTGCATTTTTTTCTTTTTCATTTTTTATATTTTTCATTTACGGATGCTTTCTACGGTGCTGTGATTTTTCCTGGTGTATCGCTTTTGATGACTGTCGGCATGTGAAATTACCATGCTTCATTGTCTCGGGTTGCTCACCTGCATTTATTTTTTCATTTATTTATTTTCATGGGTTTATATATATTCATTTACGGATGCTTTTCGACGGTTCTGTGATTTTTCCCAGTATATCAGCTTTGATGTCTGTCGGCACGTGAAATTTCAGCTTTTTACATCACCCAGAAGGTATCGAACATCAATATCAACCAGTGAGTGAGTGAGTGAGTGAGTGGTTCGAAAGAACTTTATATGTTAGATGCATATATACATATATGCATACATACACATGAGGCTCTTAGCTCTTTTAATGGGATTTGTTCCTGAACAAAAAAACAGGGAAGATTGAACCCAGCAGAAGGTACGACAGTGGGATGAGGAAGGGAAGGATGGAAGAAACACGTCATCAATAAATATATAACTATCGAGAAGAGGATAATATCTAAGGTGCCTCACACCAGACTCAAACACAGACGGGAGTGGGAAATGAGCAACTTAGCTTGGTGGTTGTCGATGGAGGATGGCGAAGCAGGCACGACGAACCAGAGAGGCAAGACGACAAACAGGTGAACAGGAACAATGAAGGTGCACAGGCAGGATTATGAACAAGTAAGCAAGAATGATGAGCAGGAATCGGGAGAAGGCAGGAACACGAGCAGGAACCAGGGACAATGACGAAGCAGGGAGACTAACTGAAACACTTCTCCTCAGGTGGGGCAAACTTTGGCACTCCCCACGCCAAACAAACTCTCCCTCTCGAGCCCGCAGAACCCCAAAAACTCCTCCCCTTGCTCTCGGGACAACACCTCCACTCCTGAGGTGATCCAGGCTCCTCCCGTTCGGGGATGACAGAACTCCTCCCTTCTTTCTCTAAGACCACACCCAGCCCCCACCCGGTGATGTCACAGGAGGCTGCACATACATTTGCCTCACTTCAAACCCTGACTAATTATTACCATCCATCACCCTCCGCATGATACACATTTAAACAGGGCAATTCTTAAGCTAACATGTCCCTCCTTAATGCATCAAGATTGGCGAACTACCTGAATACGGACCATACTAAGCTTTACATTTCTACTTGTTGCAAGGTAATATCTGCACCTTCCTCACAGATGTAACGATATATATGTTACGATGACTGGAAAATGTTCTTACCATTTATATTTTAGAGCAATTTGCAGTCATAGTAGTTAGATATCTATGAGAATGTTGCTGAAGGTGTTTTTTATTCACAAAAACCCCAATCTAATTTCTCATTCATCATTTCTTCAGCACAAAACCGACTACAATATTCACATTTCTGGTACTTGCTTGTTGCCATGGACAGTGACTAATGTACAGCAAGCCTTTCTGTAAACACCCACTAAGAGGATTCCATCAAGTACAGGGTGTTTCAAAAAGATTGATTCAACTTTGACTTCCTGCTATTTCTTTGTTTTTTAACCTCTACCGTCTTCCTTTTCAGGGTTTGGTGGTGTTATCATAGTATTTATTCTCTGGGATTTCTAGCTCCATCGTTCAACTATGCCATTTACAGTGAAACAGAAGACAAAAGTGGTTGCTCTGTGGTATGACTAAATGATATGTAGACACCCGCCGCGGAGGTTCTTCCAGGAATACGACCTCAGGATACGTGATGGACCCACAAATTGTGCCAATCAATGTATTTTGAAACATTTTGAGTGCAATGGTACAGTGCACAACCAGAGCAAGGGCAACAGTGGCAGGCCAGCATCAGTAACCTAGAGCCAAGCCAACATCGACACCGTGCAGGATTCAGCAGTGCACAGTCCCAAGAAGTCCCACCGTCGGTGCTTCCGGGAGCTTGGTATCAAACCAACACCAATCTGGTGTATCCTCATGAAGGAACTGACGTTTTTCCCATAAATAATCTTTATTAGGCATAAACTGAGTCAAGATGACATGAGAAGGAGACTTGATATGTGCAATTGGCTCAGTGATAGGATGGAGCAGTATCCAAACTGGATCAACCTGATCTGCTTCAATGATGGAGCCCATTTCCACTTGAACGGTGCCATCATCATCCACAACAACATTTTCTGGGAGATCACAGGATCACCTGAGGAGATCACTGAGAGGTACCTGAAAGGGCTTAAGGTCACATGCTTCTGCACCTTCAATGCCACATGGGGAATGCTAGGGTCTTACTGTTTTGAGAATGACAACAGCAGGATGGTGACGATCAACGGTGAGTGCTACCGGGCCATGCTCCAGAAGTTCCATAATGATCTAGCCCAAAAGGTCACCCCAAACCAGCTCAGCATGACCTGGTTTATGCAGGATGGTGCATCTCCGCATTTAGCCGGTGACATCATCACTTTCCTGTGGCAGCTATTCATAAACCGCCTTGTTGCCCTGTGTATCGCTCATGACTGGGCATCCCATAGCCCAGACTTAAACCCTCTGGACTACGGTTTCTGGGGGGCTGCCAAGGGCTCTGTCAACACCAACCGCCCTGCCACACTGGATGATCTTAAGCAGGAGGTGTCAGACTACCTCCAGGCAGTGCCACATGAGACCTACAAGAAAGTTGGGCAGAACTTTGGAGTCAGGATCAATGCTTGTCTGAACACCGAGAATGGCAATTTCAAGGATTTTGTGTAAATGCCAATTTCAGACCTTGGACTCACACTAACTCCAGCAGTGACTTAATGCAATAGCAATACAATGTCATAAGCTTTCAAGAAATGTTTGGTTCACGTTCCTGAGGTTTCTGTTTCTTTGTAAATAAACATTTAAATTTGCATCACTCTTTTTGAAACACCCTGTATGTGCCTATAAACAGGTTATTTATAAGTGATTATGTTTCTGACTGCTGGTAGGGTTCAAACACTTTAATTCCTTTGTGTCGGAGCATTAGTAATAGTCTGATACTCAATTTAATCAGTAATTTTCAAGATGTCAAATCTGCAACTTATTGATTGAAAATTAAGGTTGGCAAACTTTACTTTTAGTAGAATTCGTCTTATACTATTGTCAGAATTATTCCAATCAGAATTTGTGTAATACTTTTGTCAGAATTAATCTAATCATAATTAGTTTAATACTTTTGTCAGAATTAGTCGAATACTTTTCCTTCCAGGTCCAGTGCATAATCGCTGACATTATAGTGCAGATCAGTTTGATTTGTTGGTCGACGGTTGTTAGTCACTGGTTGTTGGTCGATATTTGAGATCCCACGGTGTCTTTCGTGAAGAGTAGGAGAGTTATTGCCGCACTATGAACAAACTACAAAATCTTTCCAAAATCACCTCCAGTCTAATGTCAGGCCTGGCCAGCCCCTTCATGAAAGATTTGGGCCAAAAACGTTATTTTGGCAACTCCGCAAGAATATGGAAATAATTGGGGCCATTAAAAAGGTAGTAAGTAGTAGTAGTAGTCATCGTATTAGTAGTAGTAGTAGTAATCAGCTGAAGAATGCACAAAATCTTGTTCTTTTTCTAGTTCTTGCTAAATTAGCAAAACATATTCTGAATAAATGTAAATTTAAAGTAAACGTTCCACAGTTGTGGCGTTTATGAGCTGGAATATGGATTTCACAATAATTTAAGAAAGTTTAATACAAGAGGGTAAGTCAATAATGTGTGTGATAAACAACGGCCTGAGCGACCAGTGTCTGATGCTACAGAGGTTAATGTGGCTGGGAGTGACGGACTGATACACGAGGATAGGCATGTATCATTAGAAGACATAGCCATCATCGTATAATCTATCCAGTGGAACAGTCCATAAATGCTGTAATCCAAAAAAGTCCAGTAATCCATAAAATCCAGTCTAACAGTCTGATAAGAGGTCCAATTGGCAGTGCAGGAAGAGATCAGGGACAAACCAACTTTCAGAGATTCATCAGTGAGTGCCGGGGAGTGCTTTTGGAAAATATATTATTTTGGAAAAAATTGTTTTTTTTTTAAAGTTTCAGTCTTCTGGAGTTTTTTTGTAATCTCTCTATAGTGCCTCGGCCTTTGTCGGTATGTGAAAGGTAATAATATGGAATAGGCAAAGCCTAGAAGCGAACGTAGAATTCTTCTTACATTCGATGCTGCAATTTCCGGTTACTTCGGCCTGGATTCGGGATCAGCGATCAATAATGTAAATCACGATTCAAATTATTTTTTGATGATGCGGGAGATATCTTTATTATAAAATTAGGTAGACTTAAAACTGCTAGAGTATTTACTCTCTAGTTTTGTTGTTAATTTTTTAGTCATAAATGTGTGATTGGGTATACTATAGATCAAATTAATTATTTGTGCATTTCTATAACCGTGATAACACTACTGCATACTACTTCAACATTACTTCACAACAACAACTACACCGCCTAGAACAGGATCTCATCTAAAAAAATAAATATTACCTCAACATTACCTTCACAACAACAACTACACCGCCTAGAACAGGATCACATCTGAAAAAAAAATAATATTACCTCAAATTACTTCACAACAACTACAACACCGCCTAGAACAGGATCTCATCTAAAAAATAAATATTACCTCAACATTATACCTCAACATTACCTTCACAACAACTACACCGCCTAGAACAGGATGTCATCTAAAAAATAAATATTACCTCAACATTACCTTCACAACGACAACTACACCGCCTAGAACAGGATATCATCTAAAAAAATAAATATTACCTCAATATTACCTTCACAACAACTACACGCCTAGAACAGGATGTCATCTAAAAAAATTAATATTACCTCAACATTACCTTCACAACAACAACTACACCGCCTAGAACAGGATCTCATCTAAAAAAAATAATATTACCTCAACATTACCTTCACAACAACAACTACACACCTAGAACAGGATCTCATCTGAAAAAAAAAAAATCCTCAACGTTACCTTCACAACGACAACTACACCGCCTAGAACAGGATCTCATCTAAAAAAATAAATATTACCTCAACATTATACCTCAACATTACCTTCACAACAACAACTACACCGCCTAGAACAGGATGTCATCTAAAAAATTAATACTAGAAGCGAACGTAGAATTCTTCTTACATTCGCTTCTGACTTTAACCTATAACTTGTTCACAACTGTATACGCAATTTCCGGTTACTTCGGCCTGGATTCGGGATCAGCGATCAAATAACGTAAATCACGATTAAAAATTATTTTTTGATGATGCGGTAGATATCTTTATTAAAATCAGTGGAGAAATATACACCATGTCTGATATTATTTGGGGTCTTTCATGTCTCCGACGATGCCTTTATCTCCCGGCATGCATCATTCCCCATGACAAAAAACCAGAAGCAAAAAAAAACCGGAAGCAAAAAAAAATCGGAAGCAAAAGGGTCATAGCCAACGACACGGATTCCAAATTGCCAGTAAAATTGGGTTGTTGTTGTTGTTGTTGTTGTTTCCTATTCTCTCATGTGCACGCGTTAAGTATGAAGCTCACTACATTATAAAACACAGAACAATTAATATTTGAATAAATCATGATTTCCCAAAAAAATTACAAAAAAGGTTAAAAAAGAGCCATTCGAAAGAAAGTATAACGTCAACTTAATGAAGTTTAATTTAAAGTGTTGCCAGTTTAACATTACTGTCTAACATGTAAATATGTCTTCAGAAGGCGAACTATTCTTGACATTTATAATTTGGCAGAGAGTTACATGTCTGATGTCCATTATATAATTTAATAATTAAAGCTTGATAACCTATGTCTGGTGTTGGCTTAATGGTTCGGGTGGTGGGCTTGGGATCTGAGGGTCCTGAATTCAAACCCTGCTCAGCTGTTGAATCAATACCAGGTGGGGTTAACTCGACCTGTCATCCTTCCGAGGTCGGCAAAACGAGTGCCAGCATGCTGGTGTACTGTGTCGTAGTGGCGACCCATCCAGGATTGTGCCCAATAGCCAAGGAGTCTGCTTAAGCAGCACCCACGCTCTGCACAGAGTATGGACCCAATGGATGGATGGATTGAGAACCTGCTTACTTGCTAAGGTGATGCTTCCCAAAGTCTTAATCAAAGTGTGCATGTGCTTGTCTCTCTAGTACCTATTTGCTGGATGCAACAGACATCTTAAATTGCAATGATGCAAAACAGTGCACACAAGATTGCAGCCAAAGGAAATATAGGCTTTCTGGTAATTGCACGGTGCACTTAATCGGCAGAGTCATGGCAAAGTCCCGTGCACTAGTGAGATTGTATTACTGCATCATCTGAGAACAGTACTGCACTCTGGAATAGCCCCAACTATGAATTTATAGTTGCTTTCTTGTACAAGACATGTCAGCATCAGCACATTTGCAGAATGAAGTAGAAATGGAGCATTTGCCCACATTATTGCATCTTCCCCGAGAGTAGGTGCTGCAAGAATATCTTGATGGTAGTCACAGCTGTTTGACATATTTCTAATTACATTTTGAATCTGATGGTAGAATCACGCCAAGAAGGCCAAGGACGAACTCCCTGCGGTGCCAATCACAGTTCACGTGGAGCATTCTGGTATTGAAAATGCGCTGGAATGGGAATGTAGCGCGCTTGCACGCAGTAATCCATTTCCCCATCATGCGGATTTGCTGAGGTTCGATGTCTCGCCTTGGCTTCCCAGCTGAGAGGCGATTCTTCACAGGAAATATTGGAGGGCATCAGGACAGAAAATCAAAATCCTTGAAAGATGGATGAACCTCAGGGGGATGTCTGCAGCTATTAGAGTTTGATGATATCTGTATCTTGATGAAATTTCGCTCTCTTCCATTGATGCAACATTTTCCATTCTCCAAAGCTGGTGGATCATTGATGAATGCATCGCAGTTAATTTTTCTTTCATATTTCTGCAGTTTTGCTTTTGAAAGTTGTTTTTCTGGAAAACACTTTCTTCAATCTGTGATATCGTTGCATTGGTTCACCTGTGGATGTTCTCCCTGCTTCATATATCATGAAGAGAACAGAGCACTTACGAGTGAGTTTCACATGGATTATTGTCTATCTTTACAAAAAAAAACATTTTACCAAAATTGCAAGTTTCTGCAAACTTACATCAATAATTGAGACGAACGAACATCTGAATCCACTCCTCTGACAGGAATCATTTATCTTATGCTACACCAAATCTGAAAAAGGTTCGACCAGAAGACAGCGGTTTTGCTGCGAACTTATCACCATGATATTGTGATAGAAATCCAGTGTGGAGAATCCATTTACATTTTCAGGTACAATTCGTGTCAACAGCACTCCAAGGCAGCATTCTTTGGCATATGCCTTGTAGTTTCCAAGAGATACATGGTTAGTGTTGTGGAGCATAGTTCTGGCTTGGTAGTCTTTTTCTCTTGTATCCTTGAACGGTTGACAGGACACCCACAAGTCTTGAATGTTTCTGTGGCTGTGAACCAACCCTAAAGAGTTATCTGTGCTCCATCGTGGAGCGCTGTAGGTCAGGTCAGGTCAGGTATGGGAGCATGCGCAGGAGCAGCGCGTCGCTGCGTCCACTTTCCGCTGGTACTCCAGGGGCCTCCATCTGGCCATCCCCCAGGCAAATGCCTGGCCCATCCCCAAATCCTTGAGATGTCGATCAAACTGCTGCAACCACGAGGCACGTGGTCGGCCCATTGGCCTCCTCCACTCATGAGAACTCCCCTCGCTGAGAGAATCTGGTGAGCAGGATCAGTGTCAGGAAAATGAGCCACGTGTCCATGCAGCCGCAGCTGATGCTCACGACTATACAGGTAATAAATCTCATTTGAGTCAATCTCTGCAACCGCTCGTTGGACACAAAGTCCAACAGTGATAGCCAATAATTCCCGAAGAGAGCTGGGACCAAAGGAATTAAGTTTCATCTCAGATCCCTGATCAGAGTCCAAGTCTCACATCAGTAGAGCAAGACTGGAAGCACCAAGGACCTAAATACTTTGACTTTCATCTCCCATACGGTACCGGCAGCAACACACCCATGATCCAGTGAATCCATGACTCCCGAGGCCCGACCCAGACGTCTATTGACCTTGGCTCACAGCCAGCAGAGACATGAATATCACTGCAAGGTAAGTGAATCTCTCCAAGACCTCAACATCCTCGCCACAAACATGTACAGACAAGACAGTACAGCACCTCGGGGGCCCCCAAAAGGATATCCAGTCTCCGCAAAAATGACTGCATCATCTGCGAAATCAATGTCAGAGAACTTGATATTCCCAAACGATGCACCACAGCTTGATCTCTCCGACATCGTCCCCAGAATCCAGTCCATACAAGTGCTGAAAAGTGTGGGGGCCAGTGCTGTCGGGCAGGGCAGAAACAATTTGGTCAGGGTGTCGGCACACAATGGCCTACTCTTTCGAAATATGCCAAATGAGATATTTAACATTCATCTGAAAATGCTAGCAGATGAGACACCGAGTTGAACATCCCTCGAAAGGATCTAACTCCTTGACTGTGAAGCACCAAGGTGACAGTTTATAGTTGGGTCAAGAATCAAATCTGTACGAGAAAGCTCAAAAGTGAGTGCACTACTTCTGCGGTATTCAACCAGATCCGGATTTGTTGCAGTACTTACATTTCAGTTATCGCCAGGTGTTTTGTCATGACATGTATTCTTGTTTGCATTTTTTTTTGTGTGTGTGTATTTCTTAACAACATTAAGAAGTGCTCTGATTGTAATTAGCCGACAGAAGTGTGGATAATCACAAGAAAAGGTCCGAACATGTCGAAAACATAGCTCATCAGTCTGTTTACTCAGAATTGATTGAAAATTGCAAAGAAGCCATGGGTGATGACTGACCTGTAAGAATAATAATAATATTTTAGTAATTAAGTAACAAACCTATGAAATTAAGCTGATAATGTGAGGTTTTTATGGGTCTAAGGGAAGACTAAAGATTGAAATCTTTAAATGATATTTTGGAGATATGGTGAGTATTGTGGGAATTTTGATAATGCATAAAAACCTGATTGTTGTCGTGTAGAAAGCCATGATACAGCTATATACAGTACGATCATCATTTAAATACGTTGTACAAAAAAGAAGTGGAATATTAACTCCTCTGATCCACATTTTCCACCTCCCCTACCCAACTGGTGGACCTTAGGGAAGAAGGGGACGGGCCTGGTTGTCACGTGCATCCCCAGCACTTGTTCATATATGTAACAAGGAACATGCCGTGCATGATTGGCACACCTTTACCGATGCCTAGTCTTGCCTGCGCAAAACCATTTCAACAGTTACTACTCACCCCATCTCTATTTCTTCTTCTTGTTTTTTTCGACTTCTCCCATTTTTACTTGGGGTCGCCACAATGCTGGATGATCACCCTTCTGTATCTCCTCCTGTCAATCGGCCATTCTTATTCCAATCTCACAACTAAATATCTTGCCACTACATCCTTACATCTGATTTTTGGCCTTCCTGTTCTTCTTCCTGGCAATCCCATTTCCATCACTCGCCTCACCACATAATCTTCCTCTCTCCTCATCACATGATCAAACCAATTTCTCTCAAATATGCATTGTGATACCTACCTGAAAGACTGACCATCACAATCTCGTTCATTTTCGTCTTTTTGACAACTTGTGAGATTTCATGTGTACATTATGTAAAGTTGGCAGGTAACAGCTCAGTAGGTCTACTCCCAAATTTGATTTGCCCACGCTAATGCTGATAATAAATAAATAAATAAATAACAAGTTCAACCAATTAATTAAATAATTGGCAACCTGTTAATTTAAATCTGAACATCTTTCATTCCGAACAAAACCACAAATTCCAAAATCCCATAACAAATGAGCACTTAGAAATAGGAAGAGAAAAGATGCCTTTTAGCCTCTCGTTCCATTTATCATCGAAGGAAATTGTTACCCGATGTCAAAAGATTTACAATGGTAGATTTCCATGCCCATGAAAGGAGAAACAGAAAGTTATTTGAGGTAAGAAGACGTCCAAAGCAATTGCAGTATATGGCGTATCAGTGATACAAGGCAGAAGAAACACACACCTGAGAGAGGAGATGCTCCATCAATATTTAAAAAAAATAAATTTAAAGGAAATTTGTTCTGAACCACATTATCTTGTAAAACAGCTTTGCCGTGAGTACTGTTTCTCAGCAGTCAGATTTCCAGAAAGGATTGACATTCTTGATGTCTGAGGATGCTGTAATGAGACCTGAAACGGGATGCATTTGTAATGCTGACATCAGAAAACCCTCATGAGTGTGCAAAATGACTTTCCTTGTGAAACTGTCAAAAACAAACGTCACCGATGACGACACTCAATTCCACCTTTACATGGTACTATGATTATGACAAATGATTCTATTTTGCTGTCACCCTGCTAAGCATTTTGATACGCAATTCCGATATATGAATTGTGAAAAGTGCTGAGAAGTTTCTCACGGTGTAGATATTTTTATTTCCATTGAAATGCTACATCACCACTATGGGTGTAGAATTCAGCTCCGAGAATAATCAAACCATTTTGGATAACCGAGCTATTCAAAACATTAGAAATTTTAGTGTGATTGAGGGATTTGTCCAAGAAGCTTGCACGACCTTTTTCATTGTTAGGATGATGATGATGAATCAGTTCTTTGAGAACTGCTGGTTGCATATTGGTTGTTGTACTTGCACACTACCTGCAGCTATTCTACCTGAGTGGCATTGTCATGAACACTCTAACGCCTCCCCCCTCCCCAACCCAGCAAATGATGCTACCCACAGCCAATTTCTGCATATGAAAGAAGTGCCAAGGCAGTTAGATTGACATACTCTGCGGCATAATGATTATAGCATCTGCTCTGAGTCTGGAAGATTGGTGGTTGGATTCAAACACTGGCCAAGTCATACCAAAGAGTTTAAAAATGGGACATGTATGTACATGCTGCCTGCCTCCTTGCTTGATGCTCAGCATTTAAAGGATAGAGCATGGACAAACTCTGTAGGTTAGCATTCATGGGAGGAGGAAATTTGTTCTAAATTGCCCAACTGATTGCGGATACAAAAGCAATGTCATAAAGATGGAGTCTCTGATATCCAGAGTTGATCGGCAAAATATACAGCTCAGCAAAAGCTGCTCCTCCAGGAGCCATTATCAATTGCTGTGACCCAAAAAATTCTGGGTTTTTTTCCTCTCTAGTAGCTAAAGATGGTTATAGACTATATTTGTTGCTGTTATTGCATCATTTTGAAGCAAACACAAATATCAATGTGACAATGGCAGCTCAATGCTTGTGTATCTGTCTGTCCAGGATGGCAGTGTGCGAACATGATACAATGTCGTGGAGCAAATCTTAATGAGCAGGCTCACTTCAACCGAATTGCAAGAGTAACGAGGTAGCAATATCTCATTTAGTAATCCAGTCTGATTTGTAAAACTTTTAAATCCCATTGAGGTGATTGACGAAACAATTTGGGTGGGAATGAAATTATATTTATTATTATTTGGGACCAATTATACAAAAAGGTAAATTTAAATTTACAATGATTCAGGCAATTAATATGAACAATGAATTTAAGAAAGTCTTACATCGTATGCTTACACACCCTAATTATGCGTACACACAAACACAGACACAGATGGCAAAAATGGGGAATGAGGGTTACTTAAGCCTCAGCATCTCTCCATGAAACAACATTTCTTAGTTCTCTGCTATTTCTGAGTCAGGAAGACTTCAACTCATCCAGGAGTTGATCTCACCCAGAACTAAATGGCTGCAAAATCAGGTTGAGCAAACAGACTACATTGTACCAAAGGATGGATAGGACCACAGCAGCTCCTGAACTGCTGACAAATGGGAAAATGTTCCCTGACATATCCCTCCAGCACAACTGATCTATCTTAGAGGGTTCAGCATCCCTCCCCCCACACCTCCCCTCCCCTCATGTTAACAGTGCTTCACGCCGAAGCCTCTTAAGCTAGTCAAGGCAATATCCACTCTCCAAGCTCTCAAATGGTTTTGTGGAGAATAGATGAAAGACAGACAAAAAACACAAGCTCACCTTGAAGTACCACACACCGAGACTCAGGCTATTTTGACTCGGAAGACCGGCGCATGGTGGTTGAGATGAGAAGGATACTCATATCCCATTATATACCCATATGCTTTAATAGTTCCTTCTTAAAAGATAGCACAGATCTTTCTTAAAGGTATCGTGGACAAAGACAGTACTTAAACTTTCATCTACATAATATACACTTGTAAAACCAATAAATATTTCGACATTCTAAAGTTAAAGAAAATACAGCACAACTCCATGATTCTGCATCCTATAATTCAAAAACACAGCATATTGCTTTTCACAGCACAGCACGAGCAGCACATTTTCCAGCCAATCATAGCAGGTCTTGTTCGGCAATGCCAGTGTGGACATTGAGAAGGTTTTTTTTAGATCAGAATTTGCACATGATGTGATGAACATGACACATATGTGAGTAAGGCCTACAGTATGTGATTCAGTGGCATTCCATGAAAAGGTTTCTTGGTCACAAAAGATTTCAGTGGCATCTGTGAAAACCCAACAAGGAAACAGACCCGGAGGTCACAAAAGCAATCAAATGCAATGTTTTGATAAAAATGACAATCTATACACGAATAAATGTCAGTGTGTGTGTGTGTGTGTGTGTGTGTGTGTGTGTGTGTGTGTGTCAGTGTCTTTCTTCCATAACTCTAAAACCATGAAACCTAGCAACCTGAAACTTTGCATTCATACTAAGAAAAGAGCAAGGAAGTGCAAGAGTGAAAATTGGGTGTTTGGATAAATTAAAACACCCCTTTTGAAGATTATTAACGGCCTTATTTAATTATATCCTTTATCAGGTGCATCCTCGGTAACCGCTCACTATGGGGCCTCAACGCATATCCGAGGTAACATTGCTGGGGTCTGAAGCCGCCATGTTTTTTGGCCTGCTCAACCATGCCTTGACTTGGAACAGGCTGCAACGATTTCTTAACAACAAAGATTTTTTTGACCTTCCTCACTCATATTAACGAACGCCTGTTCATCATAGTTATGAATCGCTGTTTACATCACTTTTGTAAGGATTATAGTTTTCAAATTAGGAGCTTGGAGCAATTTCATGCATTATATGATCCGATTTTCCACGAATTTTCCTTCCTCCACGAATGTAGGAATGTCCAAAATTAACCAGCTTCATTGAGCTGCAAGATTTAATGCATTCACTGCAAGACCTCACACCCTGTCCCCAAGAGGGACTTCCTATCTTTTGGGTCTGCCAGATCTGTGTCTATATTTTTGGAGGTTTTGCGAGGTGCTCGACAGGGAATCAAAGCAAATGTAGTAAAAAACGGATGTTTTCAAAAAAAGTTATAATGTTTGCATGGACCCGACCAATGTATCACATGACACATGCACAGATAAGCAGGCAACATGGCAGATTATCTGCAATGTTTGTTTCACGAGTGATTGAACTTTGCGATGTCTTCAGGGTTGTTCTGCATCAAGGAGCAACTATTGTGTGGATAAAGTCATTATTTGAATGAATTAATTTTCTTCCATTCACTGCTGCGTGTGCGTTGAAGACCGGCTTTAAAGTTAAAGGTATCTTATATGGTATTCAGCAACAGCCTAACTAACCGTTCCTTCTCAACAATTTAATTGGAGTGCTTGAATGAGTGCTTAAGCCACTTGCCAAGCACCCACTGTAGATAGCGGTACCGCGCTATGTCATTCTGAGTGAATCGTTCACTCACTACGGACGCTTTTGTCATGCCACATCACCCTGAGCGAGTGGTTCATGCTCCGTCTCCCTGAGCGAGTGGTTCGTGCTCCATCAACCTGAGCGAGTGGTTCAAGCTCCATCACCCTGAGCGAGTGGGTCGTGTTCCAACACCATGAGCGAGTGGGTCGTGTTCCAACACCCTGAGCCATTGGTTCGTGCTCCAACACCCTGAGCGAGTGGTTTATGCTCCGTCACCCTGAGCAAGAGGTTTGTGCTCCATCACCCTGAGCGAGAGGTTCATGCTCCATC
This sequence comes from Eptatretus atami, assembly GCA_035128595.1. Taxonomy (NCBI): domain Eukaryota; kingdom Metazoa; phylum Chordata; class Myxini; order Myxiniformes; family Myxinidae; genus Eptatretus; species Eptatretus atami. The sequence goes on along the minus strand of CM068953.1, from coordinate 42,195,676 downwards.
ACCCTGAGCGAGAGGTTCATGCTCCGCCACCCTGAGTGAGTGGTTCATGCTCCATCACCCTGAGCGAGTGGTTCATGCTCCATCATCCTGAGCGAGTGGTTCATGTTCCATTACCCTGAGTGAGTAGTTCATGCTCCATCATCCTGAATGAGTGGTTTGTTCTCCATCACCCTGAGTGAGTGGTTCATGCACTGTCACCCTGAATGAGTGGTTCGTGCTCCATCATCCTGAACGAGTGGTTCATGCTCCATCACCCTGAACGAGTGGTTTGTTCTCCATCACCCTGAACGAGTGGTTCATGCTCTGTCACCCTGAGCGAGTGGTTCGTGCTCTGGCATCCTGACAAAGTGATTCGTGCTCCATCACCCTGAGCAAGTTGTGAAATAACACCTGATTTCCGAGCCGTTTGCCGTATTTACGTGTTTTCTAAATTACCGAACCAAATGTTTTTTCCCATCCGTTACACGTAGCTGTTATAAAGATTAATGTTTATGAACATATCTCTGAAACGTCTAGCGTGGGCTTTTCGAGGTATGCTGCACATGTGGGCTGAATTTGGCAGTTTGTCCTTCCACTTCATCAAAGCTAAGTTTTTTCAGATCTGATCCGCCATATGTGTCTTTCTGTTATATTTTAGTCCCTGCGTTTCTTTTTTTGTTTTTGTCCAATTTTCCATGTAAAATCATACCTTGTTCTGCTGAATTGTTGAAATGACTGTGGTGAAGCAGTTTATATGAAACAACTTACCTTCTCTTTCTGGAAGGCAAACCCGATTATAGGTAACCTCAGGTCATTCCACAAAGCCCATAATAAATGCATGTCCACTCTCAGGAAAGCCAGAAAACAACATCTGTCCAACCTCAATGTTGAACTTTCAAACTTGTCTCTCTCCTGTAAAACCTGGTGGCACATTGTTAAGTCTGTCTGTAGAGTCTGGAATCTCCCCTCCTGGAAAGATTTCATTACACAGTAGACATAAAATCCTTCCTTTTCTCCAACAGCCTCATATCAGATCTTCAATTTGGATTCAGATCAGCAACCCATTTCTGGTGAAACTTCCAAAATCCAGTCACTGCTCACCTGCACTCATTCATTCCTTTTTTTCCCCCACCTGTGGACTGATTTCCACATTCTCGTCAATCTCATTCTTCCCTCCAGGTCTTCAAGACTACCATATCAGATCACCCTTCATCAAAAACCATGATGGTTTCTTCCCTTGTTAAACCATTCCCCAAGCCCACCTCCTTCCTTCCTGTGAGTTTTCTTCAGTATCCATCTTGCCCACCCCTTGTGTCCTTCCACAGCCCCCATTCCTCCTCACATCCCTTATATGGCGAAGTCTTCCTTCATTTTGTTCCTCAACCCTGCTTTTGGTGTGTTTCTCCCCTCTGTCTCCACTGTTCCTTTTGTTTTGCTGTATCCTGATCCGTTCTGTACTCTTGCTCTTCCATGAGCCTTGACTTCGTATATAAAAAAAGAAAAAAAAGAGAAGATATCTGTCATGAAATAACAGAGGGGCTGTTTATCGACAGCTTCAAAAACCCCAGCAACATGTGGTGATTCTCTGCTGCCCAAGGATACCACATATTTTTGGCATGTAGCAGGAAAGTTTGAGGAATGTCTTGGACAATTTGGGCCACAGTCTATCAGAGAACTCAAAACAACTCGCTCGGCGCTCCCATTGGCTTATGCATTCAAATTTGGCCACACTGTTCACAGTCTATTTACACAAGAAGATTTATGGAGGAGCTTGTATATGTGGGGTGTGACATGTAGATGTGGTTTGTAAATAGTGCGAGAAAACATGGAAGAAATACGAGTTCCCTTACAAAGAACGCGGATGCAGGAGGAGGCCAATAGGCCCATCAAGCCTGTGCAATGGTTGCCAACTTTTGGCTGTTTGTCCATGCTCCAACATCAGACAAGGAATCAGCACATACAAGTCCTTAGTATGACTTGGCCGTGGTCGAGTTTAGTACCACCCGACCTCCCAGACACAGACTGGATCCTCTAACCGTTACAACACTGACTCTGGTTAATTGTGATTATCGTCTTACACTCTTTGAACTATCATGACTTGGGGAATAATTTTACAACAGTTTATTTTATCAATGTGCTTTCGCAACACAAAAAAGCAATGCGAGTGCTGTAAGACACTCCAATTTAACATAGGTCACCAAGCAACAGAAGACTCACCAGGTGGATGCACAAATGACTATAGTTTTCTGTTGCAAGGCTATAAAAATATGCTTCCTTGAATCAGGAATATAGTTATATTTAATGTGTCAGCTTTGAACAGAGACCAGCTTTATGGATCTGATGGGATAAAAATAAATACTGGATCATCCCCAAGGATGAAAATCGTGCCTGGAATTTATGGGGCAAGTGTTGCAAACAGAACCCAAAATAGCTTCCCAGAGCAAGTAGAATCCACCAATTGGATCGACCTTGAGTGGCAATAAAAAGCAAATAACACTGAGAAGCACTTGTACACAAACATGGCACAGCAAATGATATTTCACAAATGAGGAAAAGCTTACAAAAACGTAAGTAAATTACATAGTCCAGATTAAAGTGTAATCTGAACTGAATAAGATAACTATAAACTGACCGAAAAGATAGACCAGAAAGCATCTCCAAATGAAAAACCTGTCCATGCCTGCTTTGTCCTCGAACTAAACCTGACCGACAGTTAAAAAAAACTTTCATTTTATCAATTTGTGGTCTCCACATTCTCATTATAAAGGTTTGTTGAAGATTTGATGACAAATTGGTGAAAATGTTATGGTCTGGATGTTATCACTGCAGGAAAGCGCCTCTGAATGTTATGTTATGGCTTGGATGTTAAATTATGGCCTGGATGTTTGAAATGTTATGTCCTGGATATTATCTCTGCGGCAAGTAAAAATGTTATCTCTGTGGGCTCTTTTGTATATGTGGGGTGCATTGGAGACAACCTCCGATCAGCGCATCACGGGATCTTCCTCGAAGAGGTTTTCTCGCTACTGCTGGGAGCCAATGGCCAGCTTTCCAGGGGTCCCTTGCAGAGTACAACAGCCCAGATTTACAATCAAACTGGTCAGAACTGTGAGAGCAAGAGCTGTCCTCGACAGTCTCGCAACCTATGGAGGTGTGTTGGCATGTGGTGTCCTTCGGCCGTTGGGCCCAAGCTTTCCCCCTCAAGGGATTGGTCAACATTAGTCTCCACTTAGCAGAGCATTGCAATGACCTCCCCCGGTGAGTGGTGCTTGGACCCACGGCCTGGGACCTCACGACGGAATTATCACCACCTCCACCAATCGGTGCCAAGTGAGCAAGGCTTTTCTACGTCACTGGGCGGGGCATCGGGCGGCTCAATAAAAGGCCACCCACATAGAAGTGGCAGGTGACAGGTTCTTTAAGGGAGAGCATTTTGCTGGCTTCCACTGGTTTCTGCTGGGACAGCAATGCTGGAGCAGCAGTTCTGGAGAGGTGGTCCAAAAGAAGCGGGTCATTGCTATGCTGTGGAGTGAATCGCGCTGTCTGCCGTTGAGTCCCCTCTACCTCCTGCAGCTGTATGTGGCTCGTTTGGTGGAGTCAAGGCCAGCAAGTCAAGTGCCAGCTGTCAGACCGCATGACTCATGCCTGTGTCGCAGCCAATATTCTGCTGTCTCGTCCCACTCTCCACTGCTGTCTTCTGTCATATGCTGGAGGCTTTAAGGATAGGTTAATTAAGGAATCCTGTCCGTCCGAATCCCCAGGGCGCATATACATTTGTTTTATGACCGTTAGCTGGTATTACAATTGTTTGGACTCCTTTTCTCCCCAATCCCCATTTCAATACACACGTTAAATTCACTGGGTCTCTTTTTAGGTCACATCTCGTGTCATTGTGCTCCTTTCATTTAATTTATTACTAGCGTGGTTCGGCTCACTACGCTCACCTCTCCACACGTCGTAAAAGAGACTGACATCACAAATTTGCTGTATTGTCATGATTTACACCAATCATAATACAAGTATTTCTTTTTTTACAAATTTATTTGTAATATTGGTGATATATTTATTTGAAATTTCATTTGTGATATAAGAAGGTCCAAGTGGTCGAAGTGGTCAAGGGGTCGAAGCTGTCTAATCTGTCTGAAGGGGTCGAAATGGTGTTAAGGTCTAAGGAGTCTGAAGGGTCTTAGGGGTCTTTTGTGGTCTTCTGGGTCTTTTTGGTCTGGGTCTTTTGGGTCTTCGGGGTCTTCAGAGTCTTAAGAGTCCTTAAGGATGTAGAGGATCTTCAAAGGTCTAAGGGGTCTCAGCAGTCTAAAGGGTCAAAAGGTACATTCCAATATTACATAAATAATAGACATATCGTCACACGGCTGGACGGAGGGAAATACGGATGAACGGAGGGAGGGACGGAAGGACAGACGGACGCACACACGCCGAGACCGAGCTCTTTTTATATATAGATTCCTGACTGTAAACCTCCTAACTGGTGAATAGCAGGGAAGAGATAATATGTTTGTGTGGTAAATAAGACTTGCTGCTAACAGGTCGTGTAGCAAGTGCTGTGATGGGACTTGATCCATATCTAATATATAATGCTCATTCCAACCACTGGCTCACTCACTGACTGACTGCCTCACTGTTTGATATTAAAGATCTATACCTTCCGGGTGACATGGAAAGCTGACATTTTCTGTGCCGATGGACATCGAAGCCGATACACTTGGAAAAAACACAGAACTGTCAGAAAACATCCCCAAATGAAAATATAAATAAATGAAAAAAAAATGCAACTGAATGACCTGAAACAATGGGGAAGCAGGCTAATTTTGCGTGCCGACGGACAATGAAGCCAATACACCAGGAAAAATCACAATTGTCGGAAAGCATCTGTAAATGAAAATATATAAAAAAAATTTTTATGAAAATCAATAAATGAAAAATCAAATTCAGGTGAGCAACCCAAAACCATGGGGAAGCATGGTTCGTTATTGCTTACAATGTGGAAGCTATATATATATCTAAAATTATTTTTAGGTATACAGTGTCCCACAAAAAAAAATGATCAGCATGTGTAAATTTAATTTTTTTTTTTTTTACAATTTATAGCACACACGCTCTACAGTGTTGTCCAGCAAGTCCTCATGTGATTCCTGTATGTCCCAAGATTATTTCCAGGGGTACAGTGTGTGCCAGAAAACATTACTTTGTGGAAAAAAAAAATTGTTGCATTTTATAACATAAAAACATGACAGCATGGTCCAGCAAGGCAAAATATGGTTGAAGTATATCCCAATTTTTTTTTCAAGTGTACAGTGTCTTCCAGAAGAAAGTATCACTTTGCGGAAATATCAGCACTTTAAATTGCCCACCAAACGTGGAGCAAGATGAGCAGCCCCGCCCGGAGGATCGGTGAGTGGGAGTGGCGATGCTAGTAAGTTAAAATAAACTTTAGAGAAAATCACATTTAAAACCTTGAGCATAGTTTATCTACTAACTTGTATAAAATGTGTGATGCAATATGTCGGGGAATCTAGACAGAGGTGCAATGTAAGAATGGATTGTTAAAACATTTAAAAAAGGTAATGGAAAGGAAAGGGATAATGTCCAGAACAAGGACCAGATGGAAGATAAATTGAGCAATCACACAATTATTTAAACAAAGGAAACTTTTCTGCATTAAATCATTAATAACTGAATACCTGTACAGTTTAAATGAAAAGGACTTCCGGTTCTGGGTTTGGAGCGTTGGCAGGTCTCCTTCAGGGCTCTCTGCTGACGACTCAAGTTAAGTTTCCGGTCTTATCTGTCCCGTTTTAACTGTTTATTTCTCACCGACCTGTTACTATGTGTTCTGAGTTCGGTTTGTTTCAAAAATCGTGCTATTTTGTGAGTTTTCGTCGACCTTGTCTTACCGAGTGCTTGAGCCTACCCATCGTTCCCTCGGGTGTACGATCATGTTTATTTGTATTTTCTCCCCATTACCTTCAATTTATATCTTCCCCACTTTCCCAACATTCCCCATCCCTCCCAACTAAACACTCTATTTCTTGTCTTAAATCAGAAAAAAAACTACCTTTCTCCTTGCACACTCACATCTCGATTCTTCTTCTTCTTCTGCATCCTCCTCTTCTTCTTCCTCCTGCCAGCACACCATCTTTATTCAACTGAGATGACCCTCTCTTGCCATTACCTTCACGATTTATTCCGATCTACAACCTTCCATTCCCGAATCTTACCTGTTCTTCAAAAATACATCAAAAAATAATAATCTTCCTTGTCTCCTTTCGATCTCTACACCTCCTGTAACCACGTGTCTCCCTCTACTCTTCCTGGGACTTTTCACCGACCCAGCAGCTTCACACTGCGTTTACCGTCCAAATTCACCACACACTTCCACGATTTTACTTCAACCTTCCCTTTTCAAAATGTTATGCAATCCTTATTTAAAATAAATAATTTTACTTTTGACGATACACCTCCCAGAGCCAAGTGCTTCTCCCGTAACCACGTGACCTGTTTAGACCCCCTGCGTTTATCGATCCAATTTCACCATTCACCTCACAATTTTTTCTACAACACATCCATGACCTAATCTGATGAAAACTCTCTCAAACAATAATAATAACTAGCCGAAACCCCGTCACAGACGG
>CM068953.1:42175350-42189022 GCA_035128595.1 Eptatretus atami | reverse complement strand
ATTCCGTTCATTCAACCACCCTCACCAGCTCACCCACACTCGAGGGACATGGACTGTCCTTGCCCCCGCCTACTCATCCCTGCCCCATCCCCCCCCCGCCTCCCACCCCACCTTCAATTTGCTTACCCCCGCCCAAAAATGTAATTACCCCGCCCCGCCTCTTCACTCCCCGCCCCCCGTCTCTTGATTCCCGCCCCACTTGCCCCCGCCCCCCTGTCACCCCCTCACACTCAACCCCGCCTAATTCCCCCAGCCCCTGCCCACTCATCCCCCGCCCCATTCCCCCGTCTCCGCTTTCAATTTGCTTACCCCGCCCAAAAATTTGCTTACCTTGCCCCCTGCCTCTTCACTCCCTGCCCCCGTCTCTTCATCCCCCGCCCCCGCCTCTTCACTCCTCGCCCCTGTCTCAACGAAAAGTTTATTCTGCTTCAGAGTTGAAAGTTGACTATTGCCACTATGTGCGATGCGCTCTTACAGGTACGAAGTTTCTTTCAGTCCAGGTCACAGTACCGAGAAAAACATTATGCGACCGCTAGAGGAGCACAAAATTGGTCCTTCAGTATTAATATATAGATAATAATAAATAATAATAATAATATAAAAACGATCTCTTGTAATGCTTCATCTTCCTCTTTCACACATGTACTCTTTACTGAATCATAATGCACTACTCTTCTACTATTTAAACAAACTGCTCTCAATTCGACCTTTCCTTCATACCTTGCCTAAAAAATCCAACTGTTGCAGCGTTTCTTCTCTCCATCTCTGAATTCGCCTTTATTGCATCCATCAAGAAACGTGTTAAATCGCATCTCTGACCTAAAACTTAAAAAAAAAAACCAGTTTGCTATGAATGTTCGCTTTCCATCAACCATTCTTTTTTCCAATTTCAGTGCCAACTCACCCCTCTCACCCCTCACTCTCAAAACAACCATCACACTCTTCCCCTCCAAGCCTCCTCTCATCTCTCAAAAACTCCCCCTCACCTTTCTCCACCATTCACCCCCCTCACTCATCCTTCTCAAAGTTCCCCCCCCCCCTCTCATCACAAAGCTGCCTCCTTCCACTGCCCTCTCACCTCCATCTCTTCACTCCACCTCCTCCAATCCTCAACTGCCTTCTTCCCCCTTTCTTGTCCCCCTCTCCCCCAGCACCACAGAGCCTTTTCTCTCCTCATCTGGCCCCCTCCCCTAGCTATTCTGCAATCCCCCATACTGTTTCAACAACCCTCCTTACTAGAGTCCCTACATAGAAAGAGTTACGACAACCCGGAATTTGACGCCATTTTGTTTCCATTGTTTGTGCCACACACAAGTGCACTGCCCACTACAGCGTGTACATTGTGTTATGTTGTGCAATTCATGACCTGCCCTGTGTCCCTCACTTTTAATACGATTTCATCCAAGATTTAGACTCTGATGATTTTGTTAATTTGCAATAATCATTGTTTAAACATGTTGTTTTATCAAGGAGAAGTGAGAGAAAAAAACGAGGAAAGAAGGGACAGAGAAGAGTGTTCAAGTGGATGGAAATGCAGGGAGAGTGCAGGTATATCAGAAAAAATAAATAAAGGAAAATGATATCGACGAAACTGGAAAACAACTTGTATTTTTCTTTAAATCATGATCATTCAACCACCATGCAAGTATGTCATTTTTACATAGAATCCTGTTTCTCCACATCTCTTGGTCAACTAATTCATTGCAACTCACAATGCTTTTATTAAATTCTTCTTCCATCCTTCTCTCTCTCTGGCTATCCCTATCTCTCTCTCAATCTCTCTCTCTCTCCTCTCTCTCTTCTCTCTCTCTCTCTCTCTCTCTCTCTCTCTCTCTCTCTCTCTCTCTCTCTCTCCCCCCCCCCCCCCACTCTCCCTCTCTCTTTCCTCTCTAATTTGCTGGTCTACCTTACTATGATGTCTTATACATGCAAAGGTAAATTGTTGTACACACACATACACATTACACACACACCTAACAGCTCTACCGTTTTCAGTAATATCAAACATGTCAGTCTGACTATATTCCAGCTTTATGGTCGTCATATATCTGACCCCGTGCTGCCATCGCACCGGTTCAGATTGCAATCGGACTTAGACTCATCATTTTCATCATGTTCATGCCTTCCACTACCAGTGGCAGTGGCCTGTGCCACTCACTCACTACTCGCCTCCGGTCAATTTGAATTAGATTCTAGACTAATTAAAGTTGTGTTTTCTTCAATAAATAGACCCCTAGATCAATTATATCCTGAAAAAAAATTACACTACACAAACACATCGCAATAATATTGTATTTACTTGGTACCGTATTATGAATTTTATTCGATTTGACTTCGTAGACAAAATTAAAACCACGAGAAGCAATCAACAGTAAAAAACAAAAACAATAAAAAGGCCACATCAAAGTATGTGTACGGGACTACTATACTACACTAACCTGACACAGAAATGACGAGGAGGTCGGTTCCCATCCTACTCTCCGGACTTTATCACCCACAGTTTCCTTCTTTCAGGATTTCTCGGGAATCTGTACATGTGAAATCCCTTCTACGACCGATTACTGCACCAAAGGCACAGCAACCCATCATCTTTTCAAGAAATTAGCAAATGTAACAACACAAAAATAGTGAACTTCGATGTAAACAAACGCAAAGTGCAAAACGTGCAGAGAAAGCCGAAACAACATGGCGTCCAGAGACCACTTTTTCTGGACTCGTCATGTCGTAACTCTCAATGCAGGACTCTACTCCTTACTCCCCCCATCTCTCTCTTTTTATTGTTTAAACATGTTGTTTTATCAAGGAGAAGTGAGAAGAAAAACGAGGAAAGAAGGGACAGAGAAGAGTGTTCAAGTGGATGGAAATGCAGGGGAGAGTGCAGGTATATCAGAAAAAATAAATAAAGGGAAAATGATATCGACGAAACTGGAAAACAACTTGTATTTTTCTTTAAATCATGATCATTCAACCACCATGCAAGTATGTCATTTTTACATAGAATCCTGAGCACGGGGTCAGATATATGACGACCATAAAGCTGGAATATAGCAGACTGACATGTTTGATATTACTGAAAACGGTAGAGCTGGTTAGGTGTGTGTGTAATGTGTAGTGTGTGTACAACAATTTACTTTGCATGTATAAGACATCATAGTAAGGTAGACAGCAATTAAGAGCAGGAAAGAGAGAGGGGAGTGGGGGGGGGGGGGGGGGGAGAGAGAGAGAGAGAGAGAGAGAGAGAGAGAGAGAGAGAAAGAGAGAGAGAGAGAAGAGAGAGAGGAGAGAGAGAGAGATTGAAGAGAGAGATAGGGATAGCCAGAGAGAGAGAAGGGATGGAAGAAGAATTTAATAAAAGCTTGTGAGTTGCAATTGAATTAGTTGACCAAGAGCATGTGGAGAAACAGGATTCTAATGTAAAAATGACATACTTGCATGGTGGTTGAATGATATGATTTAAAGAAAAAACACAGTTGTTTTCCAGTTTTCGGTGATATCATTTTTCCTTATGTTATTTTTTCTGATATAACCTGCACTCTCCCTGCATTTCCATCCACTTGAACACTCTTCTCTGTCCTTCTTTTCCTCGTTTTTTTCTCTCACTTCTCCTTGATAAAACAACATGTTTAAACAATGATTATTGCAAATTAACAAAATCATCAAAGAGTCTAAATCTTGGATGAAATCGTATTAAAAGTGAGGGACACAGGGCAGGTCAGAATTGCCACAACAATAAAAATGTACAGCTGTAGTGGGCAGTGCACTTGTGTGTGGCACAAACAATGGAAAAAAATGGCGTAAATTCCGGTTGGTCGTAAAACTCTTTCTATGTAGGGATCTAGTAAGGAGGGTTGTTGAAACAGTAATGGGATTGCAGAATAGCTAGGGGAGGGGGCAATGAGGAGAGAAAAGGCTCTGTGGTGCTTGGGGGAGAGGGGGGACAAGAAAGGGGGAAGAAGGCAGTTGAGGGATTGGAGGAGGTGGAGTGGAACAGAGATGGAGGTGGAGAGGGCAGTGGAAGGAAGGGCAGCTTTGTTGATGAGAGGGGGGGGGGGAACTTTGAGAAAGGATGAGTGAGGGGGGTGAATGGGGAAGAAAGGTGAGGGGGAGTTTTTGAGAGTGAGAGGAGCGCTTGGAGGGCGAAGAGGTGATGGTCTGTTTTGAGAGTGAGGGGTGAGCAGGGGTGAGTTGGCACTGAAAATTGGAAAAAAGATATGGTTGATGAAAGCGAACATTCATAGCAAATGTTTTTTTTTTAAGTTTTCAGGTCAGAGATGCGAATTTAACACGTTTTCTTGATGGATGCAATAAAGGCGAATTCAGGAGATGGAGAGAAGAAACCTTGGCAACCAGTGGATTTTTTAGGCAAGGTATGAGGAAAGGTCGAATGAAGAGCAGTTTGTTTAAATAGTAGAAGAGTAGTGCATTATGAATTCAGTAAAGAGTAAACATGTGTGAAAGAGGAAGATGAGCATTACAAGAGATCGTTTTTATATTATTATTATTATTTATTCATTATCTATATATTAATACTGAGGACCCAATTTTTGTGCTCCTCTTAGCGGTCGCATAATGTTTTTTCTGCGGTAGCTGTGCCTGGACTGAAAGAAACTTCGTACCTGTAAGAGCGCATCGCACATAAGTGGCAATAGTCAACTTTCAACTCTGAAGCAGAATAAACTTTTTCTGTTGGAGACAGGGGCGAGAGTGAAAAAACGGCCCGGGGGGGGACCGGGGGGGGGGGGGGAAAATGAAGGAAGGGACCCGGGGGGCAAGGGGGAGGTGAAGAGGCAGGGGGCAAAGGTAAGCAATTTTTGGGGCGGGAGTAAGCAATTGAAAAGCGGAGACGGGGGCAATGGGGCGGGGGATGAGTGGGCAAGGGGCTGGGGCGAATTAGCGGGGTTGAGTGTGAGGGGGTGACAGGGGGGCGGGGGCAAGTGGGCGCGGGAATCAAGAGACGGGGGGCGGGGAGTGAAAGGCGGGGGCGGGGTAATTACATTTTTGGGCGGGGGTAAGCAAATTGAAGGTGGGGTGGGAAGGCGGGGGGGGGATGGGGCAGGGATGAGTAGGCGGGGGCAAGGACAGTCCATGTCCCTCGAGTGTGGTGAGCTGGTGAGGGTGGTTGAATGAACGGAATCGTCTGTGACGGGGTTTCGGCTAGTTATTATTAATTGTTTTTGAGAGCAGTTTTCCATCAGATTAGGTCATGGATGTGTGTAGAATAAAATTGTGAGGTGAATGGTGAAATTGGATCGATAAACGGCAGGGGGGTCTAAACAGGTCACGTGATTACGGGAGAAGCATCTTGGTCTGGGAGTGTAATCGTCAAAAGTAAAATTATTTATTTAAATAAGGCTTGCATACATTTTGAAAGGGAAGGTTGAAGTAAAATCGTCGAAGTGTGTTGGTGATTGGACCGGTAAACGCAGTGTGAAGCTGCTGGGTCCGGTGAAAGTCCCAGGAAGAGTAAGAGGGAGACCACGTGGTTAGGAGGTGTAGAGATCGAAGGAGAGCAAGGAACAGATTATTATTTTTTGATGTATTTTTGAAGAAACAGGTAAGATTCGGGAATGGAAGGTTGTAGATCGGACTAAACTCGTGAAGGCTAGGCAGAAGAGGGTCATCTCAGTTGAATAAAGATGGTTGTGCTGGCAGGAGGAAGAAGAAGAGGAGGAGTGCAGAGAAGAAGAAGAATCGAGATGTGAGTGTGAAGGAGAAAGGTAAGTTTTTTTTCTGATTTAGAAACAAGAAATGAGAGTGTTTAGTTGGGAGGGATGGGGAATGTTTGGGAAAGTGGGGAAGATAAATTGAGGTAATGGGGAGAAAATACAATAACATGATCGTACACGCGAGGGGACTGATGGTAGGCCTCAAGCACTCGTAAGACAAGGTCCGACGCAAACTTACAAAATAGCACGATTTTTTGAAACAGAACGCGAACTCAGAACACATAGTAACAGGTCGGTGAGAAAATAAACAGTTAAAAGGGACAGATAACGACCGAAACTTACTTTGAGATCGTCAGCAGAGAGCCTGAAGGAGACTGCAAACGCTCCAAACCAGAACCGGAGTTCCTTTTCAATTTAACTGTCAGGTAATTCAGTTTTATGATTTAATGCAGAAAGTTTCTTTGTTTAAATAATTGTGTGATTGCTCAATTTATCTCCATCTGGCCTTGTTCTGGACATACCCTTCCTTTACCATTTACCTTTTTTTAAATGTTTTAACAATCCATTCTTACATTGACCTCTGTCTAGATTCCCGACATATTGCATACACATGTTTATACAAGTTGTAGCTAAAAAAAACCTTTATGCTTTCAGGTTTTAAATTTGATTTTTCTAACGTTTCATTTTAATTACTAGCATCGCACTCCCACTCACTGCGATCCTCCGGGCGGGGCTGCTCATCTTGCTCCACGTTTGGTGGCACTTTAAGTGCTGATATTTCCGCAAAGTGATACTTCTTCTGGAAGACACTGTACAACTTGAAAAAAATTGGGATACTACTTTCAACCATATTTTGCTTGCTGGACATCGCTGGTCATGTTTTTATGTTATAAAATGCAACAATTTTTTTTTTCCACAAAGTAATGTTTTCTGGCACACACTGTAACCCTGGAAATAATCTTGGGACATAACAGAATCACATGAAGGATTGCTGGACAAACAACTGTAGAGCGTGTGTGCTTATACAAATTGTAAAAAAAAAAAAAAAATTAAATTACACATGCTGATCATTTTTTTTTTTGGGACACTGTATACTAAAAATAATTTTAGATATATATATAGCTCCACACTTGTAAGCAATAAAGAACCATGCTTCCCCATGGTTTTTGGTTTTGCTGCACACTGAATTTGATTTTTCATTTTATTGATTTTCATAAAAAAATTTTTTTTAATATATCATTTAACAGATGCTTTCGACAATTGTGATTTTTCCTGGTGTATTGGCTTCATTGTCGTCGGCATGGCGCAAAATTAGCTGCTTCCCCATTGTTTCAGGCATTCAGTTGCATTTTTTTTTCATTTATTTATTATTTTCATTTTGGGGATGTTTTTCGACAGTTCTGTGTTTTTTCCAAGGTAATCGCTTCGATGTCCATCGGCACAGAAATTCAGCTTTCCATGTCAACCCGGAAGGTATGATCTTTAATATCAAACGTGAGGCAGTCAGTCAGTGAGTGAGCCAGTGGTTGGAATGAGCATCTATATTAGAATCTGGATCAAGTCCCATCACAGCACTTGCCTAACGACCTGTTAGCAAGCAAGTCTTCTTTTACACACAAACATATTATTCTTTCCTGCTATTCACCAGTTAGGAGGTTTAAGTCGGATCTATATAATAAAAAGAGCTCGGTCTCGGCGTGTGTGGTGCGTCCGTCTGGTCCTTCGTCCCTCCCATCCGTTCATCCGTATTTCCCTCCGTCCAGCCGTGTGACGATAATTCTCAATTATTTATGTTAATATTGGAAATGTACCTTTTGAACCTTTAGACTGCTGAGACCCCTTAGACTTTGACAGATCCTCTACATCCTTAAGGGACTTCTTAAGACTCTGAAGACCCGAAGACCAAAAGACCAGACAAAAGACCCAGAAACCAAAAGACCCTAAGACCCTTCAGACTCCTTAGACCTTAACACATTTCGACCCTTCAGACAGATAGACAGCTTCGACCCTTGACACTCGACCACTTGGCCTTCTTATATCACAAATGAAATTTCAAATAAATATTATCACGAATATTACAATAAATTTGTAAAAAAAGAAAATACTTATTATGATTGGTGTAAATCATGACATATACAGCAAAATTTGTGTTGTCAGTCTCTTTTACGACGTTTGGAACAGGTGAGCGTATGAGCGAACCACGTAGTAAAAATTAAATGCAAGGAGCAAATGCACAGATGTGACCTAAAAAAGAGACCAGTGAATTTAACGTGTGTATGAATGGGGATTGGGGAGAAAGGAGTCAAACAATTGTAATACAGCTAACGGTATATAAACAATAATGTATATGGCGCCTGGATCGGCCGGACAGGATTCCTTTAATTAACCTATCCTTAAAGGCCTCCAGCATATGACAAAACAGCAGTGGAGAGTGGGACGAGACAGCGGAATATTGGCCTGCGACACAGGCATGAGTCATGGCGGTCTGACAGCTGGCACTTGCACTTGCTGGCCTTGATCCACAAAGACCACATACAGTGCGGAGGTAGAGGGACTCAACCGCAGACAGCGCGATTCACTCCACAGCAATCGCAATGACCCGCTTCTTTTGGACCACCTCTCCAGACTGCTGCTCCAAGCATTTCTGTCCCAGCAGAAACGCATGAAGCGCAGCAAAAATGCTCTCCCTTAAAGAACCGTCCTGTTCACTTCTATGTGGGTTGCCTTTTATTGAGCCGCCCGATGCCCGCCAGTGACGTAGAAAAAGCCTTGCTCACTTGCCCATTTGGTGGAGGGGTGATCAATTCCTGTCGTGAGGTCCAGGCCGTGGGTCCAAGCACCACACCGGGGAAGGTCATTGCAATGCTCTGCTAAGTGGAGACTAATGTTGAACCAATCCTCTTGAGGGGGAAAGCCTTGGGGCCGAACGGCCGAAGGACATCACATGCCACACACCTCCATACGTTTGCGAGACTGTCGAGGACAGCTCTTGCTCTCACAGTTCTGACCAGTTTGATTGTAATCTGGGCTGTTGTACTCGCAAGGGACCCCTGGAAAGCTGGCATTGCTCCCAGCCGTAGCGA
The DNA here is from genome assembly GCA_035128595.1 of Eptatretus atami. Taxonomy (NCBI): domain Eukaryota; kingdom Metazoa; phylum Chordata; class Myxini; order Myxiniformes; family Myxinidae; genus Eptatretus; species Eptatretus atami. The sequence goes on along the minus strand of CM068953.1, from coordinate 42,180,273 downwards.
GAAAACCTCTTCGAGGAAGATCCCGTGATGCGCTGTCGGAGTTGTCTGCGATCACCCTACATATACAAAAGAGCCCACAGGATAAACATTTTTACTTGCCGCAGAGATAATATCCAGGACTAACATTCAAACATCAGGCATATTTTAACATCCAAGCCATAACATAAATTCGGGTTGCCTGCAGGGATAACATCCAGAACCATAATTTTTCACCAATTTGTCATCAAATCTTCAACAAAGCCTTTATAATAGAATGTGGAGCACACAATTGATTAAAGAAAGTTTTTTAACTGTCGGCAGGTTTAGTTTCGGGACAAAGCAGGCATGGACAGGTTTTTTCATTTTGGATGCTTTCTGGTTTATCTTTTCGGTCAGTTTTAGTTTATCTTATTCAGTTCAGATTACACTTTAATCTGGACTATGTAATTACTTAGCGTTTTGTAAGCTTTTCCTATTTGTGAAATATCATTTGGCTGTGCCATGTTTGTGTACAGTGCTTCTCAGTGTTATTTGCTTTTATTGCCACTCAAGGTCGATCAATGGTGGATTCTACTTGCTTTGGGAAGCTATTTTGGGTTCCGTTTGCCAACACTTCCCCATAAATTCCCAGGCACGATTTTCATCCTTGGGGAATGATCCAGTATTTATTTTTATCCTCAGATCCATAAAGCTGGTCTTGTTTCAAGCTGACCCATTAAATATAATTATATTCCTGATTCAAGAAGCATATTTTTAATGCCTTGCACAGAAAACTATAGTCATTTGTGCATCCACCTGGTGAGTCTTCTGTTGCTTGGGTGACCTATGTTAAATTGGAGTGTACTTAACAGCACTCGATTACTTTTTGTGTTGGAAAGCACATTGATAAAATTAAACTGTTGTAAATTATTCCCAAGTCATGATAGTTCAAAGAGTGTAAGACGATAATCACAATTAACCAGAGTCAGTTGTTGTACAGTTAGAGGATCCAGTCTGGTGTCTGGGAGTCGGGTGGTACTAACTCGACCACGGCAAGTCATACTAAGGATTGTCTGTGCTGATTCCCTTGTCTGATGTTGGAGCATGGACAACAGCCAAAAGTTGGCAACCATTCCACAGGCTTGATGGGCCTATTGGCCTCCTCCTGCATCCGCGTTCTTTGTAAGGGAATCGTATTTCTTCTCATGTTTTCTCGCACTATTTACATACACAATCTACAGTCCAACCCCACATTACAGCTCCTCCATAAATCTTTGTGTAAAATAGACTGTGAACGTGTGGCAAATTTGAATGCATAAGCCCATTGGGAGCGCCGAGCGAGTTGTTTTGAGTTCTCTGATAGACTGTGGCCCAATTGTCAAGACATTCTCAAACTTCCTGCTACATGCCAAAAATATTGTGGTTCCTTGGCAGCAGAGAATCACCCATGTCTGCTGGGGTTTTTTGAAGCTGTCGATAACAGCCTTGTTATTTATGACAGATATCTTCTTTTTTTTTTTTCTTTTTTTAATATACGAAGTCAAGGCTCATGGAAGAGCAAGAGCACAGAACGATCAGATACAGCAAAACAAAGGACAGTGGAGACAGAGGGGAGAAACACAACCAACAAGCAGGGTTGAGGAACAAAATGAAGGAAGACTTCGCCATATTAAGGGATGTGAGGCAGGAATGGGGCTGTGGAAGGCACAGGGGTGGGCAAGATGGATACTGAACGAAAAACTACAGGAAGGAAGGAGGTGGGCACTGGGGAATGGTTTAACAAGGGAAGAAACGCATCATGGTTTTTGATGAGGGCGTGAATCTGATCTGGTAAGTCTTGAGCCTGGATGGGAAGAATGAGATTTAAACGAGAATGTGGAAACAGTCCAAAGGTGGGGGAAAAAAGGAATGAAATGAGTGCAGGTGAGCTAAGTGCTGGATTTTGGGAGTTTCACCAAAATGGGTTGCTGATCTGAATCCAAATTGAAGAATCTGATATGAGGCTGTTGGAGAAAAGGAGGATTCTTTAATGTCTACTGTGCAATGAAATCTTTTCCAGAGGGAGATTCCAGACTTACAGAGCAGACTTAAAATGTGCCAACCAGGTTTTACAGGAGAGAGACAAAAGTTTGAAAGTTCAAACATTGAGGTTGGAGCAGATGTTTGTTTTCTGGCTTTCTGAGAGTGGACAATGCATTTATTATGGGCTTTGTGGAATGACCTGAGGTTTACCAATAATCGGTTTTGCCTTCAGAAAGAGAAGGTAAAAGTTGTTTCATATAAACTGCTTCACCAAGTCATTTTCAACAATTCAGAGAACAAGGTATGATTTTACATGGAAAAATTGGACAAAAAACAAAAAAAGAAACGCAGGGACTAAATTAACGAAAGACACATATGGCGGATCCAGTCTGAAAAAAACTTAGCTTTGATGAAGTGGAAGGACACAACTGCCAATTCAGCGCAATGTGCACATACTGAAAACCACGCTAGACTTTCAGAGATTGTTATAACATTTAATCTTTATACAGCTACGTGTAACGGATGGGAAAAAAACATTTGGTTCGGTAATTTAGAAAACAGCGTAAATACGCAAACGGCTCGGAATCAGGTGTTATTTCACACTGCTCAGGTGATGGAGCACGATCACTTTGGTCAGGATGCAGAGCACGAACCACTCGCCAGGGGACAGAGCATGACCACTCGTTCAGGGTGAATGGAGAACAAAACCCTGTTCAGGGTGATGGAGCATTGAACCACCTCGTTTCATAGGATGATGAGCCACGAAACCACTCATTCAGGGTGACAGTGCATGAACCACTCACTCAGGGTGATGGAGAACAAACCACTCATTAGGATGATGGAGCATGAATACCTCACTCAGGTATTTATGGAACATGAACACTCCGGCTCAGATGAATGGAGCCATGAACCAATCGCTCAGGGGATGGAGCATGACACACTCACTCAGGGGCGGAGCAATGAACCTCTCGCTCAGGGTGATGGAGCATGAACCTCTCGCTCAGGGTGATGGAGCCACAAACCTCTTGCTCAGGGTGACGGAGCATAACCACTCGCTCAGGGTGTTTGGAGCACGAACCAATGGCTTCAGGTGTTGGCACAGACCCACTCGCTCATCGGTGTTGGAACACGACCCACTCGCTCAGGTGATGGAGCTTTGAACCACTCGCTAGTTGATGGGCACGAACCACTCGCTCAGGGAGACGGAGGCATGAACACTCGCTCAGGGGGTTGGGAAAAAAAATGGGTGGGGCAAATGACAAAAGCGTCGTAGGCGTGAACGATTCACTCAGAATGACATAGCGCGGTACCGTATCGTACGTGGGTGCTTGGCAATGTGGCTTAAAGCACTCATTCAGCACTCCAATTAAATTGTGAGAAGGAACGGTTATTGGCTTGTTGCTGATCATATAAGATAACCTTTAACTTAAAGCCGGCTTCAACGCACACGCACAGTGAAATGAGAAAATTAATTCATTTCAAATAATGACTTTATCCACACAATAGTTGCTCTTGATGCAGAACAACCCTGAAGAATCCGCAAAGTTTCAATCACTCTGAAACAAACATTGCAGATAATTGGGCCATGTTGCTTTATTGTGCTAGTGTCATGTGATAAATTGGTCGGGTCCAGCAAACATTATACTTTTTTTTTGAAACATCCGTTTTTTACTACATTGGCTTTGATCCCTGTCGAGCACCTCGCAAAACCTCCAAAAATATAGACACAGATCTGGCAGACCAAAAGATAGAAGTCCTCTCTTGGGACAGGGGGGTTGGGTTTTTGGGGGGGGGAAGGTCCTTTTGGCCCCCCAGTGAATGTGCATTAAATTTGCAGCTCATGAAGCTGGTTAATTTTTGGACATTCCTACATTCGTGGAGGAAGGAACATTCGGGAAAATCGATCATAATAATGCATGAAATTGGCTCCAAGCTCCTAATTTGAAAACTATAAATCTTACAAAAGTGATGTAAACAGCGATTCATAACTATGATGAAAGGCGTTTCGTTAAATTGAGTTGAGGAAGGTCAAACAAAAATCTTTGTTGTTTAAGAAATGTTGCAGCTGTTCGCCAAGTCCAAGGATGGTTGAGCAGGCCAAAAAACATGGCGGCTTCAGACCCCAGCAAATGTACCGTCGGCATATGCATTGGGCCCATAGTGGGAGCGGTATACCGAGGATGCACCTGATCCAAGGATATAATTAAATAAGGCCGTTAATAATCTTCAAAAGGGGTGTTTAATTTATCCAAACACCCAATTTTCACTCTTGCAAACTTCCTTGCTCTTTTCTAGTATGATAAAGTTTCAGGTGCCTAGGTTTCATGGTTTAGAGTTTATGGAAGAAAGCACGACACACACACACACACACAACACACACACACACACCACACACTGACATATTCGTGTATAGATTGTCATTTTTTTTGCAAAACATTGCATTTGATTGCTTTTGTGACCTCCGGTCTGTTTTCCTTGTTGGGTTTTCACAGATGCCACTGAAATCCTTTTGTGACCAGAAACCTTTTCATGGAAATGCCACTGAATCACATACTGTACGGCTTACTCACATATTGTCAGTTCATCATCATGTGCAAATTCTGATCTAAAAAAAACCTTCTCAATGTCCACACTGGCATGCGAACAAGACCCTGCTATGATTGGCTGGGGAAATGTGCTGCTCGTGCTGTGCTGTGAAAGCATACTGGCTGTGTTTTTGAATTATAGGAGCAGAATCATGGAGTTGGCTGTATTTTCTTTAACTAGAATGTCGAAAATCTTTATTGGTTTTACAAGTGGTATTATGTAGATGAAAGTTTAAGTATCGTCTTTGTCCACGATACCTTTAAGAAAGATCTGTGCTATCTTTTAAGAAGGAACTATTAAAGCATATGGGTATCTAATGGGATAATGACGTATCCTTTCAATCTAACCACATGCGCC
>CM068953.1:42076222-42160648 GCA_035128595.1 Eptatretus atami | reverse complement strand
CTTGCTGTCAAACCTCGACTCAGATTCTGCAACCGGTCCAGATGGCATCAGCCCACGTGTCCTAAAAACCAACTCCTCTGCTCTCGCTCACCCTCTTTCTGTTCTGTCCACCCTCTCATTTGCTCAAGGTCATCTGCCATCTGCTTGGAAATCAGCAAACATCACTGCCCTGCATAAAAAAGGGCAAAAACAGATCTGCAATGACAGACCAATCAGCCTTCTCTCAACCATCAAGCAAGGTTATGGAATCCATCATCGTTTCAGACATTAAATCCTTCCTCTTCTCCAATGGCTTGATTTCCAATCATATTTGGTTTTAGACCAGGTCACTCTACCCTGGATATGCTGCTTCTGCTCTCCCAACAATGGATGGAGGTCCTCAATGCCAGACAGGAAATCTGAGCCGTATCCCTGGACATATCACGTGCGTTGACACAGTCTGGCACCCTGCCCTTCTCACCAAATCTCTTCCTGTGGTATCCAAGGCCATCTCCACTCATGGAGCAGACTTCCTCTCCTGTCGCAGTCAACGTGGCCCTAAATGGAGTTGTTTCATCCCTCTTTCCTGTCCAGGCTGGAGTCCCTCAAGGTAGTGGTCTGGGCCTGTTCTTTTCTGGTTTCATCAATGATCTCTCCGACTCTCTGGAAAATCTCTATATCTCTTGCTGATGACTCACCCTCTGCCGTACTATCGGTCATCCCTCAGACAGGCAAGCAGCAGCTTCTTCGCTCACTGCAGATCTGGATAAAATCACAAACTGGTCCAACACGTGGAACATGACTTTCAACCGGACAAATCTCACACTCTCACAATGTCTCTTGAAAGGACCATTTAGAACCCCCCCCCACCCCATCCACTTTCTCAACAATCCTCTGGAAGTCCTTTCTTCTTTCTTTCAAGTCCTTTCTTTCAAGCTTCTGGGTCTCACTATCTGCCATGATCTTTCCTGGGAAAGCCAATTTCAACCTGGCATCCAAAGCCAGTCGCCGACTGTGAATCCTCCATCGTGCAAAGTCCTTCCTCTGCCCGCCTGAGCTCCTGACCATATACAAAGCTTTCGTCCACAGCCTGATGGAGTACTGCCCCCCCTCTCGCTGGTGCCCCTGCCTCCCACCTTTCTTGGCTTCACGCTGTGGAAACCAAGGCATTTCGGATCAGTGGCATCTCCCGCGATGAGGCTGAGTCTTTGGCCTCTCACTCTCTCACCGCAGGCAGGTCGGTGGTCTTTCTGTCTTCTACCGTCTCCTCTCCAGTCTTGCCCCCCCCCTGCTCTCTCTGCGATTTGTCCCCACATTTCCGCAGGGCCTTCAAGGTCTGCCAACAACCCCCTTCTGGTAAAACTACCAAATCACGAATCACTGCTCACCTTCACTCTTTCATTCCTCTTTTTCCCGCCTTTGGAATAACTCCCTCACTCTATTCAATCCCTTTCTTCCCTCTCGGCCTTCAAAACGGCTGTTCACCACACCTCCTATCATCCCCCATCCAAATCCTCGATCTTTTCTACCCCGATAATCCACCCAAGCCCTCCTCCTTCAAATTCCCTGCTTTCCTTCCTGAAAGTCCCTGTAATGTCCATCTTGTATACCCATGTTCCCCGCCTCATCCCTCTCCCTTCACAGATCTCCCTAAATGTCTCTGTTCCCCACTGTTTTGTCCTTCCCACTCTCGCCCCTCTTGTCTCATGCCCCCCTTGCTGTGCGTCGTGTGTTAGCTCTCATACAAGCCTCGACAAGGTATACGAAAAAAAACAAAAAACTTTCCCCATCACCATGGACAGGTACTATTTCTTGTTCATAATACATCTACCTCCTGAACAGGAAGGATGACTACCTTTATATCAAACTTCTGTTACTCCTCTGCTTCTCTTGGCTCCACTGACAATTTTCTTGTCAAAGCTTCTATCTCTCTGAAAGGATATCAAGAAAAATCATGGCTGATATTGAGACCCAGTAGTTTGAATGACTGAACTTCCTGAAGAGGATTGTAAAGAAAGTAAAGAAAGTAGATTGTAAAGAAAGTGTTTGCCAGACAGTCTTTTCGGAGAGAGATAGTGAGAGTGTGAGATTTGTCAGAATTGAAAGACATATTCCAAGAGTTTGACCAGATTGTGATTTTGTCAAGGTCTGAAGAAAGGGAAGAGGCTGCTGCCTGCCTGTCTGAAGGATGATGAGGAATGTCACGATAGAGGGTGGATTCATCAGCAAATAGATAAAGGGGATTTCCAGAGTCAGAGAGATCGTTTATGAAGACAAGGAATAGGACAGCGCCTAGAACACTGTGTTGTGGCACTCCAGCGTTGACAGGGAAAGGAGATGAAAAGATTCCATTGAGAGCCATACATTGGCTACGAGAGTAAAGGAAGTTATTAACCCAAGAGTGGAGTTCACCTTGGGTGTCTGTCAGTTAAAAACTAGATGTGGTAAATTTAAGCATTACTAAGTGCCTGTAAATGAGCGATTAAAATTGACAGTTACATGTTATAAGTTTTGTGTTGCACACATCGGTAAATTGTAATACAAACTGCTTGATATAATGAGCTAATAATTTTGACTGTAGATGGCAGTATTGTACTGTAAACTGCCTGGTGAGATTTGTGAAGCTGCTGGAATGTTCTCAGATGAAATTTCCAGTATGGACTAGAATTGCATTTGCTGGAAGGCATGGGATTGTTCTGTGATACTACATAAACCCAGGAGAGTGAGGTGTAGAGAGACGGGTGATATGTGATGACCTGTGTGTTTCCATCATCCCCGTACTCAATTTAACTCTGAGCGAACGAGGTGTTTATGTCCAGAGTGGTCGTTAAAGCATGGAGCTGATCGTAATCAGGTTGATGAAAACTCATTTACATATTGTATCGGGAAAGAATTCCTTTGAGCTCTTTAAATCAACGTGGATGGGCCATCGTACTAGAGGACACCGCGACGGGAATCGAAGAATCGACAACCCCACAGGATGAGGTGAGGACGCGTGAGTTGTGCCAGCAGGACTGGGACACTGGGCTGAGGAAACAACTCAACCTTGGAATTGAACATTGCATGTAATGGTGAACTTTCTCATTTCACTTTGTATCTGTTTGTTTGAAATACAAGTTTCAAAAACGTTATGCTGTTGATGTGGTCATTGTAACGCCACTCAGAAGTCACAGACACCAACTGACAAAGATCTAATTTGAGTGGTAGCTGACCTGTACGTTCATCCAGACTGGTGAAGCTCAAAGCTTGGATTGTAGTCGTTAGAGGACGCACTGAGTCTGGCACTACGAACATCATATGCACATCAAAGAGAAGGAAACCCCAAAGGTGTGTGCATATCCTCCCCCCCCCCCCCCCCCCCCCCACCCACGATGATGTCATTGGCAGAGAGTTTGGAGAGCAGGGCGAAATGCCAAACTGTATCGAAAGCACAAGATGTTTTCGAGAGAGTATTCAGTGTAGTCTGGCGTACTTTTCTGCTTGTCAAGCTTGGTACCTGTGGCATACAAGGCTTCTTTTATAACTGCCGTTCTGACAATTTCTGAGCAGTCAACATGGTGCTATCAGTGGAACCCTCTCCTCTCCATTGGTTGCTGCAGTGCCTCAATTCACTGTGTTGGGGCCAGTATTGGCTCTCATCGACGCAAATGACCTCTCCAAATGCTCGGGAAATCCATCTCTCTTTTGCAGATGACTCTACATTATGTCTCACAGTACCATATCCCACTGATAGACAAATAGCAGCAGCATCGCTCTCTGCTGATCTGGAATTGATTAAATATTGTTCTGACAATTTGAACATCTTTCAATCCTGGTAAATCCCACACTTACCTTGTCACTTCAGAAGGATCGTGAAATGAACCCCACCTAACTATTTCAATGGTCAGCCACAAGTAAAGGTTCAATCTCTTTGAAGTTATAGGCCTCATAATTAGCAATTAACTCTGGTGGCTTGACGATTTGCAAAACTGGTCTCCAAAATCAGCTACAGAGTGGGCATCCTCCATCGGACCAAGTAATTAATTGATAAAGCAGAACTATTCCCAGCCGACAAGACATTTGTCTGTATCTCAATGGAGTACTTCTTTCCCATATCGGCTGGCACCTCAGCATAACTTCTGTCTCTCAGAGATGTTTTGGAATCCAAAGCTCTCAATATTGATAACGTTCCCATGATGAGGAGGAAGCACAAGACTCTTACTCTCACATCGCAGCAAGTTGATGGCCTCTGTTTTTTTACTGACTCTCTGCTGGTCTTATACCCTCTGCTCTATCAGCCCGTTGATCCTCACAGCTTATTCAGGATGCACACAATGTTCTAGTAATCATCTCCTGGTTAAACTCTCAACATCCAGGCTCACTGTGCACAACTAACTTTTCATTACTCTTTCTTCCCAACTGTGGGACCATCTTCCCGAGGATGTTCAATCCCACTCTTCCCTCCAGGGATTCAGCTAGATCATGTTATCCCTTCCCGGGATATTTTTTACCCACATTAAACATACCTAACCCAACCCTTACTTGTGGGTTAACATGTTCCCTCCCCTCTTCTCTCTCCTTTCCTGTTCATTCATTCCCTTACTTGTTGAATCCAAATGTAGCCTCACTGCTCCACTATTAGTTTGTTCACTCTTTTTATAACCCCCCTGTCCACTCGCTTTCCGCTGAGTCTCAATCTCATTTGGAAAAAAATAAATATACAACTACCTTTAAAATCTGTAAACCAACTTGCTTCTTATCATTTAATGGCTAACTTGAAGGAAGAAAAAGAAGCCAATTAAGGGGTTTACAAAGAGATACTCATCTCCACAAGATTCCATTGTGTCCTCGAATAACTGAGCTGCAGTGTCATGAAATTTGATTAAGAAGCACTCGTCAGCTCATCACGAGAACACATCGCTGTGATACATTCACTTAGTGACTTTGAAGCCATTTGGCTTATATACTGGTCAATGTCATTGGTGAGGATGACAGATTGATGGTGTTTCAAACCTTACCTGGGTTCCTCTTCAGCAGCATAAGTAGCGTTTATGATGAATTGTGTTGCATATTCAGTTGTATTTACCTGCACTGAAATATTGATTACATGCTTGCCTATGCAAGGGCAAACATTGTATTACACAATACAGTTCAGGTAGATGACATTTGCAACAGAACCCTCCAACAGCTGAATGATTGGTGAACATAATGGACTCCCAATTATCACATTTCGAGAATTGTGCAGCCAAAAAATTGTCATCTGTGAAATGTGCTTGGCAAAGAAATTTCGATGACGGTTGTTTTGCAAAATCCTATGATGACTGTGCCAGCGGATCTGTCAGGCACGGATAGATCACAAGCTTTGTTGTTTCTGATAAAATCTGCAATTGGAATTTTGCAATTTTTTTCTTTTACATTGATGTCGAAGGCTCATGGAGGAGGTTTTACTGCTGAGGACCCCAGAAAATAGCAGTACAGTGTTCTGTTGAATGGTTAATTGAAGACATCAGCCAACAGTCAACAAGAAAACATAGTTTATGGGATATGAACTTGGATTTACAGCATTATGAAGGAAGGGCTGATATTGGAATATTAAACAGGCCAACTCAATCCTGCATCGCTTATTAGTCTTACCCCGAACGGGATGCGAGACTTGTAATGCCCCTCTCTGTGTATCTGTGTCTATCTGTCTATCTGTATGTGTATCCGCGTTTATATATTTTCGCTTGAAAAATGTTTTTCTCTGCAACCGCTTGTCTTAAGCCGCTGTCACACCTTGACGTTTTAGCCAGCGTATGGCAACGTATCAAAATGTATGTAAAACGCTGGCGTACGCTGACTATTGATGTTTTTTTTTAATTTTTGGGCGTATAATAACATGTTGGACGTATGCATAACGTATTAGTAACGTAACAGAACGTTTTAATCACATATAGATAACTTATACCAACGAATGCTGAGGTGTTGCGGCGTTCACAACCTATGCCCAACGATAGTCTAACTTATGCATAGCGCGCAGCAGCGTATCGCCGACGATCACGTGGCGTAGGCTATTCATAGGCTCGGCTCGACGATTCAAATCATAACCGCACTAGACATCGAAGTGTGAAGCCGCTGTCACACCTTGACGTTTTAGCCAGCATATGCCGACGTATGAAAAATTTGCCGAACCAAGCTGGCACACGTCGAATACGTTATGGGTAATTTTTGTATACGTTAAGAGCACGCTGGCATACGTCGTAGTACACTGGCATACGTCGTATACGCTGGCATACGTCATTGTACGTCGAGTACGTCGAAAATTTCAGCATGTTGAACATTTCTCGACGTACTCGACGTATGACACACATTCCGCATATGCTGGCATAAGTTGTAGGCACGCTACGGGATCGTTGACACACGTCGACACACGTTACTTGCACATTTCATAAGTCGAAACACGTCAAGGTAAGGTTAGCGCCAGTGTTCCAGACTCCCTGGTTTTTTTTTTTCTTCGGTATGACTTATGATTTAAATCGTTGAGCGGCAGCCTTTTAATTATATTATATATATACGCACTAGAAATCGAAGTGTCAACATGACCGCCATACCGAAGAAAAAAAAAAAAAACAGGGAGTCTGGAACACTGACGCTAACCATTACCTTGACGTGTTTCGACTTATGAGTACCTTACAGTAACGTGTGTCGCGTGTGTCAACGATCGATAACGTGCCTACAACAGTTACTCATAGGTTAGAAATAAGTTTCGGGTATGCTAAATTACCTCGACGTGTTTCGACTTATGAGTAACTTACAAGTAACGTGTGTCGACGTGTGTCAACGATCGCGTAACGTGCCTACAACACGTTACTCATAGGTTAGAAATAAGTTTCGGGTATGCTAAACATTACCTCGACGTGTTTCGACTTATGAGTAACTTAAGTAACGTGTGTCGACGTGTGTCAACGATCGCGTAACGTGCCTACAACTTATGGCCAGCATTATGCGGAACGTGAGTCATACGCTGGCATACGTCGGGAAATTTCAAGCATGGAAAATTTGTCTAAGAGCTCGGCGAACTATGACGTTTGCCAGCGTACTACGACGTATGCCAGCGTACTACGACGTATGCCAGCGTGCTCTTAAAACTTACCCATAACGTATTCGACGTGTGCCGGCGTTTAGCCCAATTTTGCACACGTCAGGCATACGTTGGCTAAATCGTCAAGGTGTGACAGGGCCTTTAGCGAAATGGAGAATATTTCATTGCTAACTCTGACGTCACAGGTCACATGGTATGGCAGCCATATTGGATTAATGGGAAAATTGACATCATTTTTCGCTGAAACCGCTCAACGACAAAAATTGAAACTTGACACATGTCATCAATTCCCCATAGAGTATGTTAGTGTGATAACAATTATGTCATCGGTGAAGTGGTATTCCAACCATAATTGGTTGAATTTTAATCCTTATCCAAAAATGTTTTTCTCTGCAACCGCTTGTCCGATTGATGCGAAACTTTAAACAATGGAGGAACTCCCCATGAAGAATATTTTATTGCTAACTCTGACGTCACAGGTCATATGGTATAGCAGCCATATTGGATTAAAGGAAATAAATTGGACATTATTTTAACTGAAACCGCTCAACGAAAAAATTTGAAACTTGGCATGTCACCAACTCACCATGGGGTATATATGTTGATGATGATGTGGTGTTCCAGCCATAATTGGTTGAATTGAAATCTTTATCTGAAACTTCGTACATCTAATCTATGACTGGATGTGAGTGAAGAATGAAATTTATGACTTTCATAACCCATGCCAAGAATCTATGTGGCAAAATATGGTGCATGGATGATACGGGCCATAATAGCAGTGGGCCATAACAGTAGCATGTTCAGTTAACGATTTTTGCTTTGTTCAGAATGAACGCGCAAGGCGAGACTATGAACTCTGAGTGCTGTTCTAGTTGGTGCTTGTACTTACTTCTATAAATGGCAACTTTTAAAATGCAAATGTACATGTCGCTTTACTCATTCAGTGATAAAAATGAAGGTTGACTTACAGGTGGTGTGAATGGGGCATGGAGAAAGGCAGAGAAAATGACAAAATGAGAGTTATGGAAGCTGTGTTATTGTGATACAGTATTCAATGTGAGCAGGAATGCTTTCTCTTGACTGGCAGGAGGCACAAGCCCCATAGGTAGACAGATGGCAAGGCATTGCTCATTGATTTGCTGTTGTTACAACGTTTCTGCATCTGCTCTATTAAATCATAAACTTAAGGTGTAGAAACATTGTCAAAAGTGAAATTATATCAAGCAGAAAAGGATGTATTACATATTTGCTTATATTTCCCCAAAATATTGAGGCACATGGAAGAGAAGGTTGACAGAGGGTATGAACTGATAGTCGGGCAGCGTGGCAACTCTTGGGACACAATAAGCAAGGGAATTAATGGAGAGAAAGAGGGAGAGCGGGGTCAGACAGAGAGAGAGAGAGAGACAGAGACAGAGACAGACAGAGAGACAGAAAGAGAGACAGAGATAGAGACACATGCAACCTGCAAGTAAAAATAACAATTAAAAAGGTATATATTATAACACATTCCATGGAGCTATTTATTATCAGCATTTATGTCTCTACATTTGGAACAAAGTGCCAGATTGCACAGCTTTTCGCTTTTACTCCCCAACCTGTGCATACTAAGCTCCACCAGATTTTCTCACACAGTAACCAAGGAAACGAAGACGAATGTCAAAACACGTGCTGTGAGCCATGCGCCTGGCTTTCTTTGTGTCTATGCACCTGTTCAGACTCTCTTCACTCCTTCATTGCCAAAGGACCTATTCACTATAGAAAGGACCTGCAGCCAAAGCTGCAGTGTTGTCGCTAGGTCGACAGTTGGATCAAAAGCGGATCGTATCACCGGACCCTGTCGCCCGCTCCTATCCCCATCCACCATAAATAATCCTCCTGGGTGATCAAGACAGAGTGCTCCTGCAGGTATCATTAGAAAGTCTGCCATCCTGCCTGGTGTGCACAGATTGCAATCGATCATCACCCCAGTAAGTGAGAAGCCTCCTCGTTTGTCATTAAAAGCCTCAAGTTGCGCTTCACTCTGTGGGTTTTATTTCCACATCTTGCAATGTGAATCCCAGGGGTTATGGCTGTTCCAATCTTCAGGCAAACTCAGTGTAGTTTGTTCGTTCTCTTGCTTTTCTCTTTCTACCTCCATCTCTCACTGCAAATTAGGAGTTCTGTGGTCAGAGCTATTCTTATATCGTGATATGTCGCTCGATACGCATCACGTACTGAGGATATAATTTCATAATTTCAGGCAATTTTGGATGAAACGTCATCAGATTTGTACATGGTTACAATATAAAATGCATAAATGTAAAAGACTAAAGGATGAACATAAAATGTACAGGATGAAAAGAAAAACGTTTTATTTTCATATTTTGAAAATGATGAAAATTTAGAACATGCAGTAAAATGTCGTTTCACACGACCCTCTAATTTCTACAGTGCTGTATATTGGAAATCACCTGCCTGACTTGGTACTTTTTATGGCTAAATGATGTAAATCTATACCAACTAGAAGGGTACTCGGTAGAGCGCATACCTCTGCCACGCAATGCCTGATCCACGAGAATATATCTGGCCCAATACATTTTTGAAACACCATGCTGTATATCGTTTTTGGCCCTTTTTCTCAATGATGAAGAATCACTTTAAAAATTAAATAATTCTCGTATCCAGATTCGGAATCAGATCTTCACCAAAATCGAATCAATTCGTCCTTGCTACACACACAACGTGTCCAGCAAGTTCTATCCGAATCCGTCAAACTTTTTGAGATACCGTGTTATATATTGGTTTAGCCAATTCTGTCAATGGTGAAGAATCACTGAAAAATTGAGACCCGGATCCAGATCCGGATCCAGATCCGGATCTTCACCAAAATCTAATCAGTTCGTCCTTATCACACACTGAACCTGTCCACAAATTTTCTTCCGGATGCGTCCACAAGTTTTTGAGATATCCTGCACACAGACAGACAAACAGACAGAAAGGAATGAAAACATAACCTCCTTCACCTTCGGTGGTGGAGGTAATAAAAGGAAATGTGCATGCGTGTGTGCGTGCATGCGTGTGTGCATGTCAGTGTGTGTGTGTGTGTGTGTGTGTGTGTGTGTCAATGTTTGTGTCTCCTCCATAACTCTAAAACCATAAAACCTGGCAGTCTGAAACTTTGCATTCATGCAAAGAAAATTCCAAGGAAGTGCAAGAGTGAAAATTGGGTGTTTGAGTTAATTAAAACACCCTTTTTGAAGATAATTAATGGCCTTATTTAATTATATCCTTCATCAGGCGATTCCCGGCCTCATCACTGTCTGGGGTCTTAAGGCGTTTCCTGGGTAACCTCGCTGGGGTCTGAAGCCGCCATGTTTTTTTACCTGCTCAACCATGATTTGACTTGGAACAGGCTGCAACGATTTCTTAACGATGAAGTTTTTTTTTCACTTTCCTCACTCATATTATGGAATGCCTGTTCATTATAGCTACGAATCGTTGGGTATATTGCAATGATTATAAACGCCTGGAGATGCCAGCGTTCGTGGATTTATTTCATTTGCAAATATGAATAACTGAGAGAATCTCTTAAGCAAAGGATTATTACAAAATATAAGCTCCAGATTTGAAAGTATCAGCAGTTCTGACTCCCCCAAAAAGTGTCGATTTGTCCAATTCGGACATTGCACGGGCGTTTCCGGGTGTTCAGTTGTATCGACAGCAATTGGTAATCGCTTTCCGAGCCAGGCGTTCCGTTGGAGTGCTTAAGCCACTTACCGAGCTGTACAGTGCTGTTCGTGTCCTGATCAGGATGTACAGTCGACAATTACTATAAGGTAGAGGTACTTATACAGCACACATGGACGTGGTACAAATGGGTAGATTTTGATCTGTACGGACTCTCCGCGGGTGTGTGGACATGCCATGCCTGTTATGGGTGCCGTGGTGGCAAAGTTTCATCCCGTATCTTATGGAGGTTCTTTCAGGTTTTCCTTTGTCCTCCCACCTGTTTCTAAAGCATTTTGCAATTGGATTTGCTTTACAAAGGTTAAATGGTTTCTCTTTGTGAGTTTCAAAGCAAAATATATTTGATAACATCCGATTTCTGAGCCGTTTGCCATATTAACTTGTTTTCTAAATTACTGAGCCTTTTTTTCCCCACCCTTCACACGCAGCTGTTTATAAAGATTAATGTTTGTGAATATCTCCCTTTAACGTCGATATAAATGTAACGTTTTTCGGTGAAAGTTACTCAAGGTTTTTGGGTTGTATACAGCACGTACTGTATTGTTAATCACACTGACTCCAACCTGCCGATTCCCGAAAAAATGCCAATATCGTCCAAGCGTGTGTGTGTGTGTGTGTGTGTATGTGCGTGCGTGTGTGCGTGCGTGTCGTTGATTGGTATATACATATGCAAGTTTCAAAATATGGAATGGAGTCCTCCCAGGGTGGGCTCAAAGTGTCCACCTTCATTTCAGTAAGGGGTCACGGTTCATGGACCAAGCTTGAAGTTTTCTGTTCTCAAAGTTTTGTGCTGAGGGCTCTCTTCAGGATCGTCACTGAGCCCCGGACAGCTTCCAACTGTAGTTCATTTGTTATAATATTCCCAGGGATGGTTTTTAGCTCACCTGTGAAGTAGTTCCAAGGAGCTTATGGGATGGTGCGTCGTCCGTCCGTCCGTCTGTCCGTCCTCAAATACTTGCAACTTCTTCTCTGAAACTACACATACGATTTCAATGAAATTTGACCACAACCTTCATCACCTGTGATGGCATAAAAAACAGGGTCTGAAGGGGTCCACAGAGGAAATTATTGGGGGGAGGGGGGAAGGGGGTTGCCTCCCCAAAGAGGTATTTGCTTTCTTCTCAAACGATGCACACACTTCCGATGAAGCTTCACGACAGCCTTCATCACCAATGACGTACCAAAGTTTGTTCATGACAATAGAAAAATCTGGCTCGAAGGGGATATAAGGGGGTTGCCCCCCAAAATTTGTATTTGCTTTGTTCTCCAAAACTACACATTCAATTCCGATGAATTTTGTCCCCCATCTTCACCACCCATGATGTACTAAAGTTTATTCATGACGTTAAAAAAAATTGGGTTGCCCTCCAAAATATGTATTTGCTTTCTTTTCTGAAATCACACATACAATTTCGATGAAACTTGACCACAACCTTTGTCACTCGTGATGTATGAAGGTTTGTTCATGGCATCTTCACAAAAATTGAATCAATTCGGCCTTGTCACACACCCAACCTACCCACCAAGTTTCGTCCAAATCCGTCCACAACGTTTTGAGATATCCTGCTCACAAACAAACAGACAAGGACAGACAAACATGGGTGAAAACATAACCTCCATCCACCTTCAGTGGTGGAGGTAATAAATAGGTGGCCCTTAATTGAGAAATCAGAAGGTTGATCTGGAAAGCTGTTGTGAAGAGTGGAAAGTTGTGAAGCAGATCATATTGCAATTGATGAAGATGTCCCTGACCTTCCCATGTTTCACGCGAGACCACTGTCCCTGAATGATACAATTCCTGATGCTTTGCATGTAAACATCGACCCTACAGGCTTGTGCCTCAAACGTTTCTTGCCTTTTTTGCTGTCGACAAAATTTGCCAATAAACCACAATGTGAATCTCCTGTAAATGACGTATGCTGCAAGCCAGTTTCCCAGTTTAGTGTTGTTCAGTTAAACTCCATTTCCATCCAACCACTCTTTTTATTACTTCCTCCAAACTCTAATGCCCTGATGAATCCACCTGGATTCTTACCTTTTTGCTTTTCAAATAAAAGGAATGTTGTGCCAGATCAATAATTTTGATGATTGTTATTATAATCATAAAATTCATGTGAATGCGGTGCAGGGTACTTTCATTTCTGAATTTCAATTAAATTTTGAAACACTTCATTCGAGAAAATTTACTTTCTTTCAAGTATTATACTTTCAAATTCATTAGAGTCACTTTATTAGAGAAAAATGAAATGCATGTTTACAGTGCATGCACCAGCTTGCAATTTAACAGGCCTGAACAAGTTCAGCAGTGGATCAAAACGAAAAAGTAAAACAAAGGAACCAATTAAATTTTGCATCTTACGGTCAAAGGTCACGGTCACCTTCAAAGGAAGTAAGAGTTTCAGATTGTGGAGGAAGAAAGAAATACATCCTAAAGAGAAAAATAAATAAAATAAAACATATAGGTGTATAGGTCTCAAAATAAAACCCCCTTCACGGTACCAGAAATCACAGAGCACGCTGCTATTGCAGAATGGATCCTGAGCAGCAGGATGTCTCCAACACACCATCTCATTGGCGATTGACTGTCTAATCTCTTTTTTTTAAAATTTGGTTTCGACCCTGATTCGTCTGCAATGGATGATTTTGCTTCTTCAACCAAACAATGGATTGATGCGCTAAATCTCAAACAAGAGATCAGGGCCATCTCTCAAGCTTTTGATACTGCTTGCTATCTGTGCTTACTTTCCAGGTTGCTTGGTAATAGTATGTCATGCTTGTGCTTTCTCTGTGAGCAGAAACAACAGGTTGTGCTTGATGGCATTGTCTTGTAAATCTCCCTCTTGAAGCTGGTATTCTGCAAGGCAGCGTTTTACAACCAACCTTATTCATCTCACCTCGAAGGGGTTGCAAGACTATTGCAACACCCCCGTCTGTCTGTCTGTCTGTCTGTCTGCTCTCTCTCTCTCTCTCTCTCTCTCTCTCTCTCTCTCTCTCTCTCTCTCTCTCTCTCTCTCTGTCCACATCTATATATTTTCACTTTAAAATTTTTTTTCTCTGCAACCACTTGTCCAATCAAAGCAAAACTTTAAACACAGGAGCCACTCCCCACGGAGAATATTTTATTGCTAACTCTGATGCCATAGGTCACATAGTATGGCAGCAATATTGGATTAAAGGAAAAAAAAGTTGACATCTTCTCCAAAACCACTCAACGGAAAAAATAGAAACTTGGCATATGTCATAAACTCCATGGGCTAAATAGGGTGATAATTATGACATCATCGGTGAAGTGGTATTCCAGCCACAATTGGTTGAATCGAAATCCTTATCCGAAAATGTGAAACTTAATACACCTGATCTACAACCTGATGTGAGTGAAGAATTAAATTTACTCGAGAGCAATCGCTCTATGGGCGATCTTGTTCCAGGCACACAACACGTTCTTCTGATGCATACCTTTATTTGGGAAATGTATGTATAGGCAACTGACAGCTCTGTACATGCAAAAAATAAATAACCCGGATTACATACATGAAGCAAAAACATACCGACTGCTTATAATTCAAAACACATCACTGCACTGGAAAACGTGGGGACAGGAATACTGCTGTGTAAATGGTGGAGACTTGTAATACCCTCCCCCACCTGGAGACAGCGCTACATGATACACATTTACATAGAAAATTTGCGTCTCTCCACTCCCTACCCAAGACCACCGGCAAAGATAAAAATACCCCTTTACATTAAATGGGGTCATGCTGATCCTACGTAGCAAGTTTGGATGTAATCAGCCCACAACTGTAGGAGTGGCACGACAAAAAAAACACAAACACACACACACACACACACACACACACACACACACACACACACACACACACACACACACAACCGGTCAGTGAATAATCGTAAGGATGAGGTCATCAGTCACATGGTCTGGTGGCCATATTTGATTGAAAATAAAAACGTAAAAAAATCTTATTCTCCAGAACTGCTAAACAGATCGATACAAAACTTCACACATATGATCGACTATCCATGGGGAATATATTTTGAATATTTTTTTTTTCATGTTCACCTTGATTGTTGCAATTTAGCCTGATTGTGCACAACAGTGGTCATTAAATATCCTCATAATCAATCAATGAAGCTATGAATAATGGCAATGTATGTGACATAAAAGGGTGCATGGATGATATGGGTATATCTATACTATAATGGAGTGAAGTGTTTGTTATCTCCTCCTAGACGAAGCATCAACGGTCCATGGAACTCAGCTATAGCTCATGAGCGAAAATGTACATACTCGTTCATTATCGTCTGTTACTGTACTACATTTTCAAAAAAATGCTGTGACAACATATTCGGTGTCTCCGCGTGACTATCTTCAATTACAACTCCATAAAAGCCATTCAGAAAAAAATGGCACGTGAAAAAGGAACGCAATCATGACTGCAGATCTCTGAACCGCGAAGGACAACAAAATCACATGACCACCACCACCTCTGCCACCCATCCATGGGACAGGTAATCTACTCATGGGCCATAATAGCAGTGGGCCATAATAGTAGCTTGTTCAGTTCACGATTATATTTTGTTCAGAATGAGCGTGCGAGGTGAGACTATGTGCTCTACAGAGTGCTGTTCTAGTTCTAGGTTGATATCAATCTCATCCCGTTGAAAAATTATCTGTAAAGTTTTGTGGATTTGTGGTCATTGTTCTGAAAAGCACCTTGCTGCAGCGTCCATCTTTGCAGAGTTGGAAAAAGTTGTTGGTCAATTACTTCCATCATGATTTAAAACAAAGGAAAATTCAATGCTCTCGGTCCATCCTTGCTTTTGGAGTGATTTTCGTTGGACGACCGCTGCTGGAAAGAGTAATAATGGTGATGAATTTTCTTCATTTGTAAACTATCTACCTGACAGTGGATGGATGGAGCCCAGCATTTTTAGAAATGGTTTTGTAACCCTTTACAGACCGATGAGCATCGGCAACTCTTTTTCTGAGGTCCTCACAAATCTCTTGATGGGGGCATGACACGCTTCCACAAACCTGTGTGGCGAAGACCAAACTCTGATGGTGATGAACAAAGGTTATGTTTTTCATGTAAGGCAGGGCCACCCAAACTCACTCCTTATTGTCATCCATTACCACCTTAATTGAGCTTATTAACCTGGAGGTTCAGATACTTTTTCTGACAAAGAAATTGAAAGTTGGATCATTTTGCTCAATAAATAAATGAAAAAGTAGATTTTTTTGTGCAATTTGTTTAATCAGGTTCTCTTTATCTTTCATTAGGAGATAAAAATGAAGATCTGATCACATTTTAGGTCAAATTTATGCAGAAATACAGAATATTCCAAAGGGTTCACAAACTTTTTCTCTCCACTGTAACTGGCAGCTTAACACGGGCAAATCCTGCATTGAAAGGTGTGAGAAATGGCCAAAGGAAAGAGTGTTGGAGGTGAAAAGAACATATATGAGACAATTATCTAACACATTCGCAACGGATATCTACTCATATGCAATACAGTATCCTCAACTGAACAAATACTATGAAATAACTATCAAAGTAAGTTACATTCTGCAGGAAGTGTGACAAATCATCTTAACTCAAGCACTCATTTTCACAAGGTATAAAGCAGCAAAACGAAAGAAATTGTCAACTTAAAATGGGAAGTATTTTTTCATGTTATTATTATTATTATTATTTTATTCTTGTTGAACTGCAAATTTCATGTTGTTTATATCTAGAATATATGGCTCTCAAAATTATTGCAATCTCCTGCGATTCGGATGAAGCACAGGGAGGGCTCTTGCATCACAATCAGGTCAGTGGTCTCTGTTTTCTACCATATATTCCTTGATATTGCTCCTTTTGATCTCCCAGTCCTCTGACCTTCCCTCTCTACTCCAGGATGCATTTGTTCCTCTATTAACCCCCTCCTGGTTAAATTTCCAAAATCTAGGCCGACTGCACACCTCAACTCTTTTATTCCTCGCTTCTCTCTTCTGTGGAACTACCGTCCAGAGGCTGTTCTGTCTCACTCTCCCCTCCAGGGCTTCCAGCAAGCAGTGCGCCATCATATCTTGTCATCTTCAGTTCTGTTCAATGATCTTTATGAGCCGCATTAACCTTTCCTAACGAAACCTCTTATGTCATTGTTTCAGTATTTCCTCCCCTCCTCTTTCTCTCCTCTTTGCCTGTTAATTATTTTCCTTGATGTCTGTCCCACTGTCAGTTCTGTCTCACTCTTCCATGAGCATAGAGTTTGCATTGATTTTTTTTTTTACAGCATATTTTTATTTAAACAGATATACTGAGGGAAGATGCACCACAAGCAGAACTTTCCACAGTGAGTATGCAAGTGAGAAAAGGATCCACAACCGGGGTTGGTCAATAATTCAGGTGAGAAGAAGCCAGAGAGATGGTTTAGTTAACCCCCACAGATAGTGTTGCACCAAGGAAGTCACCCAATTAAGAGAAAGGTCCAACTAGGAAAATTCGCTTGGAGCTGTGAACTTTTGTTGCTCTTCCAAAATGGAAATGCAGGACAGGATTAAACAAAGGTTCTGAGCTTCCTTAAACATCATAAAACTATTTGGTGTGTTTATAAACTGCACCAATAAGTAATTGTAAACTAATAATTTACATCAGAATCTCATTATGGAAATCTCACGAGTATGATAAATTAAGGGCTCAAGTTTTAGGGTCCTAATTTGGCAGAGGGGTAAACCCATTTTCCATAGCACAGCCCCAAACCACTTGGAGGTCAATCTCATTCCCCTGGAAAATGAACTCTGACTCACCAATTTTGATGTATGTATCCTCCTGTTGAGTTATCTGTTTAATAAATGAATGAATGAAATATAATAAACCAAAATATTATGATTATCATGAACATAATGCCATGACATAAGAGGTACTCATAGCTCCTGCTCATTTCTTACCAATCATCACCCTAGTTTTCTGGCAATATTGAGTGCCTGCTTGACACGACAGATGGAGTCGAGTTGGACGGAGTGACGGTGCAATTAAACCAATGCAATAATGCACTAAGCGGAGCATTTCAATGACTTTAAAGCAATCATAATTCAGAGGTTATTTTGTACGAAACAAACACTATCCAAAGCTTATGTGTATTATGTATGCCATTAAATGTGAGAATTTTTTCCTGCTTCGAGGTCACTACCACACTGAACCCATGACGAGTGCGTTGTATAATGGCTGCGCTCATTTCAGCCTCAGGAGAGAGTGGCCGGGGAGAGATATTGATCTTTTTTTTTTCTATTAGGAGCGAGGCTCATGGAAGAACAAGATATAACTGACAGTGGGGCAAACATCAAGGGAACGGACGCAAAAGGAGGATAGTGAGGAGGGGAGGAATTAAAACTAGCAAGTAAAATGGTTGAGTTAGGAAAGGTCAATGGGGGTGATAAAGATAATGGGTCAGAATTGGGGATGAGTAGAAATGGTGGTGAACTGCATGCTTGGAGTCCTGGATGGAAGAGTGAGACAGAATAGCCTCTTGAAGGTGTTCCAGAGACAGAAGAAGAAATGAGTAAAGGAGTTGAGGTGTGCAGTCAGACTGGATTTTGTAAGTTTAATCAGGAGGGGTTAATGGAAGAATGTGTGAATCCTGGAGTTGATGAGGAGAGTTAAAGGATCGAAAGAGCAGAGAGAGCGATGTTGGAGACTAGATGTTAGAAAATAGACAACCAACCTGCATGCAATGTGGCAGCAATAACCATTGTGCTTCAAACTCATCATGGGGGATTCCAATCATTTTGAGGGCTTTAGAATGACACAGAATCCAGGAGAGACAGATGTAATGCTTGGGTACTACCAGCCCATAGTAGCCAGCATTTCTCCATTGAGCTGCAGACAAAGGACTTGTACACTGTGAGTCACTCTGATTTTCCAAGGAAAGACTTGGATCAATGGAGGATTCCCAGCATGCTTGGTTACATGTGTGGAGTGCGCAGGTAATGCATGCGGACCAAATTCACACTGTGACTCATGGTGTGTGTCGCCGTGGTAGAGGTGACATGGCCATCTCATGAAACATGTGCTTTGGCAAGCGGGGAGTGGATGTGCCTCCATACTGAAGCCACACAGGACTTGCCACGCAGTGCAAGTGTGGGGAAAATTGAATGCAGCAGTGAGAATCTGCACATGTGTGTGAGTGAAAGGATGAGTATATTGCTGGTGCACGTGCATGGTTAGTATGGACCGTGAGGATGTTGGAGGAACGCATATGGGGGGGGGGGGGGGCTGTTAAATACTGACGGTTTCGTTTTGAATTTAAAACAGCTTCTACAGAGTGTAGGATGTAGAAATCCGATTCGGAGTGAGCTGATCAGAGCGGTGCAAAGGTTGCTGTATGTGCAAGTGTGCATGCATGCATGCAGGCAGGCCTTTGCGGGTAGATAGAATGGGTTTTAAATGCCCCCACCCGGTTTTATATAGAACCCGGCGATTATAATGAATACGTTGTTATTTGTGTATGTTTTCTCACCTCGGTAATGTCCCAGCACCCTGCCTTCCCTCCCCCTCCCCTCATGCTGCCTTCCCTTTCCCTCCCCTCACACTGCCTTCCCTTTCCCCTCCCCTCACTCATGCTGTCTTCCCTCCCCCTCCTCTTACTCACACTGTCTTCCATTCCCTTCCCCTCATGCTTCCTTCCCTTCTCAGATGGGACACTTGTAGGGCTTCTCCCGTTGGTTGTTATCTTCATTTGTTGCGGGCTTCAGAAGGTGGGAGAAAATTCTCCCAGAAATCAAAATCTCCCCCTTCCCTTTTTTTGGAAAAGGATCATTGCAGGTGTTCTTGGGGCGGGGGAAGAGGGATGCAAATTCCTGATGTAAATGTGTATCGTGTAACACCACTCCAGGTGGGAGAGGGTATGTCAATTCCCCACCATTTACAGTGCAGTATTCCTGTCCCCACATTTTTCAGTGTGGGTGGTGTTTTTAATTATGCAGCGAGAGGTATTTTGAATTAGACGTTTGAATAAGGATAATGACATAAACCCCCCTGGCCGCTCCCTTAAGGAGCGGGTCCTTCTAGCATAAATAAATTTGCCACAGGTTGTCCACCAGGCATGAGTTCAGGTGCCAAAAAAGAAATAAACGAAATGTGAAATGAGCCATCACAGATCACACCATCGTGAAGAAAGCACAAGCTGTAAGTGAAGAAATCTGGATTTATTAATGCTTGCCAAGCCGACTGAGACAGGCAATTCGATGCCAATGACACAATGGCAATCAAACAGCATCCTTCCTTATGAACAGTGAGGTAAACAACAATATTACCCTCCACAAAGAGCATTGTTTTGCACCATGTTGTCTCATGGCTTTGCAAAATTCATCATACATCATGTTTTCTGGCTTTTAGAGATAATAGCGAATTCAACGATTGGTGGGTGGAGGAGGGGAAGGGGAGAAGAATTGACTTGAAAGTATTTGGTTTTTTTTCCTTTCATCACACTGTCAGTGTAAGTAGCTTGAATACAACACTGTACAAGAACATTTAATACCACGAGCTCAATGATTTCTATTTTTCCTCATATTAATCATGTGAGCTGTTAAATTTTCAGGACTACATCATGACCACCACCACCCAAACAGTTCAAAGCATGGTTGAGAATCGAAATCAGGCTAGACAGTTCAAAGGTAAGTGTTATATCTCAGTGCAACCATCCTTTTAAATAAGTAATTATAAAAGAACAAGTCTCATAACGTTCTTGCCTTTCCTGTGAAAATTATAAAATGCTCATGTCTGACATGTCATAGATATAAAAGCTCCTCCGTGCCCCTTTGATCTTCTTGTTCTTCTTTACTGGCCACCATTATCCCACCTTTTTGTGGGGTCGACCGGGGGAAACTTGGCCTGAGTCTTCACAAACCGGCTGCCCAGGCCTGACGTTCGACTAGTTAGGGCAGGAATTTAGAATTTGGCCATGGTACCGGCAATAGCTCACTTATTCTTCGAAAAGGACAACGTGGGATCTTTAATATCTACCAACGAATGCCGGCAGACGAGACATCCTTTTAATGTCCATCCGAGGGATGGCACACAGATTGATGAATCGCCCTACCTGTGAAACACCGGGAGGACAGTTCGATGCTCTCGTAAAATAAAAAATAAAAAAAATTATCTTTTAATATACTCACGAGTCTAATTCTAGGATGGCACCAATATATCCTTTCATTGATGACAAATGAGAAGAGAACTCAAACTTTAATGAGGAGGGAAGTGAAAGGTGTTATTATAAAATAAGATTTGCTCGTCACTGTGGAGAATCAGTGATGTGGAGTTTGTAATTCGTCCTTCAGAATTTACTAGACCGTGTACCATGAGAACAGGACACCCTACATTTTTTCAGTGGGCAGTAAATAGCAGGCTGTAATTACAAGGCATTACGAGGAACTTCAACGCAGGAGGAGGCCATTAGACCCATCATGCCTGCGCAATCCTGACAATATTTAAGTACACCCCTATCCCCACAACTTCTAGATCCATAACTCAATTTTAAAACTATCTACTGTTTCGGCTGTCGCTACATTTCCAGACTGTTCCATGAATTTACTACTCTCTGAGTGAAAAATCCTGCCTTACTACCATCCTCACTCTCTTCTTCTTTTCTCTGAAACTGTGGCTCCTATTCTTGTCACTGCCCATTCTGCTGAAAAAGTCTTTGGCACATATTTTGTCCAAAGCCTTCATTTTCTGAAACGTCTCCATCAGATCCCCTCATAATCACCTCTTTTCTACTGTAAAAAAAAAACTCTTGTCTCCTTCAGAAACTCCTCATAATTTAGTCTAGCGAGGCCCAAAATCAATCTAGTTGCTCTACACTGCACCCTCTATAAGATGGGTTAATTCCCCCACTTTAATGATGTCTGTGGTATAATTTCTTATGACTTGAAATACCAGCTTCAAAAAGGTAGTGCTATATGATACACATTTACATAGAGAGAATTGAGGTGCTACCACCACCCTGAACCCCCATCTGCGGTACCTAACGATGCAACGACAGAGCTAACTTCTTTCAAAACATCTGTTTGTTTAAATGCATCTTTTCTCAAAGATTGTTCCAAAATCGTCAGTTTCTCCGAGAAGAGTTGGCAGAGGGTTTAGCTCTGGACTGTTCTGTTTGACTCATCGGCTTCATATGGTTGCCACTGCGCTTGTTATTCAAAGTTCACGAACAAAACGAATTTAGATCGTGCTCGGAAACGCAAAGCAAGAGTTGAAAAGACCTTTCCCATGTTGTTTTTTTTCCTTAAGACTGCATGAGGTAAGGTGTTCTATGATCTCTCTGGCTTTGTTCAGCAGTGCAATTTTCCATGAATATAGTTTGCATTTGGATTTTGCGGAGCTGAAAATACGCATTTGTAAACAGATTAACACGAATCAGGAACTCTTTTGTTTTAACAATAGCATTCAGATTTTTCCAGGAAAACTGCAGACAGATGGGATCAAAAGAGTGCACAAATGAGGAAAGTATTTTTAGAAACAATATTCAAACAATTTTTTATGATTTGAAAAAATGAAAACAGTAAAAAATTTTTTACATATTGTCAAAGATTTGAAAGAAACATGTTTTCATCTCTTGAACTCATGTCAACTAATGTTTAAGCAACTTGGAAGCAAGCCATCACAAAGATGATTCATCGAGATATGACTTCTTTGCTTGGCACTCAGCATTTAAAAATGATAGAGCACAGGCTGGCAATCATAGTGCAGGCTTGATGGGCCAAATGGACTCTACCTGCATTTAAGTTCCTTGGACGGGACTTCCAAGAGGTTCCTTGGACGGGACTTCCAAGAGGTTCCTTGAAGTTCCCAGAAAAACGAATGCACCAAGAAAACACAGCCTTCTGTTCTCTTATATCTTCCTCCATATCCACTTACTGAGGTTCCTTTTCAACCCTTTCTCTGTAATATTGCTTTCTAAAAGAAGAATGAGAAATCTTCACCGAATAGCATGTTCGGCCCCTATAGGGTATTCAAGTCGTATGAATTCATCCTAAAATCAAGCCCACAACTCTCCACATGGTCTGTGTTGTACCAATAACCATTTCTCAAGAAAAGTCATCTCCAAACCTTGCAGAACTGATGATAGTGGAGTATGTGATTTTTGTCTTTACTACTTATCATGTTTTGTGGATGGAAGATACTAAAAAAGCAAATAAGTAGCAAATTGGACTACAAATTTGTGTACCAATATACAATACAGGACTACAGGAGAGGAGTGCAGGAAAGGCAAGCTCAATTGTTGAGCAGGTCTACCTCCTCTCTCTCTTCTGGTTCTAAATTAACATCCTGCAAGAGTCAAATCGCACTGTTCCCTTTATACATATAACTTTCAATATACTAGCAAGTTGCCCATGCCCGCACGGGATTCTAAACTTGGTAGGGATTGAGGCAGCAAAAATGCAAATGGCATGTTTCTGTCATCGAGCCAGCAAACTGGGAGAAACAATTTGCATTCATTGCCACATTTGATGCAATTTAAATACTCTAATGGCAGCGAGGTGCTCCATTTGAAACTGTTTGTTCGATATTTGTAGCTTTTTGATGCCGACGGTCCGTAATAAATCAATTGTATTGGTGTCAAAACTGGTGACCAATTGCAAATTAATAGTTGCATAATGACTCTGTGACCAGGGACATTAATTTTCTGAAGAAGCATGCACCAATAAGTGCAAGAATGAGATGTGCTAGCTGGGCACCCTCTGTAGCACATTTGTCTGCGACACACATCAGTGCAAAACCTTCAGGATTGAATTGTGATGGCACGGTAAGATGTTGAGTGGTCTGATGAGTTATGAATTTTCACATTTTTGTGCTTGGTTGGAAAGGTGAAATAGAAGCAAGATCCTCATTAGTCCTAATGATCTTTAATGTTTTTTGTTATGATGCTGTTGCAACAACGTTCATGATAATTTTATTGCTCAATTAAATGAACTTGAAACCTTCAACTTCTCTTCCATTCTCTTGGTGATTAATGCCTGCATAAATTAAGCTCTACATTAACACTTCTTACAGATTTAGACATATCCTTTCCAGAAATAACCGAGGATTTTAATTCATGATGTCCTGATTTACAGCTATAATTGGCCTGTTTTGTATTTTGATCTGAGCACACATCTAATGATGTTGGGATCCCAGTTTCAAATTCCATATACTGTGTTGACATGTCTACTGTCTGCTAATGACCTTGTAACTCATGTAGAAGTATATGGATATCTCCTAATGCAAATATCCTTGTCCTGCCTGTAATATATGCAAAATTTCATACTTGAGCCATAGATTGTATTAAAAAAAAACTTATCCTCTTGTGTATAGATACATGACCAAATTTACATCAATACTATTTCAAACTGCTGAGTTTTTTTTGAGCAGGAAATTTTTGATATTCCTCCTCCTAACAATTCCTGTGTATTAAATGCCCCAAGTGTACTTTGTTTTTACTCTTTCTTTGCTTAAAAATTGTTACCCCTTGTTACTTGGCAATTTTTTTTCTTTTTTTGGACAAGTATGTCGATTGCTTCCATTTGTTTGTCTGCCCGCTCACCTTTATTTGCCGACAGGTCATAATTTTATGCCGATTTTCACAAAAGCACCAAATGGTGCTGTTGGTGGTCTGACAGAATACTATTTATTTTTGAGGTAAAAATGTCAAAAAGTCATTATTGGCCAAAGATCAACAACTTTTTCAAATTTCTAATATCCTTAGTTTTCATCCGATTGACTTCAAATTTAAAGAGGATGTGCATATCAGGTCACTGAATTCAACCACTAACTATGTTTGAGGTCAACATATGCCAAAAGGTCAAAATAGGCGGAATTTCTCAAAATCCTCAATTTACATCCGATTCACTAAATTTGAAGAGCATTTGCATATCTGATCACTGAATTCAACTCAGTATTATTTTTGAGGTCAACATAGGCCAAAAGGTCAACATAGGCCTAATTTTTTTAATTGTCAATTTTCATTCCATTGACTTGAAATTTGAAGAGCATTTAAATATCAGGTCACTGAATTAAACCACTTTGTCATTCTAAAGGTCAACAACTTCGGTGTAATTTATAAAATCCTCAATTTTCATCAGATTTACTTCAAATTTAAACAGGATTTGCATATCAGGAAAATGAATTCAACCACCAATTATTTTTAATGTCAAAAGGTCAACATAGGCATAATTTCTAAAATTGAGAGATAGGGCCAAACACTATATATATATATCTTCTTCTTCTTTCGGCTGCTCCCATTAGGGGTCGCCACAGCGGATCATCCGTATGAATCTGCATAGTGATTTGGCACATGTTTTACGCCGGATGCCCTTCCTGACGCAACCCTGGTCGCCTCTTACGACACAGGGGATATGGTATACCTATTTTAACCGGGGTATACACCGGCCCAGTATACTGGTACTCATTTCGCCGACCTCGGAAGGATGACAGGCTGAGTCACCCCCCTGGTGTATTAATCAGTGGCCCAACGGCTTGAACTCAGGACCTTTTGGATCCCAAGCCGCTGCCCTAACCACTACGCCAACACCAGGCTATGTATATATATATATCATGATAACTCAAAAATTTGTGGACGAGTTATGACAAAACTAGGTGGATTTGAGTTGGTTAGGTGACAAGAACAAGTGGATTAGATTTTAGTTCAGATCCAGCCCATCAGTGGGATACAAAATGTAAGCTGTTCAGCCTGGCCGAGGTATGCGCTCTCCCGAGTGCACTTCCACTTTGTTCTGTTTTACCAAGTGTCACTCTATGAGTGATTTTTCATTCTGCTTATTAATTAATTTTAATCTGTCATGTAGCTGAACAAGGGTACCACTGAAAATTTAATTGTGGTAATGTAAGCTGTAAGTGGCCTTGATATATTTTGTCTTTCTCCACAAGTAAGGCTCACCAACTCTGAAATTATTCAGTTGAACTATTCTACTAACATTGGGGCTTAATGGAGAGCTCAGCGGCAGCACAATTGACTTTGAGTTGTCTAGTCTGGGTTTGATTGTGACTGATCAACTATAAAATCAACTATAAACCATTATCGTGGTACAATCAATGAACACATCCTTTGCAGGGATGTCAAGCAAAGTGCCCCATGTACGAGCATTCAATGGAGGATGTTAAATATCACATTGTACCTTTTGAAAAGAGTAGGATATAGCGTGGCAGTTCCCTGGCTAAGTTCTAAATTTCTGCCATGGCTCCAATTAGGAAGATCAATGGAAAATCACCTTGTGTATTCTTTGTCCACTGACGACTTCAGCAGCGCCAATGCTTTGGAAAGAACATGGTCATGAACACAATATTACTCTCTTTATATTGCTTCTACATGTGAGTATAACACTGCACTTGCATTTCACCTAACATCTAATTACCTCTGCCACTGAAGATGGGCGGAGGTTGTGTTTTCACCCCTGTCTATTTGTTAGAGGCCAGCTTTGTGAAGGGAATGGGATATTGTTGATTGATGAACACTGACCCCAATCTCAGACATAGAGCCTTGCAGATCTTTCAAAATAATTGTTGGATTTACAGTGACATCCCGAACAATTTTCCTGCTTGCTCAGCTGCTGAGTTTGGATGGGTGACCTAATCTGGGTAGAGTCTGTGTGGTATGATACATCTTTCCACTTCTTAATGATGGATTTCACCGTACTCAAAGGGATAATGGGTGACTTTGGAATCTTCGTATAACCCTCTCCTGAACGGTCTCCTGAGGGGTTCCCCACACGAACACATGTGCTCTGCCCGTCGGAGCCTCACACACACGCTCGCGTGGAGAAACCCATCCGTCCGATCGTTATCCAGCCTAACTTTGTCCGTCCGCGGGATCGGCAACATCCACCCCGGCGTTTCCGGACCGGGTTTCACTCCCGCAAGCGCGCACGTGGCGGCCTCGTGCGAAGCACGGCCCGAACCTCGCGCGCGCTGCCGTGCAAACCCGGCGCGGTCCCCAATACAGCTACGGCCGCTACCCGACCCTTGTCCCTCATTTGTCGCAGTCTCCTCGCCATTCGACCCACGCACACCTGCGTGTCACGAGACTCAACACACACTCCATTACATTCACACCGGGAACGCGGTTGCGTGCTCCCGCATGCCCACCGTCATCTCCCTCACACACAGCGACTACACACGCTGTCCCTCTCACACTCGGCCGTTCACTCACGCATGCCCTTTCACTCGCACACGTGGTTCCATTCACACACGGCCGTTCACTCGCACACGTGGTTCCATTCACACACGGTGCCTCATCCACACACGGCGTGCTGGGAGGCATGCACCTCGGCACTCGCAACCTCGCACACCATTTTACTCACGCAGCGGTCCCTTTCATCCACGATATGCGCGCGTTGCAGCACACATTTCGCCTCACTCCTGAATACACACACAGGAACATTCACAATGAGGAATCGCGTCACCACAAAGGTTCCCGGGGCCTTCAAACCCCCAAGCTCCGTGTGCACCCTCCACAGCACTCGCCCCCTCTACCTCGCAAAGCTCGACCGGACCACCTGTCGAGATCCGCTTCAAGGGAGCATAGCGTCTCCCTCCATTCCTGAAGGAGGCTATCCGGCTGCTTGCACCGGGTCACGAGACATTCCCGAGCTCCCCCTCATTGTACTCTACTAACTCCATGTGTGTGTTCGTCTTCCACCCGTCTTTATCGTGTAGTCTCTCCTCTACTGTTTCTACCTCCCGTGTCTCTGTTATTTCTTTTATTTCCTGCGTCTCCTTCATGTCTCTGTTAATTCTATTTCCTTCGTCTTTACGTGTCTTGTTTTACACGTTTCAGTCACCCCACTTAATTTTCCCTCTCGGTCACCTTACTTTCTCCGGCACGACTCTCGCCAACACGACTCCCGTATTACTTTGTCCTCCCCCTTCCATCGCGGGCCGGACAGCCGTTGCACTCCCTCCCAGCTCGTTCGCTCCAACACAGGGCGCCGCCATTTGAGCTCCACTGCCCGTGTTTCGTCATTGCCATTATGCCTGCCTGCAGCCCACGGCCTATTCGCTGCATCTCACCCCGCAGTGTTTGCGTATTCGCTTCCATGTCATCCATTTTATTGTTTATTCCGCCAGCATGGCGAATAGCTGGGCCATGTCGGGTGTGCTTGGGTGAGCCGTTTTGGCAGGGATCGGGGGAGGGTTTCGAGGAGGGGAGGGAGGTGTCATACACCGCTGCCGGCGCCCATTTCGGGCTCTGGGTTCGATTGGGGGGAAATTGTTCCTGCTCATACAGCATTTCCTGCTCGGGGCTTTCGTCCTGGACCATGGATTCTACATTCAAACACATACCTAATACCCCGGCTCCCGCTCGCCTTGAAATGCCATCTTATCCTGGAAGAAATAAATTTGAATCGCTCGTTTTGGTGGGAATCGGGGGTCGCTCCACACACCCCTGAACCGATTCCCGTGAATTTAATTGGAGACAGAGGTGGATTTGAATCCCACACTCCTGTACACCAGTGTTACGAATTCGCGCCTGCCGGCGTGCGATCGGCCGCGTACCTCTAATGGCAGCCCGTCGCCACCGGACGGACATTTCAGTCGTGACTTTCCGGAGCTAACGCCGGGAACCTTGTCACGGGTGGGTCTTCAACCTCACCACGGCGTGCCAATTGTCTACCCGCACAGAATAGGGTCACTCCCGAACTCGATATCCTAAGTACCTGCGCGGGCAGTCGACCGGGACCGTACCTCGACAGGTCGGCTTGGGACACGAACCGCTAAGCGGTCCGTTCCATTCTGCAGTGATAACGAGCGGGTATTATCGCCGACCTCGCCGGATCCGATTCTATTTAACGGGTGTTTAAAACCCGCTATTTATTCCGCGATGCAGATGGCACTTTCAATGGGGAAAGAACGATGAACGGGATACATTTCACACAAGGACATTTATTATACAACACGTAAACAGGCAAATAGGAACAACAGGCAAGCACATATACAGGCAAATAGAAACAAAAGCAGGCAAACAAAAGCAAGGGCAAGCACTACGACCGAATATAATTAATAAATGTACAGTCACTAAGCAGTTTTACTTGACAGGAGGCGCCACGACAACATTCATTCAAAAACCCCAAAGAAACACAAGAAAAGACCCCTCACAGACAAGGGGGTCAGGCTGGACCACTTGGGTCTTTATGACACGGGACCTGGAGACCGAACGGGTCCCGCGAGACTGTAGCAGGTTACCTGCACCCTCGAGGTGCGCCGGTCGGCGAGCCCTCCGGCACTCTCCTCTCGTGCGCGCCTCGACCCTGGACCACCGCTCGCAACCCTCACGACTTGGCGCCCAGAGGGAGAAGACGACCTCGACGATCCAGAGAGAGCGGATGACGTCGACGAAGAAGAAGCAGAGAGCGTCGACGAAGAGGAAGCAGAGCAATCCAGCGGAAGAAGAAGAGAGAGCGAGCCCCGCATGGGGCCGCCTTATATAGCGCGGGGCTCCGCCCCTTCGCTCCACCCCCTTTTCGGCTCCGCCTCCCTTCGAGCTCTTTCGAGAAGCTCCTTGAAAAGGGGCGTTCCCCTCCCGACCGCCTCACGCCCCGTGTCCACCAATCGCGAGCGAGCTCTTCGCCGCTTCTCGTGCCAGCATTGGCGGCGCAAAACGGGGGAAAATTCGCGCGTTGCTGCAGGTCTTCCACGGGGCCTTCGTTCGACGTTTTTGGACGGTCCAAAATAACGATAGCGAAAGAAAAACGGCTAACTCAAAGGATCGCAGCCCGGTGAACACGAAAATTCCCTTTAAACAACGGTGGGGAAATCTAACTACACAATTACTTATCGTCATAACTGATCTAAGGTCCTTTATGGTGTATTGCGAATTTCCACAGCCGTAACATTATATATATATATAATTATATATATATATACACACACACACACACACACATATATATATATATCTCCTCCAGTCTGTACCTCTGTCTGTCTGTCCATCCATCGTGTCCTTTCAGGGAAGGGCTTCAAAATCAAATAGCCACCATTTTGTTTGCTTTGTATCGGTTCTTGTGCTTCATGTGCCTTTCTTGTTAGGCTCACACTTTCTCACTCTCTCGTGGCTTCATCCTATCTCTAATTCGACATTTGATTTCATTTTTCATAGTCGCAAAGATGCTTCAAGACTTGGTTGCAGCAAAAGGGCAAATAATTGGATGAATATCGCCGTTTTTTAGAAAAAAAAAATGCATTTTTAATAGCCGTTTTGAATGTATCTGGTCGGGAGAAATCCAGAGAGGGGGATGGTGGGGGGAGAGGAGAGATGGTGGAGAGGAGAGGATAGAGGGGGGAGTTACATCGTGCCAACAGTGGCTTCAAACACACAAAATAGTGTAATTTGTTTTTTTAACAAACGTTCATTATTCCCCAGATTTCTTTTAATTTCATGTAGAACACCTCGAGGAACTTCTAAAAATACAAACATATGGCAATAGGGAGACAAAGTGCGAAAATCTAGCAATGCGATCCATGCATACTACATGGAACTCTTTGAAAGCTCTTCCCGGCCACTGTGTTTACTTTCAAATTAAATCAGATTGTTCAAAAGTCTTTCCTGCCACCAAACTGTATTTAGTTTAATGTTTTAACTTTAATATAGGCTAATTTTAGTTAAATAGGCTAATGTATTGGGGAGAGGAGAGGAGAGTGTGGAGAGGGGAAAGGAGTGGGTTGGGAGTGAGTGAGAGAGAAAGACACAGAGACAGAGACAGAGACAGAGAAAGTTGAGATATTGAAGTCACATTTTACATTACGTGGAATTACACATTTGACATGTTTCACATCCGAACTGTATTTCACATGTGCATGGACATGTATTCACATATTATGTGAAGTAAATAAATGATGTGGATAACATCATTTTGGGATCTGACAAATTGTCAGTACCCATTTCGGAAACCTCTCCAATCTCCATGTAGCATCTAACTCAAGATGTCCAAATGTCAACCATGTATGTCTATGCCCGTGGGTTTCCCATGGGTGTACCTGCATCTATAAAATTACCTATCTTCTATATAATGTACTAACCTCATTGTTAACATCAATTTCATGTAAACTTGGCATTTACATCCCTTTTATAATTAACTTGCATATCTCATCCAGCATCGAGGCATGAAATACAGCCACAATTGCCTACTCTTTTCAACAAGAGATACTTTGAGATCATTAACATCAACAACCTAAATTCTGGTAGGACAGCCAGCTTTATGCCCAGGTCTTTGATAATATGCCCCAATATACAGAACACCTGCAGGCTGCAACAAGACAGCAGGTTTCGTCTGATTTGACTCGACAGGAGAACAAATCCAGGACCCGACAGCTCAGAAGCGAACATGTTACCAAATGAGCTATCCTGCTGCTCCCTCAGCCGACAACACCAGCAAGCCTTCTGTGATGTTCTCCCATAAAAATACTAAGTTCAACTCTGCTTTGTTTTTGAGATCTGATGGGGTATGACGCATTAAAGCAGGTTAGTAAAAGAACATTGAACCTCCAGATAGAGAATTAACTAATGAATATTGCTTCTAAAAAAAACAATGTCTTTAAGTTAAGGTCTGTTATTATAATCAATGAAAGTGTATCGATTTTGTGTTTTTGGGATGGACTGCAGCTCTACACACCATATTCCTGGGGGAAGCACAGCTAGCCATCATCAATAATTTGAAATTTGTTGACAGTGCATGTCATGCATTGTTAAAGTTGTTTTCATTGCGGTGGTTCATTTCTATCTCGCTGGGATCTTGATGTATTTGGTGGGACAGGAAGGTGACTGGAAAAGTTATGCTATGTTAAAATCAATAAAACTGGCTCGCATCCCAGAAACAGGCATGCAGAGCATCCAATGGCACATTATTCTTATGAACAGCAGGAAACTTACAGCTCTATGCACGATATCCCATTCTTCGTAGCAGGCACTCAATAAGCTGAAATAATTTTTCAAATCAATCTTTTTCTCGATTAAGCCACAGTGATGGATGGTGCCCAACCGATGATCTCGATGGTCATTGAAGCAGGCAATCAATAAGTTGAATGAATTCCTCAGATCTCTCTCTCTCTCTCTCTCTCTCTCTTGGAATTGTTTTTTTCAGGTGTAAAGGTGTGTTTTTTGTGTACAAAGTTAAAACTGCTTGTGGAAGAGCTTTAAATGTGACTTGTGTAAATGTGTTTGTCTATATGTGACTGAGTATGTTTGTGGGATTGTGAATATGGAGTATGTTTTGAGGGCTGGTTTGTTGTTTGGTTTTGGAAATCAATTAGGAGTGGGCCTACTTCCTTTATTGTTAGTTTCGGAGTGTGGTTGATAGCCTGGGGGGGGGGGGTATGATGTCAGGTTATTGGTGCTGTCTTTTCGGTTTCCTTGCTTGCCAGGGGGTAGTGTTTCTGTATGCATTTACATACAGCATGTGTATGCATGTGTGTGTATGTATGTATACATATATATATATATATATATGTATGTATGTATGTATCACTATTGGCCCACTCTGGCAGTCATGTTGAGGGTAAAGGGCAGAAGAGATTAACGGTGTCAGGGTCCTCGACTAATAACCCAACCTTGCTGGACATATTTGTAATGGTATTTTGCAGGTGGGACAATAGTATTATTATATTTATGGACGGGGGAAGAGAGTCAATTATTAGAATAACATGTAGACCACTGTTTGTGAATCGTGCAGATTTCATCATTTTTCTCCTTCAACATTTCATTTTCTGTAGACGCTGTTTTTAATTTGGATAAATTGTCTGTTCTTGCCTTGCAGGGGTAACAACACTGTTCAAAATTGTGGATAGAGAGTGAGGAATTGTGTTTTCATGTTCCTCATGTATGGAACCAAGCGAGGCCAGGTAGGTGTGGATGCCATTGGATTGTAAAATACCAGTGGGCCATGACAGGCCATTTTGTGCTTCTGCAAGGTAGGAGAAGAAGGGCAGGGACTGTTTACCTCATAAGGCCATGATTGGCCACGAGGTCCCTGTTACGCACGGCCTTGATTGGTGGCCTGATGCTGCTTTCACGTGTGCCACAGGCGCTTGTTGGCTGAATGGGGCATGGCTGCATAGGCCATTCGATGATCTATCTTTGGGAGAAGGGTGAGTACCAGTAGGGTTGAGGGGACAATTATGTTTGGCAAGCAAGGTCACAGGGTTGTTTTGTGCTGCGGGAGTGTCACACATCATATCACTCTCCTTTCTGGGCCCCAACTGGGATCGTCACCTCAGCTGGATCCTTGGG
The DNA here is from genome assembly GCA_035128595.1 of Eptatretus atami. NCBI lineage: Eukaryota > Metazoa > Chordata > Myxini > Myxiniformes > Myxinidae > Eptatretus > Eptatretus atami. Next base: position 42,127,599 of record CM068953.1, on the reverse strand, counting down.
TTACCACTCTTTTGCCTGTCCTGCACCACGATTTGGTCCAAAAGTTATGGGCCTCGTGAGGTCCTGCCTGCTCGGCACATGCCACTTGCCTAGTTCCCTTTGTGAGTATGGAGTGAATGGTAGTTTGGTGAGTGTTTATTTATTGCGTCTTCGTCCAGGATTCAATCCGTGTCTGTCCCGTACTTATTAAATTATTTATATTCCTTTAAAAGGCTGTGTGCGTATCAGTCCATGCCATCTTTCCCACACCAACTGCTTTGGTTAAGTGACAATCCCTGGAAGGAAATTATTTAATTAGGGTAATCCCATTGTTTGGCGAATCATGCATGCCGAACACACGAGACTGGAGGCATATGCAACAACCACTGGGGTGACATACTGTCCAAATTTGGCATCTTACTTGCCAAAAGTGTTGAATTTCCAATCTATTATATAATGCAAAGTGTGGTGTCTATCCGTGCGTTTGTCCGTCTCCTGTTCCCGGTGGCCACTTCTCACACTGCTTTTTAAAAGCTCCACACGCAAGCAAAGTTCAACAATAAACCAGAAGAAATGCATGATACCAAACGAGATACATTATAAAAGTATAAATAGAACATGGAACTGACATAATGTAAAATAACCATTGCTCAGGAAGCTGCTGCTTCGGTGGGCACCGATGCTCTGTGACAGAGAATGAAGATTATCACAAAGTTGAACAAACCATGTGGGCATTGTTAATAACAGTAGCCTATGCTGAAAGTCTTTGAACATAGGTTAAAGTGCATGGCGTCATTTAATTAAGAAGAAAACCCTCCATTTAGCAATGTGACCAAATAATAACATGTCATAATATACTTCAAAGAGCTCCAAAATAAACATATTTAACTAGAAGGACACTCGGTAGAGCACATACCTCCACCACGTAATGCCTGATCCACGAGAATAGATCAGGCCCAATACATTTTTGAAATATCAGGCTATACATCGTTTTTGGCCCAACTCTCAATGGTGAAGAATCACTTTAAGAATTAAATAATTCTCGTATCCACATTCGGATTCAGATCTATACCAAAACTGAATCATTTCTTCCTTGTCACACACCCAACGTGTCCACCAAGTTTTATCCGAATCCGTCTACAACTTTTTGAGATATCGTGCAATACATCGTTTTTGGCCCAATCTCTCAATGGTGAAGAATCACTTAAAAAATTCTAGTCGTCGGATCCGGATCCGGATCTTCACCAAAATAAATTCAGGTCGTTCTTGTCACACACCGAACATATCCACAACATTTCAGCCGAATCCGTCTACAACTTTTTGAGATATCCTGCACACAAACGGACAGACAGACACAAACAAACAGACAGAAAGGGGTGAAAACATTACCTCCTTCACTTTCGGTGGTGGAGGTAAAAAGAACAAACACCATGATGGTAGCTCTGATAGGCAGTGTCGATGCAGCCTTCGTTTCAGCCTAAAGATCCACTCTTTGTGAAGGATACTGTAGTATCTTTATTGCACTCAACATCATGGAACAGCCGGTCCTCCTCAAAAGATGGAGTTATCCATGATGGATCATACCCAACGTGCAGTGTATTAGAACAGCCAATTATAGTCAGATTAGACTGTTGATGAGATCTATCTAATCGGAGAAATGCCTTTGAGCTTTGCCAGGCATAAAGCAATCATCATTTTGTATGCAGCCTGTGGCTGCTGGTTACTTCATTGCCGGGAGTGTGGCTGTGCCGCTGATGCAGTGCTCCCTGTTTCCAGTAAGTTGGTACTCATTTTTCTGACCCCAGAAGGACGACAAGTTTCATAAACCTACTTGGCGTTATTTAATGGCATGACAGGGGGCTCAAACTCTAGACCTGAAGATCTAAAACCAGCCACCTTCACTGTTAAGCCAACGCCAGGCTTCATGAAACAATGATGGCACAGGAGAAGAGAAAAATAAAAATTTTCAGACAGTAAGCAGCAATAGTTTGGTTTGTTTTAAAAGAGTTGTCTGTGTGTGACATTACCTTGGCTAAAAGAGCTGCACACATTGAGGCTTGTCAAAGAGTTATCACATGGCCTGTCAAGTGGAGTTAATTTGCAGAGGGCTTGTCTTATATTGATCATCTTGATCCATAACAAGCTCCACAGACATAGGGTTTCTCATTTGAAATGGACGAGGAAGAAAGGAAAGACCTATGTGGTCAGATGGCATATAGACGACAGGGACAGGCAGGCCTCTCACAAGGCCGCCAAAGCCTCCTGTCCCCGATAGGCAACTTGGACCATCTGGATGGCATGTGACTACAACCTCCAGCACAAAGAGCACAACAAAACAGAATGCAAGTCCAACCTCCAGCGCAGATTGCAAGCATCACTGCAAATGCACTGCAACGATTGCAGATGTCAAGTGCAACGCTGATATATGTTTTTATTTCTGGGGAGAAAAATCAACACATTTGTCTGAATTTCCTTTCTTCCCATCAAGGAATGCTTTGACACTTAGCCAAACGACCAAGAATATGAAACGAGTTAATGACCTTGCCAAGCTGTAGCCTATTGCTTATTTGACAAGAAATGCCTGCAATCTATCTTTTACTTCGATTCACTCCAGCGTCGTATTGCATGAACTTTGGGGGAAAATATTCCCCGCCTCTCTCGAATGTACATCATTTTTGCACAATGATGTATGCACAAAGTGTTTGTACATTAGAGCATTCACACATTAAAGAGCGTGAATATGATGCCAACAGGCAAGTTTGAAAAAGATGAATCAGATGGAATAGTCAAACAATGAAAAAGAGCCGAACCCACACATACTCACAAATTATAGATGGTAGACATTAATGTGGGACTTGTTAGACGTGGAAAACGTTTTGTTATTTTATGTTAATTTTTTCCAACAAATTCACACTTATTGTTTCCATTAATGTCCACTAATTTATAATCCTAATTTTCTGAACATACAGGGAAGTAAAACGTTTGTTAATTTTTACATTGGAATTTCTTTTCTTCAATATGCCTCGGCACGATGAATGGAGAAAACCTTGATGAAAGCAAGGAAATTAAAGCATTTAAACCAAACGGAAATCCATTTTGGATTTGATAATCTTCTTTGTTTCCATTCCCAAGAAAACGTTCTTGGAGGTTGGTGCTGTCTGTCGCCGCACTGGTGAGATAATACCTTATCTTCTGGTACCATTTAGGTCATCTAAATAAGTTTTTGGCCAAAGTGTAGAGATCAGAAATTGGCCAAGCTACTGTCCCAATGGCAACGTCTTTGAAAAAAATAGGACCGCGCGTCCTGAAGCTTAACTGGATTAGGAGCAAGTCACTCAAAGCCCCCTCAGATCCCCCAAGACCCTGATTTTTTTTAAATGATATGAACAAACCTTAGTACATCACAGGTGATGAAGGTTGTGGTCAAGTTTCATTGAGATCGTGTGTGTAGTTTTGGAGAAGAGAGCAAATACCTATTTTGGGGGAGGGGGTCAAAAAAACCCTGTAGACCCCCTTCATGAGTGCAGATTTTGATGCAGCCAATGCACCTTTGTTGGGCATCAGATATGAAGCTTGTGGCCAAGTTGCATCATAATATTGTGTTTGGTTTAAGCGATAATTACTGAAGTGTTTATAGACTGACTGACTCACTCACTCACCTCTGGACTCGATCGTATAAGTTCACCAGACTAAAGTCCAGGTTAGCTGAAAATACCATGACATATTTGGAATTCATAAGTGAAAGTTAGCATAAATGACATCCAGTTTGCTGAACGTTCCCTCAAAAAGACAATGCACCGTACTCTATTATACAAGTCCCTGCCTTTGAAACACATAAAGGACAGTTTATGTCATTGGATAATATTCTGTCATGGATTGAACCGAGATTATAAGAGATTGGAGGGGAGCTTACCATCCTGCCAGTCCTAGCTCTGATAAAACATCCTGTGCTCCCAACTATTCATCTAACATGTACAACTATTCATCTATTCATCCTGTGCTCCCAACTATTCATCTGACATTGAAGTCTTGTGGGATGTACTGTAAATGCCTGCACTTGCATCATAGTTATATAATTCTTGTCTGTCTCAATTATGAGCAGAGGCATGGAGGTGTTTGGCACAATGACAGTTCCTGCCTTCGCCCAGCTAAGAATGTGAACCAGTTTTCTCGGGCAATAGATCTGATAATGCAATGGCTTGATGATTCACTTGATCTCACCCACTGTGTGTGGTGGGGAAGACTTGAAATGAAATCTCTTGGCAATGGAGCAAGTGGATCTATGTCCAGCCACCAATGACACCTTTTATTATGTCATAAATAAACAGCGTTTATTGATGTTGTTTGTGTTCCTGTTAGAGCATAATAAAATTAATTGCATAAGTGGTGGTAGTACCCAGGGTCAGGTCATGGGCACAACACACAACCTCCCACCCCCTCCACGAGGGGGGCTGGGGGAGACGACTTTCAATTTTCGCCTGTATACGTGCCACAGTGCAAGTGGTTTACTGACCCCTGCTGTAGACAGGGAGGATTATTAGTCACAGCACAAATAATATTTTCTCCACTTCCCACACAATCTGCCCTCTCCCAGACTGTTTCCAAAGTGAGCAGGTGTTTCCCATGTTTATAATACTAGATGCCAGGTTCCACAAAATCACCAATAACTTCATCAAAACGGAACACTAAATACTGCATTGGAGTCGTCATAAGGAACCCGAATTTGTAAAGAGCAAAGATGGCAGTATTCAAAGGGCAGTACTGTATTAAAAGAGCTTTTGCAGAGATCGCTTTGAGCCACTAACATTAACCTACTAAATTTTTTGAAACAGACGTACAAATTGGCCAACTTTTGTTATGATTCAAGATCATTTGACCAAGCCAAGGTCCATCCATGCTTTAATGCAGCGAGGTGTCTGCCTTACAATGCTGAATATCTTGGTATTGCCTGAACATGCATTACACAAGTAACAGTGAGCACATGTTCAATCGATGGCTGTACACTGTACAGATAAAATGTGTACAAGATGTTCATCCCATCATCAGTTCGAACGTCTTAATTATAATTTAAAAAAATGAAAGAAATACGAATCTTATGAATAGAAAAGAATACCTATTTTAGTTATGCACATTTATTGTAATTCCCAGCTGCAATTGGGCTTGGTTAAAAAAAAACAAATAAAAAAACCCACAGTAGTATTAACCACAACAATAATGTTGACGACAACAGTTGCAGGACAGCTCAAGGATAACCCACTCATTTCTGAGCTTCTTGAACCTGGATTCTACATTTCATAACAAGTGGAATTACATTCACCAAAAATTATCGTCAAGTGTGTTTACCAACTGGGACAAGGTATCTTCGACTACGAAGTACGCCGAAGGTTGTTTTGTTATTTGCAATAAGTGTCTGTAGTGCCATGATGAAAATAAATACCGCAAATAGTCAAGTGATTGGTTGAATAATGAACGATAAGATTGAAGTGTCAGGCCATTGGTTTAGAGAGATCTGTCCTGTTTCATTTTACATCTCGCAAGACGTCGTGTTCATTGCACCAGTCGCCCGATCAATTATCCCATCACCAATATAGTCAGTACATTGGAGCGCATTTGCAACATTGACAGACATATAGCTTTACAATTGTCCGAGCCACAGACTGAATTCTACTCAAATTGACTTATCATCAGAGTAACCAATCAGTCAAAAACACCATTCAGATAAACTTCAAGTTGTTAAAGAATGATCCTGAAACCACCTCGATTTTCCTCACAACTGCGTCATTTCTTTCAAACAGGACAAATAATTCGAGTAATTTCCTGGTTAAAGAACCGTTTCCCTCTGACTTTCAGCCAGGAACATTAAAATGCTCCAGGAAATGCTGTAACACCTCCACTTATATCAATAATTTAAAAAAAAACATCTCAATTTCTTTAGCTCAGCTCCCTCAGTTACTGACCACTTTGGCGGCACTTCCACTAATGCTATAAATTTTATAATCAAATGAACTGTACTCTTTGTAACAACCTATACATCGGGGTGATTGCTTCTGTGAACACATACTTGAACTAAAATGTAATAGCACTGAACTCTCAATCAATAGCTCTCAATCAATAGACACTGCAATCTTCCTGGGTATTCAACTAACCAGATGACTATTTCAGCTATTTCTCAACATCACAGCACTCTGGACACCCAAAAGGCACAAATAACCAAAATAAATAAATAAATTCAAACTCGGCACATTCGTGACAAGTGAGATTAACGAGTGTTTTTCACATGTCTATAGGAGTGTAGGGTGTATGATAAGTCAAAACCCAATTTCGAATGTTTTATTTATGAACTAATTTTAATGAAGTAAACTGTAAATGAAAGATTGTCAAGTGATACACAACTCTTTAAACCTCCACATATGCTCCAGCACTGTCAAAACATTTCCTTCATCGGACTGGCACATTCGCTACTGCTGATCGCGACATGTTTCCAGGAATGTTGGTGAGAACATTGGTTATTGTCTCCTCCCGTTCATCAAGTTTATTGGACACTCTATCATTATCGTGCCAAAACGAAGTTTTTGCAAGATATGTTAGTCAGCTTGTATGTTATTTTTTTTTTTTTTTTTTTTTTTTGTCTGTAATCACGTATAAAAAATTCTGCAGAGCACAGTTATCATTGGAAATTTTTGTAACTTCGCATATCAGAGGCCTATTGAGGTCCCTTTCAGCGCACAAAATTTTGAAGGTCAAGGTCAAAGGTCAAGGTCACTTTGTCGCAAATCAGGGGAGTCGACAAACCCTTATTTTTTGAGTAATTTTAATCGAATCGTCTCCAAACTTTATGGGAATGTAGTATATGGTCTGGCGCTCACTGATTAGTTTTTGGTGGCGATTGGCCTTGACCTTCATGGTTAGTGCCTGAGGTCAAACATATTTGACCCCAAGGTCAAATTTTCAAGTTTTAGGAACCATATCGTGTAGTACCTCAAATTGAACACCTCGATGAGTGCTTTCTAGATATGTCAAGCTTGAGACATTATGACGTCATTTGGTGACGTGAGGCAAACACATATTTTTCATGGTTACTCTGTAGAACGATTCTCATCGGAATCTCTCGTAGGCAGATATTCCTCAAGGAGTCGCTCCTGGTGGATAGCAGCTCTGTTCACCTCAGTGTGACCTTAAAGAAGTCACACGTGGTCACCTTTTGGCAAGATACAGGTCACCCTAAGGGTGACATTGGTTTATTTACATTTTGTTTCATCAAAATCGGTTCATAAAGAAAGCTGATACAGCAATTTAAAATTGGGCATTGACTTATCATACACCCTGTAATTCTCTTCTTGGTAAACATTTTGAGGGTTTTTATTTTTTTACATTATCCTTCCTCTTCCATTCTTTTTTTTAACCCCTTCCCCCACCCTCTTCTCATTTCATTGATTTACTTTATTTTTATTGTAATTTTATTGTTTATTGCCCAATTGTCCTTTCTTCTCTTTTTCCTGTCACAGAAAATTGTTTATCAACAGCAAAGGTCCCTTGGACCTTTCACCCTTGATTTTCGATTCAGTTCCTTTGATCTATCATGCCTCACTCCTGATTCGGTAGTGTTGACCTTTGACCTTGACCAGTGATCTTTACTCTGGTACCTTATATTTTTGATACCTACAGTTCATTTGATACCTGATGTGCTCTTTTTGTGCACCTCACTTTCCAGGACCAGCATGTTGCTGGCACTGTATCCACAGGAGTGGTGGTGTCGATTGAAATGTCCAAGGTGAATTTCAGGATGCTGTGACAATGGGAGGGTCGGCAGTGGCCAAACACTAATAGGTGTTTTTTAGATGTTGTTGATTGTTAAGCAACAAATCTTTAAACTTGCAAAGAAGATATCGGAAGTGTTGAACTCAAATATTACATTCCAATCAGATAGTGTTGATTGATGGAGGTAGCAACAACATATTTATCATGATGCACTGCAGCAGCAAATTTAAAGAGCAGGTTGCAGGTCACCAAACATATTCTGAAAATTTATCAATATGATTATATGTGCCTTAAATACGTTTCGATGCAAACTATTGTGGTTGCCTAACTATTGGGAAGATTAATGAATTTAACTCCGAAGTTGTTATTTCTCGAGGCTGTTGAAAAAACTGCCGTGTGCCCATATATGGACGTCGTTCTCCAAAACAAAGCGGAAGCTCACTCGCTCATTGAAGAAGTGTCCAGTTAGGCGGCCGTTCTTTCGCTTTTTTTGAGCTTGCAACTGTCTATATTATCCTTTTTTATTTTGAATTATTGTAGAACAAAGTTATTTGGATATTTGTACATCATGCCTCGTAGTGTGTCTCATGTTTTGCGAAAATGCTGGAAAACGGGTAATCCTCCCACCGATTCCCGAAGGAATCAAACATTCGCCGGCAGTGGATAAGATTTGTACAAACAACGGGCGAATTTTCCCCCAAAGAAAACGGGTAAAGAGGACCCTTTGGATAGACTTGTCATTTGTGGTGACCATTTCACAGCCGAGGATTACGAAGCAACACAATCGTGAGCTCGGTTTCAAAACAAGCGTGACGCTGTGCCCACCATTCAGCCTTCTCCTCCTCAGCTGGCTCCTGCTTCATCTTCTCACACTGTGTCACTCTCAAGGATTGGGGCATTGTGTTTATCTATAAATGCGCATAAGAATCAGAGAAATTATTAGAATACACTATCCGGAAGTCCATACGTTGTGACCCGTAATGGGGAAGCGGCTGAGAATCTCTTCCCCCACGGCCACGCCTACCAGCAACGTGTCCTGTCATTGGTTGGTAAATAAATGGCCATAACTTGGGAAGCATTGTCCAATTAATATCAAACCTTGAAAAGCACATCCACAGGGCCCAGCAATATACCTGGCAAGTTTCAATTAGATCGGACCAGTGGTTGTCGAGAAACAGCGTCACAACACACACACACACACACACACACACACACATTGCTGAATTATAGATAGATATGCCACAACAGTCTCTTGAAAGTTGGGGTTTGTTCTAACCGTTCACTTTCGCTGGGGTCAAGCTCAGCTGTCAGAAAGACTTCAATGCCAAGGCTACGGTGTATAATATATTTGGGTCCATTATTGATTCATTCTATTTCTGACTTTGAGTGACTAGAGGGTTGGTGGTGTCGTACAGCAGGTTGGTGGTGGTCGTATGGCAGGTTGGTGGTGTCGTATGGCAGCTTAGCTGCCGGGGTAGCTATCATTTCTTGAAGCACGACTGTGTCACTGATGCAGTGCCCTCTACCATACACACACTGGAACTGTACTCATTTCGCCGACCTCGGAAGGATGACAGGCTGAGTCAACCCCCTGGTGTATTAATTCAGCGGCCGACGGGTTGAACTCAGGACCCTAGGATCCCAAGCCGCACCCTAACCACTGAGCAACACCAGGCTACGGAGGGTTAAAAAATTATTATATCAAGTCACAGACGAATCAAACTTTACATTATTTTATGCATTGAACAAGAAAATGAAATTCTACAAACCAATAGTCTGGTGGAGTCTGTCAGTGTGAACTGCCGACAGTCAGTCATGCCACTTGTTCACGAAATAGGCCGTTTTCTGGCACTTGCAAGTGGCTCAAATTTATATGGCTCAGGGCCAGAAACTCCACAGTATAAATTCATCATCCTCTGACTCGTCCTCGGCAATATCGGAATGAAAACACTCAATTTCATCGCCGGAAATCATCTCTGATTCGCATCTCGCCATTGTTCACACGCTGTTTCCGAATGTTCAGAAGTTTTCGGAGAACGTGACGTCATAGCATCTTCGTAACTTCCGGTCTGTTTTTCGATCACTGACAAAAGTTTGACTTAAAAGTTAATTTTAGCATATTTTGAGTTTCAAATGTAAGAAAATAATTGCCAACGATTATTAATGTGATTACAACCTTCGAATCACCAAAGTCATCAGCGACCCAAACCTGCTCTTTAAAAACGGGAAGGTTTGAAAACAAGAAGGAGGTAGTGGGTCAGCAATGTGTATTTCCTGGAATGCGATGACATCGATGTCATGCTCCCAGGCTAGTCTGGAAAGGCAATCATATTTATCTCATGACAGGCCTTCTACATTGAGCTTCAAGATCCGAAAACTCACTCCAACGCTCCGGACAGTTTGGCCTTAAGAAGGATCATTGGGGGTTGGATCCAGAGATCAGCATACCAGAAAAGTTATGTAAATAGTCTACTTGATTGTTTTGATGACATTAGTTGGGCAAAAAAGCACGTAACAGGGTGGACCACAGGAAGGTTGTCATCTTCCACCCCTGTACTCTGCTAGGAATAAGTTATTAATCGACGTACTCATGGTCCAATTCATGGGCAAACAGAATGCAATTAATAGACATACTCACATGGGTCGACCAAGGTTTCACCTCGATGAGTGGTCACCGTCCATCCATATTTTCAGTTTTATATACAATAGATACAGATATCAAGTGAATTGGCTGAAAATTGGCGATTTATGTGACCTTGACCTTTGACTTTTTGACCTCGCAAACAATAGGCTTCTTGCTTGTGATTTCCTCGACCAAGTGGTTAAGTTTTGTGAAGATCAGAGAAAAGATGTGACCTGTAGGCGATTGACATACAGACAGACAGATAAACAGATAGACAGAATGACAGACCACACTAACCAATATACTTGTGAATCTTAGGTTTTGCAAGCAACAAAAAAGGATGTCATGCATTGCACGAAACAGGGTGATTTTTTAAATTCGAGAACCACAAATAATTCCCATACACTAAAACCTACATCAGTCAGGAAACTAATATTTTGTGTAAATGTAGCCCAATGTTATGGAAGCATGGTTTCATCTTTATGGACATGCAAATTCACAAAACACTCGTTTATGGCAAAGTAAGTGAACAACCTTATGCAATGCATGAAAGGCCATTGCATTCCACGAAAATTGGTGTTTGGTGTGATGTAAGTCGGCAAAGAATTATTGGCCAAATTTTCTTCTCAGAAACAATAAACTCAATAGACAATACGTTACATCAACATAATCCATGAGTTTCTTGGGCATCTTTACAGAAGACGAAATCAGCCAAGGATGGTTTCAGCAAGATGGTGCCACGAGTCACACTTCACGATACAGCATGGATGAACTTTGGCTACTCTTTGTTGACCGTGTAGTGTCCATGTCATTATGTTCACCTCGATCCCCACATGTTACATTGCCAGATTTATTTTTGTGTGGATATTTGAATGAATAGTGTATGCTACAAATCCATGCACTCTTGGTGAATTGAAAGCAATAATCAGTGACACGATCAGCAACATTCCCCAAGAAATGCCACATGCTGCAAATAATGAATTTGTGCCTGCAACATGGTGGTGGACACTTTCAGCACTTCATTGAAGGTAATCATTTGTGTGGATCATGTCAAGTCTTTCTGTAACATTAGGCAACATTTGTGCAAAATATTAGGTTCCTAACTGATATACAGTCATTTTATGTGTACGGGAATTATTTAGGGTTCTTGAATAAAAAAAAAAATCCCCCTGAACTTGCAAAATCCAAATCAACAATGTGCTTCCAGGTTTTGATTGGTGAAACAATTCAGTGACCCAATATGCAAATTATGTTCCACCTTGTAGAGTACCCAGCCTCCGGTTGAGCTGAGATTGAGATTACTGCTGTACATAGCAAGAAGTCTGTATATTGCAAGAAGACTCCATATAATAGATGTTTGTGTGGTGTGCGTAAAGGGGTCAAATGGGTCGAATATGTCTAAGGGTGCAAAGTCGAAAGGGTCGAAGTGGTGATCCTAAGGGTTTATAGGGTGTCTGTCATGATCTACAACACCTACTATTGGTCTGGTCACTCTGATGGTGACCATTCCCAAGGAGTTGCTGTGGCTGTGTCCAATAAGCTGACTCCAATGATAAATGTAGGTAACACCGGTCAACGAGTGTATTATGAGACTAAGGATTCGTCACTCCTTGGGTGTCATTTCCCTGGTCTGTGTTTATGCTCCGACTGAGGCGAGTGATCTCACCGTGAAGGATGCATTCCAAGCCACGCTCGAGTCTGTGGTTGATCAGTGCCCCAGATGAGATACACTTCTAGTCTTGGGGATTTCAATGCATTGACTGGAACTGAAAGGGATGGTTATGAGACGTGTGTTGGTCCCCATGGGTCAGGAACTATGAACCAGAATAGCACTATGTTCCTTGACTTTGCAAGAAGTCATGGACTTAGAGTGGCCGGTTCATGGTTTCAGCACCCACAAGCTCATCGCTGGATTTGTATTCCAACGCTGACGGTGTGGCAAAGGAGATTAACCATGTCCTCGTTGATGGTCGCTGGAGGATGATCAAGAACTGCAGGGTCTACCAGAGTGCTCAGTTCCTCAATACTGACGACCGGCTTGTTGTCGCAACTCTTAAGTTGCACCTTAAATCCAGGAGAATGGTACCATCCCACCTAGGCTGGATGTTGGCAAGCTCAAGGATGAGAGGTAGCTGAGGAGTTTGTGAACAAGCTGAATGAAGTTTGAGGAGTCTGGGTGCTTTGGCAGGTCCCGAAGAGTTGTGGAGTGCCTTCAAGACCACCGTCCTGATGTTGCCGGTGGATGTCTTGGAACTCACCGTAGGGCAAAGAAGAATTTTGTCTCTCAAAGGACACTGGATACCATTAACCAGAGTCGCAGGGCCAGGCTGAATGGCAGAGCTGAGCTGTTCAGGGAGCTGAGGCGTAAAACTGTACATGTGCTATGGGTGGACAAGGAGGCCTATGTGCGAGGAATCTATGAGGGGGTAGAGCATCACCTGTGCTCAAGGGATTCTCGTCCTGTTTACAGGGGAATTTGCGCATTGCGTTCATCCAAGCCCATCCCTCGGTGTATTGCAGTTGCAGCAGAGGGTGGTAGGCTCTTGACAGAGGAGTCCGAAGTGAAGGCCCGCTGGGCCGGTTACTTTGAGCGGTTGTACTAGGCTGATCCACCAGCTGTCGAGTTGGATGTCAGGGGTGTTACAATCCCTGTGCTGACCCTCCAATCAAAATGTGGTCCACCCTCGCTGTTGGAAACACAGGCTGCGGTGAACCGGTTGAAATGGGGTAAAGCTCCAGGGATCTGTGGCATCCATGCTGAACTTCTAAAGGCTGGTGGAAATGCTGCACTCGTGTCGTTGCATGCAGTTCTGTGCTCTGCCTGGAACACAGGCATCATCTCAACTGACTGGAAGAGGGGCCTTGTTGTCCCTCTCTGGAAAGGGAAGGGTGATCGCCAAGAGTGCAACAACTACCGAGGGGTGACGCTGCTCTCAGTGCGGGCAAGGTCTTTGCTCGGATAATTATTGATAGGGTTCGCCACCATTTGCTTGAGCACCAGCGTCCAGAGCAGTCAGGCTTTACACCAAAGAGGTCAACGATTGACCGTATCCTTGCTCTTAGGGTCCTCACCGAACGCAGACGAGAGTTTCAGCAGGGGCTGCTTGCAGCCTATGTTGATCTCTGTAAAGCGTTCGATTCAGTGAATCGGGATGCCCTCTGGAGGATTCTTGGTCTTTGTGGGTGCCACCAAAACTGATCGATCTGATTCTGAACTCTACTCTGGTACTGAGATGGGCTGTGAGATGTGGTGATACCATCTCTGACTTATTCCAGTTGTTACTGGAGTTCGTCAGGGTGTGTACTGGCCCCCACACTTTCAGCACTTGTATGGACTGGATCTCGGGAGGATGTCGGAGAGATCAAGCTGCGGTGCATCGTTTGGAATGTCAAGATCTCTGACCTTGATTTCGCAGATGATGCAGTCATCTTTGCGGAGAATTTAGATATCCTTTTGGGGGCCGTCGAGGTGCAGAATGAGGAGTCGGAGCCACTGGGATTACGGGTTTCCTGGTCAAAACTAAGATCCAGGCTTTCAATGACATATTGGATGCTGCTGTCCTGTCCGTGCCTGTTTGTGGTGAGGATGTTGAGGTCGTGGAGAGATTCACTTACCTTGCAGTGATATTCATGTCTCTGCTGGCTGTGAGTCAGAGGTCAATAGACGTCTGGGTCGGGCCTGGGAGTCATGGAATCACTAGATAAGGGTGTGGCGCTGCCGGTGCCTGTGCGGGAGGACGAAAGTCTGAGTCTTCAGGTCTTGGTGCTTCCAGTCTTGCTCTATGGATGCGAGACTTGGACTCTGACCAAGGATCTGAGCAGAGACTTAATTCCTTTGGTTCCAGCTCTCTTCGGAGAATCCTTGGCTATCACTGGTTGGACTTTGTGTCCAACGAGCGGTTGCTGAGAGAGACTCAAATGAGATTTGTTACCTGCATAGTCCGTGAGTGTCAGCTGCGGCTTTATGGACATGTGGCTCGTTTTCCTGACGCTGACCTTGCTCACCAGATTCTCTCAGTGAGGAGTCTCGTGAGTAGAGGAGGCCAATGGGCCGACCATGTGCCTCGTGGTTGCAGCAGGTTGATCGCATCTCAAGGAGATGGGATGGGCCAGGCATCTGCCTGGGGGATGGCCAGACGGAGGCCCCTGGAGTACCGGCGGAAAGTGGACGTAGCGACGCGCTGCTCTGGCGCATGCTCCCATACCTGACCTGACCTGACATAATCTATAAGGGTCTTAAAGGGTATAAAGATGGAAAGAGTATTTTCCAATAATAGTTCGGGTCGAATGGGTCTACATGTCTCAGTGTCAAGGATATAAAGGGTGTAAAGGTCTTTAGGAGTCTAAAAGGTCTAAAGTATCTAAATAGGCCAATGGGTCTAAAGGACAAGGAGTCTAAGTAGTTTAAAAGGATGTAAAGGATGAAAGGGTCCAGGGGGTATTAAAAGGCTCTTTAAAGTGTCCAAATGGTCTAAAATGGTCTTAACACTACAAAGGCTGGAAATTTTTCCTTCCTCAAACCATTTCAGCAGTCATTTTGACTGTTACATTTCTATTTTAAAATTATTAATACTTATATAATAATTAATATTTGAAGTCATGAAACAACAACGTACTTTTCAAACACAGGAAGCAAGAGGAATTCAAAAGAATGAAAACAGTCAAAATGACTGTTTGGCCCTTCAGACTGTTAAGGGGTCGAAAAGGTCTGAGGGGTCCAAAAGAGGGAAGGGCTCCAAAGGTCTAAATGTATAAAAGATATTTTCCAATAGTCTGAAATTAATATAAGTAATTAATAGACGGAGTCAAGTTCGAATAATAAATAATTAATAGACATCTCACATGGGTCGACCAAGGCTTCACCTCGATGAGGGTTCTCCGTCCACCCATATTTTTTTTTTGACCTCAAAAACTAGAGGCTTCCAGCTTGTCACGACCTCTACCAGGTGATTAAGTTTCATGAAGATCGGAGTAAAAACGTGACCTGCAGGCGATTGACATACAAGCAAACAGACAGACAGACAAACAGAATAACAGACCAGATCAACCAATATACTTGCGAATCTTCGATTTCACAAGTAACAGACAATTAAAACAGAATGCGGTAGAGCGCGTACCTCCACCAGGCTGAACAATTTATGTTTTATATCCCACTGATAGGCCAGATCTGCGTCCGCACCTGAACCAAAATCAAA
This sequence comes from Eptatretus atami, assembly GCA_035128595.1. NCBI lineage: Eukaryota > Metazoa > Chordata > Myxini > Myxiniformes > Myxinidae > Eptatretus > Eptatretus atami. The sequence goes on along the minus strand of CM068953.1, from coordinate 42,112,044 downwards.
TCGGTTTGTTCTTGTCACCTCCCCACTCATCCACCAAGTTTTATCCCCAACTTTTTGAGATATCGTGTTACATATCGTTGTTGGCCCCATCTCTCAATGGTGAAGAATCACTTGCAAAATAAATAAAAACATGGCTGCCAAACCATGTGACCTATCAATTAGAAAATATCAAAAGGCACCAGTTCACCACTTGCTTGATATGTGTACCAAATTTCGTAAATATATCTTGAGTGGATTTGTAGTTAAGCTCCGGAAACGAAATGTGACGGACGGGTGGACGGACGGACGGAACCCATTTCTATATCCCCCGCCAACTTCGTTGGTTGGCGGGGGATAAAAAAACTATAGTATACGGATCTTCACCAAAATCTCATAAATTTGTCTTTGTTGCACACCCAACCTGTCCACCAAGATTTGTTCAAATCCATCCATAACTTTTTGCGATATCCTCTTCACAAACATTCAAACAAAGAAACAAAAAGGAGTGAAAACATAACCACCGTCCACCTCAGGTGGTGGAAATAATGAGTGCAATAAGGAATGAAAAACAGTTTTTCTTATTTCATCAACCAATGTAACATGCGAAGGCTAAACACACATGTGTGAAACACAAAAACACAATGCAACAAGGGTTTCAAAGAGAGAAAAATCAAGATCCTGTGTTCCAGGTAAGAATATAAGGACATGATATATATCCACAAGGAGTTTGCATGGATCTTGGTAGTGGAATCGTTGCTATAAAGTGCAAGCCTGCCCAGCCACAGTTTTTCCACGATGAAAAAAATGGGATTTTGCAGGGGGCCAATTCCAACTGTGAGTGCCCAATTGGGTGCCCTCAAAGGAACATGCTAGCACTGCGGTCTCATTTCATAACAGCAGCGGGATGCATGAGTTGCAACCGTCCCATGGGCCATAAGATCCACTAAAGGCAACGGACCATCTGGCATATTCGATGAGATTCACTAGGACTTTGGCTGGCACAACCTGAATCCGAATTCCCAGTTGCAGCTCACATATTTTGATGGCGTCAATTCATTTCTCTTTCATCACCAAGGTAAAGTCACCGCCATGCTGCACGCCACTTATTATCAACCTCCTGCACACGTGTAAACCTCTATTCACTGGCTCTGATTTCATCTCCAGAATCAGATCAACCTAGCACTCCAGCCATGTAATTATTCTATTTTTAGCACAAATTCATCCACAGTGGGACTACAAATCTCCTGTTCTCATAACGATTTTGAACGGGAGTGGCTTCAGGTAGTAAGTACATTGTAATGTTATGATGTGGATATTTTCTTCCTCCACTCAAAGAATATAAATACCTCTGTTAATGTAACAACAAATTTTGAAAATAAAATACCCAGTGGATATTTCAATAGCCTTCACCGTGGGTATCATAAAGGCTCCTTCCTCAATATTCGCCTTTACCATTGAATTTACCAGGAGACCTAGCCATTTATAAATTATACATGCTGCTCATGATTAGAACCAGGACGGTAAAAGGAAGCTCTGCCAAGGAATGACCTTTCAGCAGTAGTGTCGCCATCCAGCAAACCAACAGAGATGTTGGCAACAGAATGCAAGGACATGCAGACGTTTACTTCGGATGTCAAAAATCTTTTCCAACTGTACGTCTCCAGGTGAGATTAGGCAACTCTCATTATGTTGGACAGACTGATGCTTCTGGCTGCATTTCAGTCGGTTAATGACGCTTTCTGAGTATATTTAACTCTCTTACGAGAGGATTCATGCCTGAGCTGATTGCAACAGCCATCCAGAGATGCACATCCTGCATGTAGTTTCCACGCCTGAAGCTATATTCCTGTCGCTTTTATTGTTCTGCACAATTCAATGCAATTCAGGGAATTATCAAACCGACATAGATTATAATGAGGATGATAAAATGCTCCTTTCCTTGATGCTTAATTCCTTCATCAATTTTGGTCCCACGAAGATGAACCTCCTCACATCAGTAAAAAGGACTTCAAATCACAAAATGACCTCCATGCATATTTTTCTAACCGTGATCGATTGAAAGGTGAAAGTCTGATTCAAAAACCTTGAATGATGAAATTGTGGTCCATCCAGGAAATTCCACGGAATGAAAAATGTGACTTCAAGCCCTCAACTCCCCCCCCCCACTCACAAACCACAAGTCTCTACGTCCACCTCCAAAAACTAAGTCCTCACCTACCCCTCTCAACCCTTCGGCAGCACAATCCTATCCCCACTCCAAGCCTTCAAACAACGTCCCCACCGTGACTTATCATAGATTTACTGGCTCTGACGTTTCGCTTGATGTTTCCTCAGTTAATTATACTCCTTTCACAATTAATTTCACCTTCAGGAAGAAGCCTTAACTTCAAAGCATAATAATTATAATGCAATGTAACAGGCACACGTCATGGATTTTTAATTTGCACCTTCCATGATGGACATAATTTTAGGACTTGAGCGTTAACTACAGTTTCATGAATGTGGATGAAAACACAAATCATTGTATGAAAGGCCACGTTCGAAGAAAGTCATTAAATTAATATGTGCACGTCGTGCAATCAGAATATGCCTTTCAATTTGAGGTTTACAACTTTTCCCATGAAAGCAAAATCTGTTTTTTATAAAAGTCATATCAAGGCTGCAGATTGGTTATTTTGAAAGTTTAATAAACCCCGATGTCTTGCTTTCATCTATTCGTTTTTGACGACTTTGACTGGTTGCTTAATCCACGGTTTATAGGCACAAAGATAGAAATATAAGCAAACCTCATCACCCACCCGACTGATAAGAAATGGTTGTTTGACACATCTTGCATGGATTGAAATTTCTCTCCGGCACTTAAATACTTCGGCCATCTTAATAATAAACAGGCACATGGGTGGAGAGAGAATGGGTCTGGAAAAGGGGCAAAATCTTATTTACCCCGTGTATGTGCCCCATCCCTCTCCCTCACCTTCACTCTTTCATTCCTATTTTTTTCCCGCCTTTGGAACAAACTCTAACACTCTGTTCAATCCCATTCTTCCCTCCAGGCCTTCAAAACAGTTGTTCACAACCACCTCTTATCTTCCCCCATCCAAAACCTCGATCTTTTCTACCCCCGTTAATCCACCCCAAACCCACCTCCTTCAAATCCCCTGCTTTCCTTCTTGAAAGTCCCTGTAATGTCCATCTATGTACCCCATGTTCCCCGCCCCATCCCTCTCCCTTACACAGATCTCCTAATGTCTCTGTTCCCCACTGTTTTGTGATTCCTTCTCACACCTCTTTTGTCCCCTTTTTTCAGCTTTTTACATCACCCGGAAGGTACCAATCTTTAATATCAGTCAGTGAGTAGGTCAGTAAGACAGTCAGTGAGTGAGTGGTTAGATTATGGTTAACCCATCACTAATTTTAACAACATTTATTTCACTTGTATTATATTCTGACGATATCCCTCAACAACATGTCAAAAGTTTCTGATCCGATGTACCATATAACTCTGTGTTCCAGAGCATTGGTTCTGCCGAAGTTTCTAGACCAGGGTCATGCTGGGTGGTTTGCCATCGTTCTCCCAGCAGTAGTTAGGGCAGGAATTTGTAATCTGGCGATGGTGCCGGCGATGGCTCACCAACTCTTCGCGAAGGACACCGTGGGATCTTTAACATCCACCAACTAATGTCAGCAGAAGGGACACCAGGTTAACGTCCATCCGAGGGACGGCACACACATTAATGAATCACCCTGCCTGTGAAACACCAGAATGACAGTTTATAGCTGGGTTGGGATTCAAACCAGGCTACATGGCTTCGAGGTGAGGCCTAAAAACCAGGCTATAGGCTACATGGTGCATACCTCCAGGCATTAATCAAAAGTTCATCACGATGTAATTTGTTGAAAATGTATTTCTTTTCGATATTATGTAGTACCATTATTGACATAATTGCATAATGTAATTTCCCCCATTAGCATGATAAGGTGAAAGCATATAAGCATGGAGACCTGGAAAGCGTTCATCCAAGTCTTCTCCACCACACACAATGGTGACATTATGAAGAGCTCTGATAATGAATGTCAAAGAAGTGTAATCAGTGTATAGTGGTGTTTGATTGCAATACACATGTCCCCTTCTACCAAGGACAGCACTCACAGACATCGCACAGCTGGTTTTAAAAGACTGACAATATGCTTTAAAAAGGATATGAAACCAAAATTGAAAGAATAATTCCTGTCAAACAAAGTTAACAAGCAGATATTAATTGCAGTGCTTAGTGGAGAAAAAAAAAATCGAATGCTGGTGAATCCAAATGACACATAAAAGGAGAGGCAGATCCTTGATTCTGCAAACTGCAATCCAAGCATCATTTTTTTTTGTTTTTGTTTTTGTTTTTGTTTTTCCTCTACTAGAGTGAGCCTCATCGAAGAAGTTGAAATGCAAACTGTAGTGGTTGATGATAACACCAATCTTGTTACCCTGCGCACGCGAAGCGAAAAGCGGGGTTAAGCAATTGGTTCACTTGTGTCTGTCTGTCTGTCTATTCTTCTGTCTACAAACGTCAGTTTATGATCGAGGAACAACTTAATTTCAATTGAATGTTATATTTTGAACATGAATCAGAACATGATTCAGAAAGCAAACCTGCAGTTTAGCAGTACGTACTTTGGCTTTGAATTTGTCTCGATGCGCATGTGCAGAAAGGAGTGAGATAATTACTTTACTTTGTTTGCCTGTCTGGCATTCAAACAAAATTGAAAATCATTCCAAACAGGAAACTTACTGTTTTTAAGGACGTCATAAAGGACACAAATAACATGCATGAAGAACTAACGTAGCATGTTGTTGTTGTTGTTGTTGTTGTTGTGTTGCCCCGGTCAGTTCTGCTCAAACAGGCCCGTGGCATGGATATAGCCGATTGATCTCCCAGGAGCGACCCAGAGATCCCTCACATCTATGATGTGCTCTTGTCTAAGTGGAGCCAGGACTGTGCAGTTTTCTATAATGTATGTTGTTGTGGGTGGGATGGCCTGGCAGAGGTTGTGGGTGTTGTCAGTGGCGTCGTTGAGTCTGTGTTTGTCATGTAAAAGTTGTGGGTGGTGTCCACAGTGGAGGCATGCAAGGTGAACATGATAATGTAACGTGTTAAATAAGGTGGTGTAAAAGAAGCTGTATCAACAGAGGTAAACTTCCGGAGTGTTTTTCTTTTTTCTACAACCTTTAAAGTCCTCATTTTATTTTGAATTGAATTATAGACTTGAACAAAGGAGAACAAACATAACCTTTTTAGCACTTTCAAAACCCTTCCGTTTATCAGGACTTGGAGAAAATATTATGGCATTTTACATATCACGACCCATCAAATTCACCGCTCGTAGAACCCGCTCATGTCCTTATTTCTCAAGACAGTGTGGGGAAATGTGCTTGGTGAACTCTGTATTTGTAATGTGTTATCAAATAAGTTTGTACACCTTCAGAATAGAGCCAAAACATTATCCCAACATTATCAGACATATGACATTAAGCAAACAAAGCCTTTCATTAACCAGTTACCCAGGCCTGACGTGATCTACTAACGGAAGGACAGAAATTTGGAATTATGCCAGGATTCCCGCAATAACTCGCCTACTTTTCATGAAGGACACCAAGGGATCTTTAACGTCCATCAACTCATGCTAGCAGGATACCCACACCTCTAGGCTATCCTGCCAGGCCCATGCCCCTTATAAGCAATGTTAATTTTGGCACGTGATAACTCTAAAACCTACTGGGACAGCCAGCTTAATGAACTGCTTGGAGATACAGCGCCCTCTGCTGGAAACAAATTGGGACAATATAGTGTGTCGTCACAAGTGGGATTGTATAGGTATTGAGCACAAGGCAAGTACATAATCTCTGAGCTATCGCTTCCCCTTTCTGTTGCCATTGGGTTAAGGACATTCCTATCATGGAAGATTTATCAAAAATCTCTGTGCAAAATCATATTACGGCTTTCCAATGGGAATATATTTTTGTATCTCATATGAAACAGCATTAAATTCATAATTGAAAGAAAATACAGCATTCTTACCCATCCATTTGAAAGCAAATTCATTCTGAAGTCAGTTGCTTCGTATGCAGAAATATTTCATTTACGTGTGTGATTATCACGCGTGGGCAGATTTCACTTTCACGCCTGGCTCAAAAAGCTCAGATGAATTGTCATCTTGTGAGTACAAAGAGCTGCACTCATCTCCTTCTCAATGAGATTCAAAGTGGAGGTAGTACAAGTACAATCTAGGCTTCATCTCTCTTCCTGGGCCAGAATTCTCACTGGACAGGCTCACACTCTTGCCCAAAAAGGGACCTTGGTATATTTGTAAGGAAATCTCAACACAGTTAATTGCTGTACTATCTATTTTGAGGGTTTGGGGGAAAAACTGCACATGTCTACTTTGGCATACTTGGAGTTCCCATCTGAGCACACAGTAGGCCCAACCACAGTAATTTTACCACCCCACATATATGAATGGATGTGATTGAAGTTTACATATTTTCCTGATGATATCATCATGGAGTATGATCATAGTCCATTTGTCAGGATGGCATGGGGGAAAAATGGCCACACATTCAAATGTGTACAAAATGATGTACTTAAAAACTACTACAGAGTGCGTACATAAATACATTTAGAAATGTACACATACAGTATGCAGAATCACCATGCACAAAACACAAGATACCACAACATTTCTGGTTGATCAAAGTTCACGTTAAAGGCTGTTTAAGCTTTGGATAGACTTCCAGGGATATAGGCATTCCTCATGCATGGTGGCTATATGATTGCAGGTTTCACCTGCTGCTGCAGAAAGCAACCTGAAACTGCCAATGGCTGACTGCCAATGCTGCAGAAAAGCAACCTGAAAGGCTGATGATGGTGACGCAACAGCAATAACGTGTCCGATGCACTCTACGTCTACACTCATGACTGTCTTTAACCCTGTTCTTCATTGCATGGCCCGCAAGCCACTAGCGGCCCTTGATGGCCTAAAGTGCAGCCCTTGACGTGCGGCTGATAACACACAAATGTGAAAACACCCCATCATAATCCGCCATGAATGCCATCAAATTGACCGAATGGTTTCAAATGAGTGTTCCAACGCAAAGCATAAAAGTAATATAACTACATCAGGATATGTTGCAGTATACAAACAATGACGCTTGCAGCCCAGTTAACCACAACGAAGAAGAGTATGTGGGGGCAGGGCCAAATAGCAGCCATTATGAAGTCCTGTAGGTGATGTGGAGGCTCTCACACTGATGTTTTATCAGAAAAACTGGCCCTCCTCTCTACCAAATGTGAAGATCACTGGTCTATAATATTCTCTTGCTGACGTTGTGCATGGAATATAGATGAGCATAAAACATGTTTTTGCTTCAAGCACATAATCTGGGTTATTTATTTTTTTTTTTCAGGAGCGATTGAGGCAGCTGTCAGTTGCCTATACACCACCCCAATAAAGGTTATGTATCAGACGAACATGTTGCTTGCTTGGAACAAGATCACCCCGAAGTGATGTGGTAGTACGGTATATTATAACACGCTTGTTCGTCCATCCATCCATGGATAGCATTCCATTGCACCCATTGGTTGGACTGACTTCACCCATAATAGTTAAATAAAGAAATATATTGACTGCTTTTGACGTTTGCATGTGGTACATGCTCGGGAGCCATGTTGGTATGTATTCCTGTCTACGCTATCACTGATGATTCGCCAATAAGTGATGAAACCGGTCCGGTCGCTGAGGGGGTGTGTAGCATTGGGATTCTAATGTGTGTACTATGTGTGAATGTCTTTATAGTTGTTGAGGAACTCTGGGAAGGGTTTGAAACAGCGTAGATCTTTACCTTGTGTAGATCTTCTTAGGTTGCTTTATGCAGCTTCTTTGGCTCGAGGAGTGTGGGAGGGATCAATTATATATATATATATATATATATATATATATATATATATATATATATATAACCTATCCACCTGGATGTGGGTGGGTCTTTCTATATATAATATATATATACAGTATACTGTATATATATATATGTATATATAATATATATACATATATATATATATATATATATTTATAGATGTATTAAATGAAGGAGGTATTTCGATTTTATATATATATATATATATATATATATATATATATATATAATATATATATATATATATACTGTGTATCTGAACTATAAAGGAGGTGTTGTGTGTGTGTGTGTCTCCATTTTTGTCAGAGATGGCTGAACGGATATCTTCGTCAAACTTTCAGAGATTCATCAGTGATTCATCAGTAAAAAAAAAAAAATTGTGGGAGTAAAAAGAACTTTTGAAAATTTTGAAAAAAGCTTGATTTGTTTGGATATATTTTTTAAATCACTCGATCGTGCCTAAGACTTTGTAGCCATATGAAAGGTATATTTAAATGAACCCTGACCCCATTCCTTCGTGGGTGTAGGGAAATGTTTTCGGCACCCACAAGAAAATGGAAAAAAAAACCAAATTGATTTCTTCAAAATGCCAACAGGATAAGAACAGCACCAGGCAACACTGGGTACTCCTGTGAGTACTTATTAAACAACAAATGCTCACACAGGGAAAGGAGCATGAGGAAGGCAAGAAATAACAAGAATGTAATAAATAAATGGCAAAACAAACCCCTTACCCATTACCGACCATATGCGCCCATTAAAAACAACGAATGATCGGAGACTTTAAATTCCTCAGTCCGTATGGGCCCTTAGACACATCACTTGAGATAGACAATCGTGGGAATGACAAGACAGAATAATCTCTGGGCAAACCCGACAGAATCTGGCAGGATGAGTCGCCTCGCAGTCCCACCTTCTCAGGCAGGGGAACGCCCCATGCCGTGGAGAGGAGAGAGAAAGAAGAGTGTGGCTCTGGATACGGCGGGGCATGACTTTGGCATTCAACATGAGCAGTCTTGGTGCTGCCTTCTGTGTGCAGCTTTGGAGGATGGGAGAGGGGGGCTACTGCTACTTTCTGTGTAATCCTGCCCTTATTCCCTAAGCCCCACGTGTCAGCGACCCCACCGCAAGGTGGAGCCATGGGGGTGGGGGAGGGCCCATGCCGGCTCAACGTCTCCCCTGTCAGGGTTTAAGCACCCTGGCCTGTTGTTCTCCCCTCTCCTCCCCCTCCTCCACACTCCAACGCATTTCAGGTGTTGACCACCATGGTGCAGAAGTGGCAGACTAAAGCTCCAGACCACCAAATTGGATGTACTTAGCAGTTTAGGTCCATGAACCATCCCAATATTGGTTCACTTGTGGACCCCTGCAACAAACGCCGACCCAGCACCCAGATCCAGTCCACTGGATCTGCACAACTGGCATGGTGGGCAATAACCATCTTCCCAGAAGAGTGCGGGGCACAGTGCTTGCTAAGATTGCCAGGTCGGCGGCATCTAGCATGCAATGACCCAGTGGTTAACCACATATGGCTAGGCCAACCCAGGTCAGGAGTCTGAGGTTGCCGGCAGAATGCCCATCGCCGACCCCAACAGACTACCCTGGGAGGGCCATGCCACATGCAGTGAGTCGCAAGCACCGTGGAGATATTCTGGGGGAGGGGAGTAGGACCCATGTCAATGGGACACGCACTTCTGAGGCATAGCAGTAGTAATACAGGAGGGACCCATCCCCATGAGCCGGGCCATACTGTGGACCAGTCACTGCATGCAATAGATCGGTCAATGGGAATTGGGCTGCCGCTCAAGACACCACGTGACTCATGGTGGGGAACCTTTACCCTCTCACTCACCATTGTTCAATGATTGAGGGGCCTGTTCGATGATTCCCTGCTGGAGATAGTCGTGCTTGACAATGTTGATCATCACGTATTTACAAGATAATACTTGGCAAACAATTGATTTATCTTAAAACACTTTGCCCTCGAGCTGAATATCTAATTCTTGCTTTGCTGTCTGCATGAGGCACTGACCCTGTGCTGTGCCCAGCTGAATGGTGAAATTTGACAGTTCATTCACGGTTTCTTTGGAAACAGAACAGGGTTCTCTTAACAGATTTGAATGATGCCTTGCAGTTGACCTGGTGCGCCTTCGTTGGATGGCTGCTGCTGAGTGTGTTAGATCAGGCTCTAGTTGACTGAGGATCCTGAATTTGGCAGTATCTTTTACTCTATTTTGAGATCTGGAATTTTTCAGGTTGTGCCTCGGTTTCTCCAACTACCTCAGAGATACTGGGAGGATCACCCAGGAAATTGGAGTCACCATCATCTGAGGCATCACTTATGGCATTACTGTGTCATGAAACCCCTAAGGAGGACATTTCCAATGTTGCTAAGTTTGTTCTCTTGGCCCTTTGGAGTGTCACAAGTTCTCATCTCTGTTCTGTTTACTAAATGATGTGATCCAGAGATATCTGCAGTTTCCACCATAAATACAGCATTATTTGGGTCCGGTTGTTCAATCACCTTGCAAAGTTCTGGTTCCCATTGTCCTTCATTTTGTGCCACCACTTGTAACTGCCATTGGATAGCAGCACTCTCCGACCAACTGCAACTGGGGCCGCTTAGGCTTTCTTGTTAAAGTTATTCTTCTGTTTACCTGCTTTGTGCTCAAGCTGCTTCTATGATTGGTCATATACATGGGCTAAAGTAGAGTGATTGTCCAGTAACCAATCATCGACAGACGTTGGTTCTTCATTTTCACTCTAATGGTGTAACAACCGAGTGGTCCAAGTTACAGTTGGTTTTCAATATCCGTAGGTATCCTAGGATCCCTCCCGAACATCAAGTTGAATGGTGTATATCCTGTAGAACTGTGGGGAGTTGTGTTGCATGCATACAGGATCTCTGGTAAATGTTTTGGCTAAAGTTTCTTCTTATTGGTGGCAATTTTCATGGGAGATCATGTAATGAGTGATTAAATTGTTCACTCTGCCCATTCATTTGTAGCCTAGCTATAAGGGGTTGTCCAGGTTTTCTTTATAGAATGTATTTTGCACAGATCCTGAATTACATTATATTAAAAATTTCTCCCTTGGTCTGAATGGATGTGCCTTGGAACTCCATACCTAAGGAACTAGTCTCTGACAAGCACCCTTATGCCGTTGTCCTGGTGGTTTGATCTCATGTTGCAAGAGCCTAGGTACACTTCGTAAAGACAAAGGTCATGCCAAGAATGTTATCTTCGCCATCTGCCAGTTCTAACACTAAACTCAATTGCCGAAACCTCCAGTGAATGCTTGGCTAGGAAACTTTACATGGCTGTCTTCAGTCCTGGACATGGATCCTAAGCCATGACACAACTCTCACACTACTGGCACCATTTCTGTATGCCTGCATACATATTTGGCCAATAACACCTATATCTAACAAGATTGGAAGTTCTTTCGATTCCTTGATGACCTGCCCCATCATGGAAGGATTCTAGCACTGTTTCTTTTTTTGTATACATAGTCAAGGCTCGTGGAAGAGGAAGTACACTGAATGGATCAGGACATAACAGACAAGAGCAGGAAACAAAACATGCCTGCATAGGGTGGACAAAGTTAGACACAGAGGATGCATGGGGTGGACAAGATGGATACAGAAGGAAACTCCAAGGAGGGAAAACTAAATTGGAAGGAGGAGGGATTTGGGTGGGGTCAATGAGGGTAGAAATGATCATGGTTTTGGATTGGGAACAATCTGAGATGGTAGTGAACAGCTTTCTTTAAGACCTGGAGAGTTTTTTCCAATATAGTCGGCGCCGATCTCGAATGGGTCTACATGTCCCAGTGTCAAGGGATATACAGGGTGATAACGGTCTTTAGGAGTCTAAAAGGTCTAAAGTATCTAAATAGAGCCAATGGGTCTAATGGACAAGGAGTTCTAAGTAGTTTAAAAGGATGTAAAGGATGAAAGGTCCAAGGCAGGTATATAAGGGTCTTAAAGTGTCCAAATGGTTCTAAAATGGTCTTAACACTACAAAGGCTGGAAATTTTTCCTTCCTCAAACCATTTCAGCAGTCATTTGACTGTTACATTTCTATTTTAAATATTATAATACTTTATTAAAATTAATATTTGAAGTCATGAACAAATCGTACTTTTCAAACACAGGAAGCAAGGGATTCAAAAGATGAAAACAGTCAAAATGACGTTTGCCCTTCAGACTGTTTTAAGGTCGAAAAGGTCTGAGGGGTCCAAAAAGAGAAGGGCTCCAAAGTCTAATGTATAAAAGATATTTTCCAATAGTCTGAAATTATATAGTAATTATAGACGGAGTCAAGTTCGAATAATAAATAATTAATAGACATCTCACATGGGTCGACCAAGCTTCACCTCGATGAGGGTTCTCCGTCCACCCATATATTTTTTTTTGACCTCAAAAACTAGAGCTTCCAGCTTGTCACGACCTCTACCAGTGATTAAGTTTCATGAAGATCGGAGTAAAAAGTGACCTGCAGGCGATTGACATACAAGCAAAAGACAGACAGACAAACAGAATAACAGACCAGATCAACCAATATACTTGCGAGATCTTCGATTTCACAAGTAACAGACAATTAAAACAGAATGCGTGTAGCAGGCGCGCCGTACCTCACCAAGCTGAACAGTTTATGTTTTATATCCACTGATAGGCCAGATCTGCGTCTGCCACCTGAACCAAAATCAAATCGGTTTGTTCTTGTCACTCCCCTCATCCACCAAGTTTTGTCCCCAACTTTTTGAGTATCTGTATATGTTACATATCGTTGTTGCCCCATCTCTCAATGGTAAGAATCACTTGCAAAATAAATAAAACATGGCTGCCAAACCATGTGACCTATCAATTAGAAAATATCAAAAGGGCACCAGTTCACCACTTGCTTGATATGTGTACCAAATTTCCGTATAAATATCTTGAGGGATTTGTAGTTAAGCTCCGGCGAGAACGATGTGACGGACGGCGTGGGAGCGGACGGAACCCATTCTATATTCCCCAATTCTTGGTTGGCGGGGATAAAAAACTATATATACGGATCTTCACAAAATCTAAATAAATTTGTCTTTGTTGCACACCCAACCTGTCCACCAAGATTTGTTTCAAACATCCATACTTTTGCTATATCCTCTTCACAAACTTCAAACAAAGAAACAAAAGGAGTGAAAACATAACCACCGTCCACCTCAGGTGTGGAAAAATGAAGTGCAATAATAGAATAAGATGAAAAAGTTTTCTTACATCAACCAATGTATCATGCGAAGGCTAAACCACATGTGTGAAACACAATGCAACAAGGGTTTCAAAAGAGAGAAAAATCAAGATCCTGTGTTCCAGGTAAGATATAAGGACTATTACATATATCCACAAGATTTGCATGGATCTTGGTAGTGGAATCGTTGCTATAAAGGCAAGCCTGCCCAGCCACAGTTGTTTCCACGATGAAAAAAGGGATTTTGCAGGGGCCCAATTCCAACTGTGAGTGCCCAATTGGGTGCCCTCAAAGGAACATGCTAGCACTGCGTCTCATTTCATAACAGCAGCGGATCATGAGTTGCACCGTCCCATGGGCATAAGATCCACTAAAGGCAACGGACCATCTGGATATTCGATGAGATTCACTAGGACGTATTGGCTGCGCCAACAACGCTGATCATCCAGTGCAGCTCACATATTTTGATGGCGTCATTCATTTCTCTTTCATCACCAAGGTAAAGTCACCGCCATGCTGCACGCCACTTATTTATCAACCTTTCCTGCACCGTGTAAACCTCTATCACTGGCTCTGATTATCTCCAGAATCAGATCACCTAGCACTCCAGCCATGTAATTATTCTATTTTTAGCACAAATTCATCACATGGACTACAATTCCTGTCTCATAACGATTTTAACGGAGTGGCTTCAGGTAGTAAGTACTTGTAATGTATATGATGGGTGGATATTTCTCCTCCACTCAAAGATATATAAATACTCTGTTAAGTATACAACAAATTTTGAAAATAAAATACCAGTGGATATTTCAATAGCCTTCACTGTGGTATCATAAAGGCTGCTTCCTCAATATTCCCCTTTCCATTATTACCAGGGAGACCTAGCCAATTATAAATATACATGCTTGCTCATTTGATTAGAACCAGGACGTTGGTAAAAGGAAGCTCTGCCAAGGAATGACCTTTCAGCAGGTAGTCGCCATCGCAAAACCAACAGAGATGTTGCAACAGAATGCAAGGACATGCAGACGTTTACTTCGGATGTCAAAAAATCTTTTCCAACTGTACGTCCCAGGTGAGATTAGGCAACTCTCTTATGTTGACCAGATGATGCTTCTGGCTGCTGCATTTCAGTCGGTTAATGACGCTTTCTGAGTTATTAACTCTCTTACGAGAGGATTCATGCCTGCTGATTGCAACAGCCATCCAGAGATGCACATCCTGCATGGTAGTTTCCACGCCTGAAGCTATATTCCTGTCGCTGTTTATTGTTCTGCACAATTCAATGCAATTCGGGAATTATCAAACCGACATGATATAATGAGGTGATAAAATGCTCCTTTCCTTGATGCTTAATTCTTCATCAATTTTGGTCCCACGAAGTGAACCTCCTCACATCAGTAAAAAGGACTTCAAATCACAAAATGACCTCCATGCATATTTTTCTAACCGTGATCGATTGAAAGGTGAAAGTCTGATTCAAAAACCTTGAATGATGAAATTGTGCCATCCAGGAAATTCCACGGAATGAAAAATGTGACTTCAAGCCCTCAACCCCCCCCCCCCCCCCACTCACAAACCACAAGTCTCTACGTCCACCTCCAAAAACTAAGTCCTCACCTACCCTCTCAAACCTTCGGCAGCACCATCCTTCCCACTCCAAGCCTTCAACAACTCCCACCCGTGACTTATCATAGATTTACTGGCTCTGACGTTTTGCTTGATGTTTCCTCAGTTAATTATATTCCTTTCTGACAATTAATTTCACCTTCAGGAAGACTTAACTTCAAAGCATATAATATTTAATGCAATGTAACAGGCCACGTCATGGATTTTTAATTTGCACCTTCCATGATGACATAATTTTAGGCTTGAGCGTTAACTACGTTTCTTGAATGTGGATGAAACACAATCATCTTGTATGAAAGCCACGTTCGAAGAAAGTCATTTATTAATATGTGCACGTCGTGCAATCAGAATATGCCTTTCAATTTGAGGTTTAAACTTTTCCCATGAAAGCAAAATCTGTTTTTTATAAAAGTCATATCAAGGCTGCAGATTGGTTATTTGAAAGTTTAATAAACCCCGATTCTTGCTTTCATCTATTTTTTGACGACTTTGACTGGTTGCTTAATCCACGGTTTATAGGCACAAAGATAGAATATAAGCAAACCTCATCACCCACCCGACTGATAAAGAAATGGTTGTTTGACACACTTGCATGGATTGAAATTTCTCTCCGGCACTTAAAATACTTCGGCCATCTTCTTAATAAACAGGCACATGGGTGGAGAGAATGGGTCTGGAAAAGGGGCAAATCTTATTTACCCGTGTATGCGCCCCATCCCTCTCCCTCACCTTCACTCTTTCACTTCCTTTTTTTCCCGCCTTTGGAACAAACTCTAACACTCTGTTCAATCCATTCTTCCCCCAGGCCTTCAAAACAGTTGTTCACAACCACCTCTTATCTCCCCCATCCAAAACCTCGATCTTTTCTACCCCCTAATCCACCCCAAACCCACCTCCTTCAAACCCCTGCTTTCCTTCTTGAAAGTCCCTGTAATGTCCATCTATGTACCCCATGTTCCCCGCCCATCCCTCTCCCTTACACAGATCTCCTAATGTCTTGTTCCCCACTGTTTTGTGATTCCTTCTCACACCTCTTTTGTCCCCTTTTTTCAGCTTTTACATCACCCGGAAGGTACCAATCTTTATATCAGTCAGTGAGTAGGTCGTAAGACAGTCAGTGAGTGGTGGTTAGATTATGGTTAACCCATCACTAATTTTAACAAAATTTATTTCACTTGTGTTATTATTCTGACGATATCCTCAACAACATGTCAAAAGTTTCTGATCCGATGTACCATATAACTCTGTGTTCCAGAGCATGGTTCTGCCGAAGTTTCTAGACCAGGTTCATGCTGGTGGTTTGCCATCGTTCTCCCAGCAGTAGTTAGGGCAGAATTTGTATCTGGCGATGTGCCGGCGATGGCTCACCAACTCTTCCGAAGGACACCGTGGATCTTTAACATCCACCAACTAATGTCAGCTATAAACACATTAATGAATCACCCTGCCTATGAAACACCAGAATGACAGTTTATAGCTGGGTTGGGATTCAAACCAGGCTACATGGCTTCGAGGTAAGGTGCATTACCTCCAGGCATTAATCAAAAGTTCATCACGATGTAATTTGTTGAAAATGTATTTCTTTTCGATATTATGTAGTACCATTATTGACATAATTGCACTAATGTAATTTCCCCACTAGCATGATAAGGTGAAAGCATATAAGCATGGAGACCTGGAAAGCGTTCATCCAAGTCTTCTCCACCACACACAATGGTGACATTATGAAGAGCTCTGATAATGAATGTCAAAGAAGTGTAATCAGTGTATAGTGGTTGTTGATTGCAATACATGTCCCCCTCTCCAAGGACAGCACTCACAGACATCGGCACAGCTGTTTTAAAAGACTGACAATATGCTTTAAAAAAGGATATAACCAAATGAAAGAATAATTCTGTCAAACAAAGTTAACAAGCAGATATTATTGCAGTGCTTAGTGAGGAAAAAAAAATCGAATGCTGGTGAATCCAATGACACATAAAAGAGAGAGGCAGATCCTTGATTCTGCAAACTGCAATCCAAGCATCATTTTTTTTTGTTTTTGTTTTTTTTTTGTTTTTCCTCTACTAGAGTGAGCCTCATCGAAGAAGTTGAAATGCAAACTGTAGTGGTTGATGATAACACCAATCTGTTACCTGCCACGCGAAGCAAGCCGAAAGCGGGGTTTGCAATTGGTTCACTTGTGTCTGTGTCTGTCTATTCTTCTGTTCTACAAACGTCAGTTTATGATCGGGAACAACTAATTTCAATTGATGAATGTATATTTGAACATGAATCAGAACATGATCAGAAAGCAAACCTGCAGTTTAGCAGTACGTACTTTGGCTTTTGAATTTGTCTCGATGCGCATGTGCAGAAAGGAGTGAGAAAATACTTACTTTGTTTGCCTGTCTGGCATTCAAACAAAATGAATCATTCCAAACAGGAAACTTACTGTTTTAAGGACGTTAAAGGACACAAATAACATGCATGAAGAACTAACGTAGCATGTTGTTGTTGTTGTGTTGTGTTGTTGCCCGGTCAGTTCTGCTCAAACAGGCCCGTGTGGATGTATAGCCGATTGATCTCCCAGGAGCGACCCAGAGATCCTCCCTCACATATGATGTTCTCTGTCTAAGTGGAGCCAGGACTGTGCAGTTTCCTATGTATGTTGTTGTGGGTGGGATGCCTGCAGAGGTTTGGTTGTGGGTCAGTGGCGCTTGAGTCTGTGTTTGTCATGTAAAAGTTGGGTGGTGTCCACAGTGGAGGCATGCAAGGTGAACATGATAATGTAACGTGTTAAATAAGGTGGTGTAAAAGAAGCTGCATCAACAGAGGTAAACTTCCGGATGGTTTTCTTTTTCTACAACCTCAAAGTCCTCATTTTATTTTGAATTGAATTATAGACTTGAACAAAGGAGAACAAACATAACCTTTTTAGCACTTTCAAACCCTTCCGTTTATCAGGACTTGGAAAAATATTATGGCATTTTATGTATCACGACCCATCAATTCACCGCTCGTAGAACCCGCTCATGTCCTTATTTCTCAGACAAGTGTGGGGAATGTGCTTGGTGAACTCTGTATTTGTAATGTGTTATCAAATAAGTTTGTACACCTTCAGAATAGAGCCAAAACATTTACCAAACATTATCAGACATATGACATTAGCAAACAAAGCCTTTCATTAACCAGTTACCCAGGCCTGACGTGATCTACTAACGGAAGGACAGAAATTGAATTATGCCAGGATTCCTGCAATAACTCGCCTACTTTTCATGAAGGACACCAAGGGATCTTTAACGTCCATCAACTCATGCTAGCAGGATACCCACACCTCTAGGCTATCCTGCCAGGCCCGTGCCCCTTATAAGCAATGTTAATTTTGGCACGTGATAACTCTAACCTACTGGGACAGCCAGCTTAATGAACTGCTTGGAGATACAGCGCCCTCTGCTGGAAACAAATTGGGACATATAGTGTGTCATCACAAGTGGGATTGTATAGGTATTGAGCACACAGCAGTACATAATCTCTGAGCTATCGCTTCCCCTTCTGTTGCCATTGGTTAAGGACATTCCTATCATGGAAGATTTATCAAAAATCTCTGTGCAAAATCATATTACGGCTTTCCAATGGGAATATATTTTGTATCTCATATGAACAGCATTAAATTCATAATTGAAAGAAAATACAGCATTCTACCCATCCATTTGAAAGCAAATTCATTCTGAAGTCAGTTGCTTCGTATGCAGAATATTTCATTTGCGTGTGTGATTATCAGCGTGGGCAGATTTCACTTTCACGCCTGGCTCAAAAAGCTCAGATGAATTGTCACTTTGTGAGTACAAAGAGCTGCACTCATCTCCTTCTCAATGAAGATTCGAAGTGGAGGTAGTACAAGTACAATCTAGGCTTCATCTCTCTTCCTGGGCCAGATCTCACTGCCTCACTGGACGGCTCACACTCTTGCCCAAAAGGACCTTGGTATATTTGTAAGGAAATCTCAACACAGTTAATTGCTGTACTATCTATTTTGAGGGTTTGGGGGAAAAACTGCACATGTCTACTTTGGCATACTTGGAGTTCCCATCTAGAACACAGTAGGCCCAACCACAGTAATTTTACCACCCCACTATATGAATGGATGTGATTGAAGTTTACATATTCCTGATGATATCATCATGGAGTATGATCATAGTCCATTTGTCAGGATGGCATGGGGGAAAAATGGGCACACATTCAAATGTGTACAAAATGATGTACTTAAAACTACTACAGAGTGCGTACATAAATACATTAGAAATGTACACATACAGTATGCACAATCACCATGCACAAAACACAAGATACCACAACATTTCTGGTTGATCAAAGTTCACGTTAAAGGCTGTTTAAGCTTTGGATAGACTTCCAGGGATATAGGCATTCCTCATGCATGGTGGCTATATGATTGCAGGTTTCACCTGCTGCTGCAGAAAGCAACCTGAAACTGCCAATGGCTGACTGCCAATGCTGCAGAAAAGCAACCTGAAGGCTGATGATGGTGACGCAACGACAATAACGTGTCCGATGCACTCCACGTCTACACTCATGACTGTCTTTAACCCTGTTCTTCATTGCATGGCCCGCAAGCCACTGGCGGCCCTTGATGGCCTAAAGTGCAGCCTTGACTGCGGCTGATAACACACAAATGTGAAAACACCCCATCATAATCGCCATGATGCCATCAAATTTACCGAATGGTTTCAAATGAGTGTTCCAACGCAAAGCATAAAAGTATAACTACATCAGGATATGTTGCAGTATACAAACAATGACGCTTGCAGCCCAGTTAACCACAACGAAGAAGAGTATGTGGGGGCAGGGCCAAATAGCAGCCATTATGAAGTCCTGTAGGTGATGTGGAGGCTCTCACACTGATGTTTTATCAGAAAAACTGGCCTCCTCTCTACCATGTTGAGATCACTGGTCTATAATATTCTCTTGCTGACGTTGTGCATGGAATATAGATGAGCATAAAACATGTTTTTGCTTCAAGCACATAATCTGGGTTATTTTTTTTTTCAGGAGCGATTGAGGCAGCTGTCAGTTGCCTATACACCACCCCAATAAATAGTTGTATCAGACGAACATGTTGCTTGCTTGGAACAAAGATCACCCCGAAGTGATGTGGTAGTACGGTATATTATAACACGCTTGTTCGTCCTCCATCCATGGATAGCATTCCATTGCACCCATTGGTTGGACTGACTTCACCCATAATAGTTAAATAAAGAAATGTATTGACTGCTTTTGCGTTTGCATGTGGTACATGCTCGGGAGCCATTTTGGTATGTATTCCTGTCTACGCTATCACTGATGATTCGCCAATAAGTGATGAAACCGGTCCGGTCGCTGAGGGGTGTGTGCATTGGGTTCTAATGTGTGTACTATGTGTGAATGTCTTTATAGTGTTGAGGAACTCTGGGAAGGGTTTGAAACAGCGTAGCACTTACCTTGTGTAGATCTTCTTAGGTTGCTTTATGCAGCTTCTTTGGCTCGAGGAGTGTGGGGGAGTCAATTATATATATATATATATATATATATATATATATAATATATATAATATATAACCTATCCACCTGGGATTGGGTGGTCTTCTTCTATATATATATATATTATACAGTATACTGATATATATATATGTATATATAAATTATAACTAATTATATATATATATTTATGATGTATTAAATGAAGGAGGTATTTCGATTTTATTGATATATATAATATATATATATATATATATTATAATAATAATATATATATATACGTGTATCTGAACTATAAAGAGTGTGTGTGTGTGTGTGTGCTCCATTTTTGTCAGAGATGGCTGAACGGTATCTTCGTCAAACTTTCAGAGATTCATCAGTGATTCATCAGTAAAAAAAAAAAATTGTGGGGAGTAAAAAGAACTTTTGAAAATTTTGAAAAAAGCTTGATTTGTTTGGATATATTTTTTAAATCACTCGATCGTGCCTAAGACTTGTTAGCCATATGAAAGTAATATTAAATGAACCCTGACCCCATTCCTTCGTGGGTGTAGGGAAATGTTTTCGGCACCCACAAGAAAATGGAAAAAAAACCCAAATTGGTTTCTTCAAAATGCCAACAGGATAGAACAGCACCAGGCAACACTGGGTACTCCTGTGAGTACTTATTAAACAACAATGTCACACAGGGAAAGGAGCATGAGAAGGCAAGAAATAACAGAATGTAATAAATAAATGGCAAAACAAACCCCTTACCATTACCGACCATATGCGCCCATTAAAAACAACGAATGATCGGAGACTTTAAATTCCTCAGTCCGATGGGCCTCAGACACATCACTTGAGATAGACAATCGTGGGAAGACAAGACAGAATAATCTCTGGGCAAACCCGACAGAATCTGGCAGGATGAGTCGCCTCGCAGTCCCACCTTCTCAGGCAGGGGAACGCCCCATGCCGTGGAGAGGAGAGAGAAAGAAGAGTGTGGCTCTGGATACGGCGGGGCATGACTTTGGCATCAACATGAGCAGTCTTGTGCTGCCTTCTGTGTGCAGCTTGGAGGATGGGAGAGGGGGGCTACTGCTACTTTCTGTGTAATCCTGCCCTTATTCCCTAAGCCACGTGTCAGCGACCCCACCGCAAGGTGGAGCCATGGGGTGGGGAGGGCCATGCCGGCTCAACGTCTCCCCTGTCCAGGTTTAAGCACCCTGGCCTGTTGTTCTCCCCTCTCCTCCCCCTCCCTCCACACTCCAACGGCTTTCAGGTGTTGACCACCATGGTGCAGAAGTGGCAGACGCGCTGCTCTGGCCCATGCTCCCATACCTGACCTGACCTGACCTGACCTGGAGGGACGGATGAGATTGAAGAGGATGTGGAAGGTGATTCCGCAGGTGGGGAAAAAGAGAAACAAATGAGTGGAGGTGAGTAGTGCTCCTGTTATGCAATGTCTGGGGAAGTAAAAGTTGTTTGACTTCACCCTCAGTCGGATCATTCACAACTTGGTATAGCAACTCCATTTTGGTTCTTTGTCAGTTTCCAATCTATTAATAGAATGACAGTTTGTTCTAACAACTCACTGCACTCCATCTTCCTTGGCTTATTATCTCGACCAGAATTGCAATAATCCTTTCAATGTAGGATCCTTTTTTAGCATATGGATGATTTTCTCTCGCGTGGAAATGGGAATGTTGAAGCCGATGACAGGGTGTCTTGCTCCGTGGACTGAACCCCCTTGACATACTTGCTTATTATTCAATCATGCCACCTGACATATGGAGCTTCTTCTGAACTTTGGCCACTTTCATCGGTGTTGTGCCCATGTTCCGATTTTATTCCAGGTGACCGTCATTTCTTTCATTTCCTTCTCGACGGTAGGTCGCCAGATCTTTCTTGGCTGTGCAATACTTCTCTTCCCATCAGGTGCCCAGCATTTTGTTCTTTTCAGAATATATTGATATTCTATGCATAACACATGACCAATCCATCTCCACTTCCTAATTTTGATATCTTCTCTGATGTTTTCCCTCCCTGTTAGCCTTTCAACCAATTTCTTACAAGTCATGTCTCGCCAGATGATTTTCAAGATTTTCTTACGACTGCTGTAGAAGAAAGACTCCAGTGTGCATGCAATTTCTTTGGTGATTTTCCAAGATTCACATCTAAATATGAGGACCGACTTCACATTGCTGTCAACGATCCTCAGCTTAGTTTTGGTGTTATGCTTCTTTGACTGCCAAATTTCCTTGAGTCTCATGAATACACACCTTGCCTTTTAGATCCACTGTAGTACATCTGCATCGACCCCTCCTGTTATGGTAACCATGGACCCCAGATATGTAAACTTGTCAACCTAATTGGTGAATTGTTGTACATGATGTTGGTGGTGGTGTGTGTGTGTGTGGTATGTATGCTCATGCTCTCTGTTTTAGCCATTTTAATCTTTATGCATGCTATTTAAGGACTGTGACATCAGGAAGATGTCAGCTGAAATTCAAAGTTCCTCGAGCTGTTCGAAATGGTTCCTCCAAGGTATCCCGTTCATTCTCTGCTCAGTTATTTTCCACAACACCCAGTCCAACACCACTCAAAACAGAAAAGGAGACAACATGCAACCTTGTCTGACCCCTGTGGTAAATTTAAATTTGGATGACAACATAGTGTTAATAAAAACACTGCAATTGTATCCATAGTTGGTACTCTTTCTCATCCATATACATTTATCTTTTACTCCATACAGTCTCAGTATCTTCCAAATTACCTCTCTATTCACACTGCTGAATGCCTTTTCAAAGTCAAGGAATGATAGGTAATGGCTTGCATTCCATTCATTGCATTCTTCTACCATTGTTCTTTGTGTGAAGATCTGATCCCTACATCCCATGCTCCTCCTGAACTCAGCTTGTTCCTTTCTCATGGTACTGTCATGTGAACAACCTTTTGCATTCTGTTCAGTATTATCGTGTGACGCACTTTGCTGGCAATGCACAGCAGGGTCACTCCTCTCAGTTCCCACATTCTGTTACATCCCTTTCGTGTAGATGGATTATTAAATGATGTTTCTCTTGCTGAGGATTTTTTCTTTCTTCATATCTCGTTTATTAAACTATGTAGAGGATATATTGACAAGCCGGTAGGCGGCGATGGGTCGCCGAGCATGGAAACTATAAGATATAGAGCAAAATGGATGTCTATAGCGGATAGGGAATCACCTTAAGATTATGCATATCAAATCTCATCCAGTTCCATCTACTGATAACTATCGGTATCCATTTGAATGAAAAGTACCGAAAATGCGGTTTGAAATCGGAAATCCCCAAAGTTCGAGGGGTGCTGTGGGTGAACAAAGATCTAAATCGAAAATCCAGTCTAAATTTATGCACAATGTATTCCAGACGATTAGTGTGAATTCATGACCATCCGACCATAACCCTAGGAGGAGTAGCATTTGGCCGAAGACACCTCCAGCTCTCGCATATTATCGATTTTTCCACTAATTGACCTTTGACCCCTGACCTAAGCGAAATCGGTCAATATGTCCTGAGGCAAAGTTGTAGTAGTCATTGAGTACCATGAACCTGCAAAGTTTCATTCGTATCGATGCACTCACCTGTCGCTAGGGGGCCTTCAATTTTCACCAATTTTTGCGCATACCCTAATTGCAGGGGGCGCTGCGGGTAAAGTATTCCATATATCACAAAACCGGAATATATTTGATAGAGCATCACCTGTAGATCTTCGTGCCAAATTTCATAACCCTAGTGGGATAATGGCTTTCGGAATTGATTTGCGTGAATGGTACCGATTTTGAAGGTTTTTGGTTGTTGCTAGGGAACCAAAGCATCCCTAGCAACCATCACAATTTCCAAAGCACTAGGTCATAAGATGTACCTACCACCTCGGTTTGGTCAAAATCCGCCCACGTTTCTACAATTATGCTGATGACAAACGAACAAACATCCAAACAAACAGACAGAATTATGACAATAAGGGTCACGCTATTTTGGCGACCCAACAATAAGGGTCACTTATTTCGGTGACCCAATACTCCTGCACTGCATTTGTACAGCTCTGCATATAGCCTATGTTATCTGCCAATGGTGCCTTCTGGTTCTGCAGACACTTGGTAGAATCTCAAACTTCAGACAATTTGATTGGTCCCATATAAATTGATAGATAACTTCCTGTCTGTTCTTCGAACTCATCTCGTCTGTCATTATTCACTCTATTCATAACCTCCTTGAAATGTTCTCCCCATCTTTCCAAAATGCTCCCTCTCTGAAGTGAGTATATGTCCTTGTTTTTTTTATTGCAGGCTTGCCTCCTGTTCTGTCTGCTCTTGGGGGGGGGGGAGGGGTGTAACTTTCTGGGAGATCTATATTTTGGTAACATACATATGTTGCTCTCGCCATCTTCCTCTATCGTGCCTTGATCTACACAGCATACGAATGTTTACTCTATAACTCTCCGTTACTCCCACTAGTTTAACTCACACCATTCATACTTTGTCCGGAGCGGTTTTTAAGTGTGCATACATGTCAGCAACCAATGGCGACCAATGCTCGCCTTAGCTGGCTATACCTGCTCACCTCACAAGCTTATCAACGACGCCTGCAAATACATAATTTTGAGTACATATTCGCAGTACTATTTTAATATTTTTAGAGTTCTTGATTAATATATCCACTTTTATCTTTATCACACCTTTACTGGCCAGACTTATAGGTCATTGCTAGACCCAAGAAATTTAGAGACCTTCTATTTTATATATGTAAAACATGCGGGATGAAATCAGTGCTAAGGAACAAGTTCAAGGTATTCGATCGGTAGGATATGCGCCCATTCGATCACTATGACCCAGAATTCCTCTTATGGATTACTATCATGCCATATTTTGACATTTTACTTTTGTTGTGGGGCTGTGATGCATGAAGAAGAAGAATGAAGAAGAACAATGAAGAATGACACCACATTACAATGCCACAATATGACACAACAATCCTCTTCTGGTTTAGCACCAGGATATCTTTTGACATTCTACTTTTGTTGTGGGATTGTGATGGAACATAGAGCTGACACCCAGTCTGAAACAACATGTACATTTTCCGAGATGGATTTCTGCAACTGACATATCATCCCTTCTTAATGATAACTTTCCACCTTACCTGTCCTGTTCTTCCTCAGGCCCTGTTGGCTTATTTCACCATTTTCTTGTCATAGCTCATATCTCTGGCTATTGTTTGAGAGTTACCTCAACCTAACTAAATCTGGTTGGTCATCTGGATTCAACTTAACTTTTCACGGTATTTGTTCTTGATGACTTCTCGCAACCATCGCAGTTCATCAGCATAGAACTCCCAATTGATGGTCTCGTCTTTTGGGAGGAATTCAGTCATGATCACTCCTTCACACTTCTAGAAAACAGTGGCCATGACTTTTCCAGGCAATGGCTTCTTGAACATCCAGTAAGGCAGAGAATGAGTGTGCTTCCACTGCATGCTCTGTACTGTTTGGTCTGAGTGAGTGAATCCACGACTCATCCCAAGTTCAATTCTGTTCATGAAATTGTCTGAGTTTGTGTGATAATGCTCAAAAAGTTACCTGAAAATATAAAGTCGAGATCTCTCCCCCCCCCCGATTAGCAGTTGGCATTCCAGGCACCCATTTTGCTGAAATGTTTTTTATGCTCAGTATTTCAGTGATCTTCATTCTTCCTTCCTCAGCATCTCTTCTGCATAACTCATTTATTTTCATGTTCACCATGGTATGAATTACTAAACCATTACAATTCTGGTCATCAAATGAGTGAGCCATCATATCAGCAATGTCATCCATTTGGCTGAAAAACAACCCTCGACAAGAGAGAAAGGTACCCGAAATATCTGCCATTTACTCTGTCATGAAGAAAGGTTGGGCTGTTTAATTCCACACCTCATCACTGATAATCTGTTCACCAGAGGAATAATGATCAGCAATGGAAGAAAACATCCTTATCCTTGATTTAATGCATTCTTTCTCTACAAGTACTACATGGTAGGCATATCATAGTCTAATAAATGCTGACACAACATAATATAAGAAGGAAAGAGAAAGAGGGTGTCCTTTTTCCAACCTCACAGACATTATTTTTCCTCTTTCACACAAATATTAAGAACGAACATGCTTCTGATAGAATGTGTTTGTGTACTCTGTGGAAGTAGAACGTTCTTCAACTCTGGTGAGACTAGGAATGGAAGAGCCAAGCTGTGCTCTGTCATGCCATATTGTGCCTATACGAATCATTAAAGGGAAGCAGAGTAAGTCACCAGCAACCCGATACTGTGACCTTGCCTTGGGATGCAATGCCAACGGCTCGACTTGTGCGTGGTTATTGTGCAATGTCTCTTGAGCGCCTACCAAATTGTTTTGTAAATTACATATATTTTTGATGATATCATCCCTAAAACTAAGCAAAGTAAATAATCTGTACAAACATGACATTTAGGGGCAGTATTGGTACTGGATGCATGATAAAACAAGTAAAAGAGCAATCATACATTGTAGACCCACGCCAGGACTTGTTTTGTGTAGTGTATTTTGTGTGGCATTTGTGTACTGGTGTGTTATGTAATTAACAAGACATAATTATAACTTCCACTTTATAACTGCTGGCAGTGATGACCAGATACCAAGACATCTCGCTTTGATGCAACCCCACTTTGATCGGACACCTAACCCTGACCCATGACATTTTTTTATTATTACTATGCATTATTCAATTGAATTTAGAATGGAATGAAAATAAATTAATTTCAAATCAAATGGAAGACCAAATAGGTACAGTCCTGCATTAGAGTAATCAGAAGGAACCCAAACATGGACACTGAAGGAACATGGACACCTAACACCGAAGGAACCCGAGATTCCCCAAGATGAACAAGCAAAAAGAAAAGATGAAGTCATCAGGAGGAACTAAATAGATTCACATTTCAGCTACTACACTCTACCCTCAAACCCATCCAGGCAGTGAGCCTTTTCAAAAAAAAAGAAAAAAAAAAAGAACCCAGTTCAAAATATTAATATCTGGCTGCAAGACCATGTGTCCAATCAAGTTGACGTTTAAAACATGTATTCCCCATTATGGCTAAATCACAATTGTGACATTTCACTTTGATTTTATTAAGTGGTTCCAGAGAAAACAATATTTTATATTTTCCTTCAATCCAATATGGCTGCCAAATCATGTGACATATCAATTATTCATCAACACCCTGGTATCCATAAGGCATGGGGAACATTTCTGTGGTTTCCCCTCGATCTGTCCAGCTGTTCTGGAGAAGAAGATTTTTATATGTTTTCGGGTAAATCCAATATGGCTGCCAAACTATGTGACCTATGATATCATATGTATTGTTGCGAATTCGCGCCCGCCGGCATGCGAACGGCCACGTGACTCGAATCGCGGCACGTCGCCCACGGATGGACAATTCAGTCGTGACCCTCGGGAACTATCGCCCGGAGCCAGTCACGGGTGGGCCTTTCGACCTCACACAATCGTGCCAATCGGCCACCCGCGTAGGATAGGGTTGTTCGCCAAATCGACCTACTAAGTACCCACGCAGATGGTAAACGGCCGATCGTACCTCGCCGCAGGTCCACTCCGGACATGAGCCGCTTGGGCGGCCCGTTCCGTACTATCGGGATAACCGAGCGTGTTATCGTCGACCTCGACGGTTCAGATTATTTACCGGGCGTTTTGCACCCACTACGAACCTTTACGTGAAGCAGGATGGAGGTCAATAAAGAAAAGACGAAGCGAAACGGGAAAACAGTTCAACACAATGCACATTTATTCCGCGGCACACGGAAAGCACGTATATACAGCCACAATAATCAAAATGCACATATAAAGCGAAAGCAAGAGTTAAACCGAATACGCGTACACACGGCAACACTTATACAGTTCTACTTTACAGACGGCGCCAACAACATTCATTCGAAAGCAAAAGAAAAGGCCACCCTCAAAAGACAGACCGAACGAATCACGCATCCACGAGACCGTTGCAGTTACCTGCACCCTCGCAGTGCGATAGTGGGCGAGCTCTCTCCGGCGCTCCTTGTACGAACGCGCAGGTCCGCGCGACACAGCTGGAAGAGCGGCGCCTCCAGTCCGCGTCCCTCCGCGACGTCCGGACTCTCCACCGACTGCAAGCTCCAATGAGCGGGTCGCTCTACGGACCGCTTCTCCAAGACCCAGACGGGCAGAAGACATGAACCGCCGACTGACACTGACACTCTGACCGGCCGCCCTGACCTGACCTCCCTGACCTGACCTCTCAGCGGCGCCTCTGTGCGCCCTTTTATTCCCCGGCACCCGCCCCTCCTTCGCGGCAGCGGGGGGGGGGGGGACATTCCACCAGAGAAATGGGGCGGGAGTTGAGTTCCACGTCATCGTCGGATGCGATTGATCGTTGTTACAGAGATCTAATCGTCATTCTGTTACCAGAGAAATCGGGTGGAGTTGTTTTGTTCACCTTTTGTGTTCGTGAGATGTTGACGGTTGCTGGCGGAGTGGTGAGGATGGCGTGTTGTTGAGAGGCAGGTGTGGTTGGGGTTGTTGTGAAGCGCGTTGTGGTTGTGGGTTGTTGTTGATGGCGGTTGAGACGTGGTTGGTTCAAAATAAAGATTAGAACAGAAAAAATGGCTAACTCAAAGCGTCGCAGCCCGGATGAATCACATAAATTCCTCTATACAAGGGGTTTGGGCTAACTACACATGTACTATCAAGATATCTCACCTACGGGTCCTGAATGGTGGTTTGCGAATTTCCACAGCCGTAACAGTATGAACCTTTTGTTCATTTCAGAGAAGAAGATTTTTGGAGATTAAAAAAAAAACAAAAAAAACAATATGGCTGCCGAATCACGTGATCGATTATGTCAGCAAAAAATTATTGTGGACAATTTTGTCCTGAGATGACCCTCAAAATTTTTCATACTGATTGGATGTAGCATTCTACATATGCAGTTATGACGTCATAACGAAGGCACCTATGATGTCCTAAAAAATGCCACTCATTCTCCATGAGGAGTACTTGCTATGTGCCAAGTTCAAAATTTTTCTTTGTGCGGTTTCAAAGATACAGAGGTCCAAAGTTTTCTGTTTTCCAATATGGCTGCCACACCACGTGACCTATGACATCATATTTATCATCACAACCTGCTACATGAGAAGTCGCACCAATGTTGAAAATTTCATCTCAATCCGACAAGCTGTTGCAGAGAAAAACATGAAAGTTCTGTGCGGACGGACAAACACAAACAAACGGGCCCAAATGCAATCCCTTCTCCTTCGGCGAGGGTAATTACTAATAATGAATGGGTATTGGGTAATGATGTTTTCTTGCAAAATTAATTTGCTGAAATATCTGATCATTTAGTTTGCTGTTCATTCAGTGGCATCATCATAAATAATAATCAATGTTAAAAGAATCCTGCAAACAATATGTGGACGCATGATCAGAATATGCACAACAATGTATTCTTAGCACGAATGTTAATTTCATCCCATTCGAGTTTAATATTCATTAATGTGATTCATATTCCAGGATCCTCGCTGATGTTGACAAGGTAGAAATTAGAAGATATTGTTTGTTATGGGGTTTGTGGGAGAAGATATTGTTTGTGTACGGTGTGAGGGGTTGGTGGGGGGAGAGGGGTGGGGTTGTGAATGGGTCAAAATCATTGGCACCATTAAAGGCATATAAATTGCAATTCCCTCAAAATTAAGATGAGCACAAGGGGATTAGATTGGGAGGGCACAGTACAACAAAAGCATAGGATGGAAGGGGGGGGAGGAGGGATTCAATGCTAAAAAAAGAAACCTACCCTTTTTTCTCTTGCTTGTCTTTTCACTCTGGCGATGAACCCGAATATCCTGACTCCAGGGCTCGAGAAATTGAAATGTTTTTATTTGCTGTAACATCACAGCAGATCCTGCAGAACCCCGTAAAGGAATTAAAGGTTAAAAACAATAAAACATAGTGAAACCATAAAAACTAGAAACTAGCCTATTTTAGTCCACTGCAGAACGAAGGCCTCTCGCCGCAACTCATGTCCAAATGTGTTTGGCATCCTCTCCACATTTGCCAATATATAGTTGGTGAGAGTGAGTAGCCATGGTTATCAAACTCTCATCAGCCAGTCAGAGGAAAAGAAAAGAAAAAAACAAGTCTTTTACCACTCTTTCCATATAGCCAGCTCAAACATAGTGTTTGGTTTTTAAATTATTGTTTTTGATTGTCGAGGTTACAGCAATTAGCTCTTGCACTTAAGCCTCTGAGATTGGGTAGGAACATGCAAACTCTCTGAGATTGCTCCTCCGTGTCCTTACCACGAGGCCACCATCATACCCCAAACATAACCCCATAATAAAGGAAGTTTTAAGACAGATTTGATATCTTTATTAGTGTCTATAAATATGAGTGTACGTTGTAATAAAAGGTATAAAATCAGCATTACTATCAATGTATGTGTGAAGGTTATAACCAAAGAAAATGGAAGCAATATTATTTTGTGTTATTAAAGAAAGCATGGATTTACCAAATGTTACAAGTCCTGCTTCTTTGATAAAAAAAATAAATAAATAGTTTGCCTGTGTGGTGCTCCAATCTGAGCACAAATCTCAGGATTTTATGGGTCCCAGGTTTAAATTCTATATCCTCTGTTGTCTACTACTGTTCTTGTCATTCAAGCAAAAGTACAATGATGTTGGACTAGGATATTAGGAAACATGATTTGGGTACAAACTCCTCTAAAAGCCTAAGATTATTGTAAAAAAACAAAAAAACAAGGAAAGAATAAAAAATAGAGTTCATAGCACACATTATCCTGCACAATATTGAGAAAAAGGACATGGGAAGGGTCTTTTCAACTCTTGATTTGTGTTTCTGAGCACGATCTGTATTAATCTTGTTCGTGAACTTTGAATAGCAAGCGCGAGGGAAAATGCATCTTCTTTTATACCACCTGAATTAACATGTTAAATTAGTTATTTGTGACTGTTGTTTGTGTCCTTTATGACATTCCAAAAACAGTAAGTTTCCTGTTTGGAATTATTTTTTATTTTTGTTTGACTGCACTTGAGCACGTCGGATGACATTCTGTACAATTTTCCAAATTCAGAGTCAAAGTCCTGCTCAACTGCAGGTTCGTATTCCAATGCATGTTCCAATTCATGTTCTACAATGTTCAAGATATAAAATTAAATTTAAATTAAGTAGTTCCTCGATCATCGACCGACACCTGTCGGACAGACAGACAGAGTTAACCAATTGCTTAACCCCACTTTGCGCTATGTGCATGGGGTAATAGCTCATGGGAAAGCTTTATAAAGTCTACATCATAGACAAACCCGTCAATGGAGAGATTTTAAGATACCTGTATTAATGAAGAGACAAGACGGCACGGAAATAGTGGTAGCTATCTGGTCTGGGTTTCATTTTCAACTTGACTATAAAGCCGTCAGATTGATGATTCGCAGGCAGGGTGTTGCATGAATGAGCTTGAATGGACGTTAAGCTGGGGACCTGTCTGTTAGCATGCATTAGCTGGTGGGCGTAAAAAAAATTGCAGGGTGTCTTTAAACAGAGCTGACTAGTTATCAATGGCATCCCCGTCAAATTCTAAATTCCTGCTGGGAAGACATTGACAAACTACCCAGCACCATCCTTGCCATGAGACTTCAAGAGAGAGACAGACGATTCATGAAGCAAATGTTTATGTTATTAAAGCAATCAAGTGGTCCCTTTGCTGGAGTCAAAAGTAACCAATTAATCATTGTATCTGGATAATAAAAAATAAGTTATATGGTCGGATTATGCTATTAATATTTCTATGCTATTGTGATATTTCAGGAGCTTTGAGGGATATGGAGTGCAGTATATTGAGGTTTAGCCATGTGTGAATGACCTTTTGTATACAAAATCGATCCTAATGGAAAAGCGAGGTGGCAGAGGGTAAACAGGCAACGAACTGACAGTCGGCAGTGGGTTCACAGTTAGACATAGCAATAAGGGAATCAACAAACGGGAAAATATTGGGGGGGGGGAGGTTGGGGTCTAAAGGAGGAAACAGTAATCTGCAAGTAAGAATGGTGGGGTTGTGGGGTCAGAAAAGATTGTGGGTAGGGATGGGGGGTTAACAGGAAATAGAAGTGCACTGCTTGCTCAAAGCCCTAGATGGAGGAGTGAGATGAACAGTTTCAGGAAGGCAGTTCCACAAATGGGAGAAAAGATGATGAAAAGAGTGGAGGCAGGTGGAAAGCTTGGATTCGGCATACAACCAGGAAGGGATTTATGGAAGAATGCATGCATCTTGAAGGAACTTGGGAGAGTCAGATGTCTAAGAGCAGATCAAGGAAGTAAAAGACAGGCAGATCATAGCAACTGACCTCTTTATTCAAGCTCACCCATCATGTTCACCTCTTAGGACTGGATGGTAACAAATAAAACTAGACCGGCACTTGGTAGAGTGCATACTTCTGTCAGGCTGAACAGTTTACGTTTTGTATCCCAATGATAGGCCAGATCTGCATCCGTACCTGAAGCAAAATCGACTCGGTTTGTTCTTGTTACTTTCACAACTCATCCACAAAGTTTTGTCATTATCCGTCCACAACGTTTTGAGATATTGTGCTATATATTGTTTTTGGCCGCATCTCTCAATGATGAAGAATCACTTTTAAAATTCCAGTTTCCAGATATTCACCAAAATCTAATCAATTCGTCCTTCTCACACACCCAAGCTGTTCACCAAGTTTCAGCTGAATCCGTCCACAACGTTTTGAAATATCCTGCTCCCAAGCAAACAAAAAAAACATAGGGGCAATACCCTTGGGCGCTCACCTTGTAGTGGCTGGATAAGATAGCTAAGGAACCACTGGTAGGCATGGATGACCCACAAAATATTGAAAGGAGAAGAAAGTAAATACCTCTGGATTTTTTTTTTAATGGCGTGAGCAAACTTTGTTATATCACGGATGATAAAGGTTGTGGTTAAGTTTCATTGAAATTGTGTGTGTGGTTTTGGAAAAGAAAGCAAATACATATTTTGGAGGACAACCCCACATAGAAGCCCTCACACCCCAATTTTTTTAATGTTGTGAAGAAACCTTAGTACATCACGGGTGATGAAGGTTGTGGTCAAGTTTCATCGAAATTGTATGTGTAGTTTTGGAGAAGAAAGCAAATATGGAAAAAATTGAAACTTAGCAACTGTAAAGTGCTCCCCATGGGGAATAAGTGTGATTTTTATCTCACCTGGACTTTATTCAGGTGAGCTTATGTGGTGAAGCAGTGTCCTTAGGTGACTGAGTGAGTCAGTCACTCAGTCCGTAAACACTTCAGTCATTTTATCGCTTGAACCACTCGATTTTGATGAAACTTGGCCACAAGCTTCATATGTGATGCCTAACAAAGGTTTATTGACAGCATCAAAATATGCGCTCAATAAGGGGGTCTACTTGGGATTTTTGACCCCCCCCCCCTCTAAAAAATAGGTATTTTCTCTCTTCTCTGAAACTACACACACAATTTCGATGAAGCTTGACCACAACCTTCATCACTGGTAATGTTCCAAAGTGTAATAACCGCATCAAAATCTGCGCCCATTAAGGGGGTCTATTGGGGAAGGGGGGGGGGAGAGTTTTAGGAAGGTGGGAGATTAATTCCACAAAATAGGTATTTGCTCTCTTCTTTGAAACTGCACACAATTTTGATGAAACTTGACCACAACCTTCATCACCCGTGATGTACCAAAGTTTGTTCTCGGCATAAAAAAAAAATCAGGGTCAAAGGAGATCTGCAGGTGGTTTGAGTGATTGCTGCTCCAGATCCAGGTGAGCTTCAGGATGCACAGTCCTATTTTTACCTCCACCACCGAAGGTGAAAGAGGTTATGTTTTTACCCCTTTCTGTCTGTTTATTTGGCTGTTTGTTTGTTTGTGTGGAGGATATCTCAAAACGTTGTGGACAGATTCAGACGAAACTTTGTGGACACGTTGGGTGTGTGGCAAGGACAAATTCATTAGATTTTGGTGAAGATCCGAATCCAGATCTGGATAAAAGAATTATTTAATTTTAAATTCTTCACCATTGAGAGATAGGGCCAAAAACGATATACAGCATGATATTTACCTCCACCACTGAAGGTGAAGGAGTTTATGTTTCACCCCTTTCTGTCTGTCTGTTTGTTTGTGTGCAGGATATCTCAAAAAGTTGTGGACGGATCCAGATAAAATTTTGTGCACAGGTCGGGTGTTTGACAAGGACGAACTGATTAGATTTTAGTGAAGAGCCGGATCCGAATCCGGCTACTTGAATTTTTAAGTGATTCTTCACCACTGAGAGATAGGGCAAAAACGATATATAGCAGGATATCTCAAAAAGTTGTGGTCGGATTCGGACGAAACTTGGTGGACACATTGGGTGTGTTGCAAAGACGAATTGATTCGATTTTGGTGAAGATCCAAATCAGGATCTGCATACGATAATAATTTAATTTCTAAAGTGATTCTTCACCATTGAGAGCTTGGGCCAAAAACGATGTAGTACTGTATAGCATGATATTTCAAAAATGTATTGGGCCCGATATGTTCTCGTGGATCAGGCATTACGTGGCGGAGGTATGCGCTCTACCGAGTACCTTTCGAGTTGGGAGCTGTGGCAGCCTCTCAGCTGGCCTTCCACAAGTTGGCTTCGCTTTGATGGGCTCCATTAAGGCCTAAGTCACATTTGCCACGGCGGCCGTGGGGTCTCCAAAATCTACGGCCACTAGCAATTATACGGCGGCCGCAGTATTTCCACGGTCACACAATGTATCAGTCATATGTTTTTATTTTTCGGGGAGCCGCACGGCGTATTTATAAATTGTGGAGACCGAAAACGTGGGTGTGCCGTACGGTCTTTGATTTGATGTCGCACGGTGACCTTAGGGCGTCGCTGCGGCGGCCGTAGATTTTCAAGGCAGACGCAAGGTAGCCTCAAGGTGCCCGCAAGGTGACCGCAGGGGGGCCCTAAGGCGAACGTGCGGCCAACGGACGGTAACGAGTGGGTATATATACCAGTTCTTTTTTTACTGAAATAAAAATATACAGCTCGGATATACCAGTACGTGGTGCCCCAGAATCCGAATTGAATTCGTTCCAGGAGGCTGTTCGGATTGCAAAAAGTTCGATTCCCAAACTATTTTCCCAATAAGAAATAATGGAGTGAATTAATCTGTTCCTTGACCCCAAGAAAACCCACTTTCAAGACACTTTCAACTGAAATTCCCCATGTTTAAGGTAAAATAAGATGAGTAAATGACCTTCGGTGGCGGTGTATTGTATGGAAACTGGTACAATCACCAATCCAAAAGTTCAGACAGGCTCGAGCTCCGGCCTGGGTTCCGATCGCTCGCGCAGTCTGCGAGCGCTGCCCCCAGGGCAGCTCATCAAACATGATGCCCTCAGAACCACAATCACTTTCATCAAA
>CM068953.1:42032750-42069218 GCA_035128595.1 Eptatretus atami | reverse complement strand
GGGTGTTCAGTGAAAAGGTGCTGGGCTGGAATTTCAGTCGCCAAAATGCGGCTGAAGTATTGGGTTCACAGCACATCCCTACGATTGTAGGGAAATTCCCCATGGAATTTTATGGCTGGCAGAGCAATGTTGCAGAGGATAGGAAGACACTTAGTCTTTGTTGGCTTGAGGATTCTCGACTCGACACTGTTCTCGTCGTGGTGTTTAACTGAATGTCGATGGCCTTCGTATGGGCACTTGCCGACCAGACTGGCAGGCAATACTCTGCTGTTGAGAATACGAGGGTGAGAGTTGCCATGCGTAACGTGTTAGTGTCAGCTCCCTACGATGTTCCGGCAAGTTTCCGGATGAGGTTTATCCGTGCCCTGACCTTCTTGCATCTTTGCAGGTGTTCTATGTAGGTTAGGGTCCAGTCAAATGGAACCCCAAGGTATTTGGGAGAGCGGACATTTTCAATTTTCATACCGCAGAAGGTCACATCTACTGCATTTGCTGAGCGATTGTCAAGATGGTGGGTGCAGACAGCTGTTTTGTTGGGATTTTGGCAGAGCTTCCATTTGTGTAAATACTCCTCCAGTATACCCAGATCTCGGGTGAGATGGTCACCGACAGGTTTTAGGTTGGGTCCCTGCGCTATGAGTGTGATGTCATCAGCATAGACGAGTTTGAAGGAGGTCGTCATTGGCAAGTCGCTAACGTAGAGGTTAAAGAGGGCGGGGGCTTGAACAGATCCTTCAGGGAGGCCAATGTTTAGTGTTCAAACACGAATGATTTTGCCGTTGAGTCCGACGTTGATATTTTGGTCCCCATGGAATACCGACAGAAGTCTGATTGTCTTCTGACAGCGGAAGACTTTTAAGACTTTGAGAAGGAGCCCTCAGTGCCAGACTGTACCATAGGCTGACGACAGGTCCACCAAGGCGGTTGCCATCTTTTGTTTCCTCTGGAAGCCAGCCTTGATCATTGTGGATATGGCGAGAACCTGATCACAGGTACTGCGGCCAGGCCTAAAGCCCCCCTGCTTTTCAGGTGGGAAGGCCTCCAAGGTGGGGGTTAAACGGGACAGTAGGGCCCTTTCCATCAGCTTTCCCGTCACTGATAATAGGGATATGGGGTGGTAGTCGCAGTGCAAGTCTGCTGGCTTACCAGTTTTTAGGATAGTTATAACATTAGCCTTATTCCAGGCTGCAGGAATTTAGGCTGTTTCATGGACTGCAGTAAAAAGGGCCGCCAACCAGATACGACCCTTTTCTCTGGGGTTTTTAAGGAATTCAGGGAAAATTCCATCAGCTCCTGCGGCTTTTATTCGTTTCTTCATCTTGCGGCTGCGGCTTCGATATTGCAGCGTCAATGTCTTTCTTTGTATATGGTGCTGACAGGTGGCTGCTCAGTGGGCTTTCATGGAGGTTTCGGAGGTAATCTCTTTTTACCTCCTGCCTTCGTGATTTGGAGGTCAGTGCCTTTCAGGTCTGGAGGAGATGAGATGCGATGGAATCAGGGGAAACTCTTGGGATGGCAGCAGTAATGTTTTCTACGGCACCCATTTTCCTCAGCA
Source organism: Eptatretus atami (assembly GCA_035128595.1). NCBI lineage: Eukaryota > Metazoa > Chordata > Myxini > Myxiniformes > Myxinidae > Eptatretus > Eptatretus atami. The sequence goes on along the minus strand of CM068953.1, from coordinate 42,067,663 downwards.
ATGCCCATGCTTTGCAGCTGTTGTGGGTGAAGTCTGTTGACTGACTGACAGTCGTAGTCCCGCTCACAACTCTGGCTCCTTCCTATTCTTTTACAAAGGAATGCAGTTTTGTGTACTTTTCATATCCTTTGAAGCTATTAAAATTTCGATCAGTTTGCACCTTCCCACTATAAAATACAGTAGATTGGTGTTTAAACCAAGTTTGTAGCTTAAACCAATTTTGAGTGAGGCTGTCTGAAAAGAATAAGAAGAAGAATGACAAACAGGAATTTTTCTCTCTCTCATTCTTCTTGTTCAACGATGATGTCCCAAAGTTTAATGAGTGTTATTGGATGGGGAATTCTCCACAGATGACTGGTAAATAACTTAGAGGTTTGTAAATTTTATCCTGGTAGATTTTTTTTGAGGATTTATGTTGTATTGAGCCAAAGGAATGTCTGGGCCCCATGGAATACCGGCAGTCGTCTGATTGTCTTCTGACAGCGGAAGACTTTTAAGACTTTGAGAAGGAGCCCTCAGTGCCAGACTGTGCCATAGGCTGACGACAGGTCCACCGAGGCGGTTGCCACCTTTTGTTTTCTCTGGAAGCCAGCCTTGATCATCGTGGATATGGCGAGAACCTGATCACAGGTACTGCGGCCAGGCCTAAATTCCATCTGTGGAATTCTCCACAGATGACTGGTAAGTAACTTAGAGGTTTATAAATTTTATCCTGGTAGATTTTCTTTGAGGATTTATGTTGTATTGAGCCAAAGGAGTGTCCGGGCCATCCCTCCATCATAAGTCCACCGACTTCTTGATACTTAAAATATTTGGACAGACTGAGAGCTTTTAAGTTGCCTCCACGTGTCTATAAGAGACAATGGGCTGAAGTATTTCAGATCTTCAAAATCGTTAAGGGATCCGACCAAATTGGCCTCCAGAAATTATTTGTCACAAGCAAAATTACCCATCTCCCAAGAAAAGTTTAAGTTGATCTATCAATTTAAATTATTTCATGTACTTTAAAAGGGTTAATTGTGTTGCAGTCTTGGTTTATTTCAGAGCTGAGGCTCTGAGCTACTTATACTGCCCACGGCGAAATGGTGGTGCAACATCGGGTGGCAGAGGTTAGATTTGTCTAAACAGAGGGCAAGATAGCTGTTTTAAATTGTGTGTTGCTCCATGAAGTTCTGTATTAAATCTCCCTTAATCCAGCTGTTAATGTTGATTTTAAAGATTACTGGAAGGAACAATAAAGTGACTGACTATATTGCATCAAAAAAAGTGAAATGAAAATGCAACATTATCAATCGGTAGGTTTTCAAACACAGTGCGGGAAGCAAGCGGCCACAGTAAACGGGAGACAGACGAACGCACAGACAGACAGCATGGTTCACAACATTAATAGAGATGGATGAGGGCTTGAGAACTCGAGAGCACGTCATGAAGACAAGGAAACAGAATTGCTGAGTGCTGATCCCAACTCACACAAAATGTTTTTCTTCGTAAGAAGTGTCAACTAATGGAATACACTACCAGGATAAGTTATCAATGTGACTACGTACTATCAACCATTTCAAGTAAGCACTGGAAAAACATTGGACCGACCATCCACTGAAGTACAGTCCTTGCCGAGGAAGTTCCAGCGTACCGTAATGAGGTACAAATAAACAATGCTTCACGTCTCGACATTCAGCGAATTCAGAGAATCCCGGGTCGAAATATATATGGAGCTGATACTCTCGGTGCCTCAACTTTTGGATGGTATGAGGAATACATCTGTGTAATGTGAAGGCAAAATGTTCAACGGGTTTTTTTTTTTAAATATCGCATGGGCAAGCCAAGTTACGAGGGTGGTTGTCACAGCAACAGAATTCAGCCAATCACAGCCGTGATCCAATCAGGTTGAGATAATGTCATGAGGAAGGATATCTGCAACTGAAAACGAAATGTTTTAAACGTTTTTGAAATATCAAGTACACGAAAGGACATGGACGGATGATCGGTGGGTCGGTGGGTCGGTGGGTCCTCATATTTTAACATGTTCCCACGTGATGCAAGCGCGTGCGCCTCCTTTCACACATCGGTGTTCTTGTACAGGGATCGTAAACATACAACTAAGGAATCTGAAGTTATTCTTGTGGCCATCTAACTATTATTGACAAATATTGTGAAAAAAAAAAAGGAAGGAATCGAACGTACATTTAATACAGAGAACGCTTACGTCGACTCAGAACTGCTGCTGACTCGAAGCTCCTATCGTCTCCATCGAGACCGTCTCATTGAGCTACCCTCTCCTGTGAGTACGTAATAATTATATGGCTATCAAATCCGACACGTTTTGTGGCCCTCCTGTGAGGAAAATCATCGATTCGTTCGACGCGATGGTTGAGTGGATGGGGTCTAGGGGTAGAGAGCTGTTATTGGGAGATTGTGAGTAAAAGTGATGTAAAGGGGGAGGGAGCTGTTATTGGGAGATTGTGAGGTAAAAGTGATTTTAAGGGGAGGGAGCTGTTATTGGGGAGATTGTGAAGTAAAGTGATTTAAAGGGGAGAGAGCTGTTTTGGGAAGATTGTGAGGTAAAGTGATTAAAAGGGGGAGAGAGTGTTATTAGGAGATTGTGAGGTAAAAGTGATGTAAAGGGGAGGGAGCTGTTATTGGGAATTGTGAGGTAAAAGTGATTTTAAAGGGGGAGAGAGCTGTTATTGGGAGATTGTGAGGTAAAAGTGATGTAAAGGGGAGGGAGCTGTATTTGGGGAGATTGTGAGGTAAAAGTGTTTAAAGGAGGGAGGAGCTGTTATTGGGGAGATTGTGAGGTAAAAGTGATTTAAAGGAGGAGGGAGCTGTTATTGGGGAGATGTTGAGGTAAAAGTGATTAAAGGGGAGGAGCTGTTATTGGGGAGATTGTGAGGTAAAAGTGATGTAAAGGGGGAGGGAGCTGTTATTGGGAGATTGTGAGGTAAAAGTGATTTTAAAGGGGGAGGGAGCTGTTATTGGGGAGATTGTGAGGTAAAAGTGATTTGAAGGCGGAGGGAGCTGTTATTGGGGAGATTGTGAGGTAAAAGTGATTTAAAAGGAGGGAGCTGATTTGGGGAGATTGTGAGGTAAAAGTGATGTAAAGGGGGAGGGAGCTGTTATTGGGGAGATTGTGAGGTAAAAGTGATTAAAAGGGAGAGAGCTTTTTTGGGAGATTGTGAGGTAAAAGTGATTAAAGGGGAGAGAGCTGTTATTGGGGAGATTGTGAGGTAAAAGTGATTAAAAGGGGAGAGAGCTGTTATTGGGAGATTGTGAGGTAAAAGTGATTTTAAAGGGGAGAGAGCTGTTATTGGGGAGATTGTGAGGTAAAAGTGATGTAAAGGGGAGGGAGCTGTTTATTGGGAGATTGTGAGGTAAAAGTGATTTAAAGAGGGAGGGAGCTGTTATTGGGGAGATTGTGAGGTAAAAGTGATTTTAAAGGAGGATGGAGCTGTTATTGGGGAGATTGTGAGGTAAAAGTGATTTAAAGGGGGGGGAGCTGTTATTGGGGAGATTGTGAGGTAAAAGTGTTAAAAGGGGGAGAGAGCTGTTATTGGGAAGATTGTGAGGTAAAAGTGATTAAAAGGGGAGAGGAGTGTTATTGGGGAGATTGTGAGGTAAAAGTGATTTGAAGGCGGAGGGAGCTGTTATTGGGGAGATTGTGAGGTAAAAGTGATTAAAAGGGGAGGGAGCTGATATTGGGGAGATTGTGAGGTAAAATGATTTGAAGGCGGAGGGAGCTGTTATTGGGGGAGATTGTGAGGTAAAAGTGATTTGAAGGCGGAGGGAGCTGTATTGGGGAGAATTGTGAGGTAAAAGTGATGTAAAGGGGGAGGGAGCTGATATTGGGGAGATTGTAGGGAAAAGTGATGTAAAGGGGGAGAGCTGTTATTGGGGAGATTGTGAGGTAAAAGTGATTAAAAGGGGGAGAGAGCTGTTATTGGGGAGATTGTGAGGTAAAAGTGATTTTAAAGGGGGAGAGAGCTGTTATTGGGGAGATTGTGAGGTAAAAGTGATGTAAAGGGGGAGGGAGCTGTTATTGGGGATTGTGAGGTAAAGTGATTTAAAGGAGGAGGGAGCTGTTTTGGGGGATTGGTGACGGTAAAAGTGATTTTAAAGGAGGATGGAGCTGTTATTGGGGAGATTGTGAGGTAAAAGTGATTTAAAGGCGGATGGAGCTGTTATTGGGGAGATTGTGAGGTAAAAGTGATTTAAAGGCGGAGGGAGCGCGACGGCGCTGCGAACAGCGACCGCGTGAATACAAGGCGCGAAGCATCAGGTCCTTACGTCAGCATTCCAGCGGACGTGTTTAAAACGTCCCAACAGGACGGTGATCCGGCTCGCTGCTCGGTCGTGCTCTGCTTCCCGCCTCTTCTGCGCTCCTGATCTTCCCCGTCTGAGGAGCATGGAGAAGCATCAGCATCGGAATGAAGACCCCAACTCGGTGGCTCGCCGCAGCGTCACCACCGAACGCGCCGGTAAGACATGATGTCGCTGTCCCGCTAATACTATCTGTCGCTCGGCATCTCCGTCGTGCTTGTTGTCCCGTTTGTTCCCTGTGAAGAGAGCGAATTGTGGACAACACAATTCGCTTCACCAGGTGCGTTTGCCTTCCCGTTCCGCATCTTCCACAGGAGTCGAAATTACTTTCATACAGGTGTACTGTGTACATTAAAGCACGGTCGGCGGTGTCGTAAATGTAATCCTCTGATGATCGAGGAATTATTCGAGTGATGAGGTAAATGACACACACACACACACACACGCACGCACTCCATTATACAACTAGGCGAACCGTGTATCGCAACAATCCACGTTGTGCACAATAATAACAACCATGATCGTCTGATTAAGGTGTTCTCGCTTTGATTCAGAATTTTGTGAATAATTTGGACCGTTTGTTTGAGCTGTGTCGTTGTTACTCAGCCAGCCGTGCGTGTCCGTCGGGAGCGCGCCAGACACTCAATTTCCCGCCCGCACAGTCGCGTGCGAAATGCGCGCCAAAAGCGCAGCCGCTGCCAAAGGTGCTGTAAGATGGAGGTCGCTGCTTCCTTCGATTCCAGGGCGCAGTTTATCACAATGAAACGCGACGTCACGTCCCTTTGTATAAAATACATACAGTTTCACATAACGGTCGGACAGTTTAATAGGTGGGTGAGGGGGGTTGTGGGGAGGGGGATGGTTGAACCTACTCCACCCCCCCCCTACTTTTAATATATAAGATGAATGCATCCCTCGGATGGACGTTAAACTGGTTGTGTTGTATTAGTAGGTGAACGTTAAAGATCCACAGTGACCTTTTCAAAGAACAGGCAAGTTATCGCCGGTACTTGAACAAATTACACTTTCCTGCCTGGACTGTGGGTAACAAGTGGTCTGGTCTTCTTGAAGATTCCTTCTTGACACCAGGCTACACTACTGTTTATCTTATATACCAGGGAGGGAGGTGGGGGACAAAGTACCGAGAGGGCAGAGGATGCAAGACCAGAAAGGAGGCCTAAGAAGACCGAGAGACCACCGACGATGGTAGTTACAGTCTGGTTCAGCAGCTGCTGCACTCTTAACAAATTTGTGTACCAAGGTTGTCACATCACATGTCACACGTAAATGGCCGTCTTCAGCCACAAAGAGCAAACCAAGCAATGGTCGTGTTGGTTGTTTATTGTTGTTATTGTTGTTCATATTATTTCCATGTTCAATCCCAAAAAAGTTTCTTCTTGCATTTGTAAGAAAGGTGCTCATACCAGCCATTCGTTCAATTTTTTAAAAATAACTTAAACACTGGTAGTTAATGTCTGAATGTAAAGCATTTTGGGTTGGAGGTAATCAAATAATCTGCCAATTTATTAAGGTGATAGAAAGACAATGGCCTCTGTAGATTCATGAGAAAGGGGGAGGAGGGGTGAGGAAAGAATGGTGAAATGCACGAGGAGAGGAGGGGAAAGAAGAGCAGTGACAAGGGGGTTATAGACTTACAGTACCCTCGGAGAGATTCGGAGAGGGTATCGCATTTGGGTCCGTTTGCTTGTTTGTTTGTCTGTCTGTCTGTTTGTTTGTCCGCACAGAGCTTTTGTGTTTTTCTCCACAACTGCTTGTCGGATTGGGACGATATGTTCACCATTGGTGCGACTACTCATTTAGAATGTTTTAATGATAATTATGACATAGGTCACGTGGCAGCTGTATTGGAAAAACAGAAAAACCTTGGACCTCTGTATCTCTGAAACCGCACCAAGGAAAAAATTGAAATTTGGCAAATAGCAAGTATTCCTCATGGGGAATAAGTGTGATTTTTATGACATCATAGATGCCCTCGTTATGATGTCATAATTGAATATATAGAACGCCACATCTAATCGGTATGAAACGTTTTGAGGGTCATCTTGGGATAACATGGTCCACAGAAAAAAAATTCATGATGTCATCGGTCATGTGATTCGGTAGCCATATTGTTTTAAAAAAAAAAACTTTCATAAATCCTCTCTGAAGTGGCTGAACAGATCGAGGCGAAACTTTACACGTATGACCGCCTGTCCATGAGGAACAAAAGGTCACACGTATGATGTCATTGGTCACATGGTTTGGCAGCCATATTGGATTTACCCTAAAACTTATGAAAATACACCACTCCAAAAAAGTCTTGGCAAGGGTTTGCATTCTCTGACTGCTCTTTTCTTGTTTACTACTTGGCTTGAAGAGAAATTAAACTGAGAGCTTTGAAAAAATGTCCATGAGTAGAAAAATACCTCTTCTTTAGTCTTCCATGAAATTTAGCTTTTGTGTATATACATATATATATATATATATATATATATATATATATATATATATATATATATATATATATATATATTGGGTAAACAGCCAACAAACTGACAGTGGGGCAGTCGTGCTGCAAGACTCATCAAGAAAAGGAATAGATGAACAAGAAAAAGAGAAGAGAGAGGAGGGGAAGGGACACAGTATCCTGCAAGTAAGAGGGTTTTGAACAAGGATATAAAAGGGAAAAACTTTGAATACAATTATCAGCAGAAGAAGGATGCCTAATGGTGTTCAAAGTCATGATCCAGAGTGTGAACACCATTATAAGCTGAAGAAGGCAGGGGAAGGACTTATCTCTTGATAATTCTGAGGCAGTGGTTGGTTTTGGAAGCCAGCTTGGAGATTATCTACCCCAGAAAGGTTGTACCCAATAGTGAGGCCTATGAGTTCCAGAGACAGTACCTCTCCCAGAAACTACAGAAATATTGAAGATTTGCCTGATGGTCCTTGTGGTAAGACAAATTGAGAATATTAATATTTCTTGCACGAAAAGGCATGTTCCAGATAAATGACCAGGTGTTTATTTTCTCTACATCGGCAGAGAAGGATGCTGCGACAGCCTGCTTGGTGGAATGATTTTCAACTATCTGGCACAGAGTGAAGTCATCTGCAAAGTGATACAATGGAGTTTCTCGTGATACAACAGACATGTCATTGATGATCGACACAACAGACATGTCATCGATGTAATCAATTGGTCCCAGAACACCACTGTTGAAATTGAGGGAATCCATCTAATGCTTAAACAAGAAGCATCATGTCCAAGCTGGATGACATTCTCAGAGATCAGAGAGTTAGCAAGAAGATAAATGTTGATGTCTGCTGCAATTGTTGATTCCTTTGCTTTGCTAATGATGGGGAGAGGATTGGCTTGTCTATCGTTCAGAGGTACAGTTTTTCCACAATTCTCATGAATTGGGAGAGCATTGCTGATTTTTCGTAATGCAGACAGGTGGCCATTAGGTGACCTATCACTGCCACCCTGGTAAAATTCAAAATTCTTGCTCTCACCTACAGGGGGTATTGCATCAGTGGCATAGCTGCGTCCCCAGCAAATATTGCTACCCGCAGCCATATGCTGCATACGAAAAACAGAAGGTAAGATGCCTTTGGAAAATGACCTGTAAAACAGCAGAGAAACAGGAGTTCACAAGGCAGGTGAATCATTTTTGATGATGAGAGCATTGATGCTGTCAGAACCTGTAACAATGGAGGAGTTTAAACAGGTCAGGAATTTCTTTACCTGAGCAGGAGTGAAGTTCACATGCTGTGAGATGTTTTCAGTCAGGGGTGAGCGATGGATACAGCAAGAGATGGATTAAGTGTGTCTGAGAATGTTGGTGTGTCTGAGATGGTTATGTGTGTTTAAGGACAGAAACATAATGGTTATGAACTTTGTTGAGAAACTGCAGGTTCTCATCACTGGGGTTGACTTTCCAGGAGAAAAATGGCAAGCTGCTTTCTTGAAATTGTCTCACCACATGACTCATTCTTCCAGAGATAAGATGTTGGGCAGGATAGTGGGAGGAGTGAAGGTACAGGGTGTCCCAAAAGTCACCTAGGGATTTAGAAATAAAATAAAATTTCTGTTTTTTAATAATTTATGATTATTTTTACACCAAAATAAAATTTACAAAATGGAGATAAATTTGCTTTATTTATGAAAAATGATGCAGCTTAGATGTCCTCCATTTTTGGCTTCGCAGAGACTGGCTCTTTCAACAGCATTTTCCATAACAGCGGACAATAACTCCGGCTGCAGCCCTCAAATTTCTGCACAGATGTTGTCCTTGAGCTGCTGAATTGTATGTGGCTTATTGATGTATACACGCTCCTTTTGGTAACCCCAAAGAAAATAATCGGGAGGCGTCAAATCAGGAGAACGTGATGGCCAAGAAATTTCTGAATTTCGCGAAATTATTCGGTGTCCATGCTCTTTGGGTGAGAATAATTGATCGATGAAATTAAAAATAAAATGAGACGATTTTAGTTCTTTGTTCAGTTGTGAATTTTTCCCTGGGTAATTTCCAAATGTTAATCTGAAGTCTGAAAAGAAAAGAAAAACAAATTATTAAAAAACAGAAATGTTATTTAATTTCTAAATCCCGAGGTGACTTTTGGGACACCCTGTATATATTGATTGAGGAGCAATAGAGCGAGAGAGTGGTTTGTTGGGAAATTAGTCCCAGGAACTATGTCTATGTCCAGAGATGAAGAGGTGGTGGACCATTCAGTGGAAGAGAATGTGGACTGTAGGCCAGATCAATCTACCTGATGAAACTACCGGATATACTGGCACCTTTGTGGATTTCTGAACATCCACCAGGGAGATGGACACTTTCAAGAGTACCTTATCTGAGGAGCAACTACCATAGTGATAACTACATCCCATTCAAAGAAAAGCTATTTGTGAAGGCTGATGGAATTTGAATGTTTGAGTGGAAGCTCTACTAAGTTGCCTGATTGCCATTTTGAATGTTAATGTTTGTGCTGATTAATGAGAGAAATTAAAAGCTTGTAACTTGCAAGTCTAAGTTTTGCTTTCAGAAAACTAGCATGCCAGATGGCTTATTGCCTGCTGCTACCTTCTGCCCATTGTCGTAACTATTTGCTGATCTTTCATAAGCCCCGGCTCTGCTCTTGCCACAGTTGTGATTCATTTTAATATAATTCACACTTTCTCCATCTTTTGAAACAAAATAGTTTCATTCGTTGTTAATATTTTCAGCCATGTGATGTTCCTAATTAATATGATGTTGCCATTGATTTTTTACGATCACAGCCTTAGTGGCAAACATTGAGTCCTGTACTCTTTTAAAATCCACCCTTAGTTCTGCGCTAGTTCAATAAATCTCCTCCGCGCACACATAGCTTCGCTCATTACAAGGCTGAAATTCTTCTGACTGGTGGAGAAAAATTTGGTTCAGGGCGATAGGTAAAGACTTTTGGGTAGGGCTTCAACCCACATCACACGGAAATACAAAGGATTACATGACGGTTATAAATGGGGCAAAAATGTTATCCTTTGGCGTAAGGTAGTCTGCCTCATCCAAATCCAGTTACACAGCACAGAGATATTTGGACACAAACATAGACCTATAAAATTGTACCCTGACATTTTTGCCAAACCAAATGCTAATATTATCATCACAGATTACCAACCAACACTGACTGTGACATTTGTATGGAGGTTAATTGAAAATCTTAAAATACCTTTATTTTATTATGCTGTGTGCCAAGGTATGACAAATACTGTCTTTCAGGAATACCAATGTTCCGTCTACCTTGAGCTCATTTATTAGGGAAAGAAAATGTCACGTGATTTATCAAACACACTTTTGTTGTTTTACATAGACGACACAAAACAGGGTGGTGACTGGTGAGGTATTTTCTGTCATCACATTGTGACGTTTGCCACATCTACCCACAACTTGTGTTACATAACCACTGTCTTTCAACTAGTGTTGTCACAGTAATCTACAAAGTCATATGCTCAAACTAATGTTCCTCATATTTGAGCTTTATCTGTCATAACACCATTTTAAAAAATACTTCCAGTGTTGTGATCTCTGAAAATAACTTTCTCAGAAAGTTTTCGTCGTAGGAAAATGTAAAACACTTCGACGAAAGGGCTTTTTTGCACGGGTACAAAGATCAAAATCTTTTCTTTCCTTTTTCTCTCTTCAACAGCAAGGCTCATTGAAGAAAAAAGTGAAATTGACATTGAGGTACAGAGGAAACAATTCCATACAACTGGCAAGGGAATAAATGAACAGGAAAGAGAAAGAGAAAGACACTTTTTTAAAATTTTACTTTTATGTCCTTTTATTACAAAAGTATAAAGAAGGTGTCACACCAGTGTGACTCAAAGGAAGTAAGCACAACAGTAACACATAACTTTACATGATAAGCAAACAAAAATATATGTAAACAAACAAGAGGGAATAAAAAAGGAACTAACTAGAGAGTAAATATTAACTAATCCTGAGATATTTTACAAAAAGCATTGTTTACAAACCACTGTTTCTCAAAGAGCTGTAAGTGAGAGCAACAACAGAACTCCAGTTTAATTCTGGAAACACAAAGAGCTTTAAACATTCCCAAGGCATCCGTACTATACCAATCGTTTTGCATTCTTGACTTTCTAGTCTTATATAGAGCCAACTTGCTTTGCCAAAGGAAAAAATGAATTAAATTGTTGTTGGAGAGTTGAAGGGCCCACAAGGGCCAAAAATAAAGGTTGGAAATCCCAAATCAAAGGAGAGACGTGAAAGTAACGTTTTCAAAAATTCAAATAGAGGGGTTAGATGGTTACAGTATACGAGGTCCTTCTAAAAAGTAACGGGACTGAGCCTGCCGTGTGCTCCACTTGCACAACTTGAATGAACGGGTTGCGTCACAGTCTTTCGCAACATTCCAGCAATATATATGATTGGTGATGGTTGACTTCGCTCATTGTGTGATTTTTTTTACAGGTCGTGCTTTACACATTGTCCAGTCTGAGTCGTCGTGCTCTGAGTCGTGAGCAGAGAGCCAATCTGAAGTTTCTTGCCAAGCTTGGCAAAACACCTTCCGAATCCTTCGCAATGCTGCAGCAAGTCTACGGGGAAGAAACGATGTCACCTACACGTGCATTTGAATGGCACAAGAGATTCAAAGAAGGACGGGAGGAGGTTGAAGACGATCCACGGTTTGTAAGACCTTCAACGAGCAGAACGGAGGACAACATCGAGCGTGTGAAGCAGATGGTGCGTGCAGTTCGTCGACTCATGGTGCGGATGATTGCTGAGGAACTTTCCATAAACAAGGACACCGTCTGGATCACCATCACTGAAAATCTCGAAATGCGCAAGGTGTGCGCAAATATGGTCCCAAAGCTGTTGTCCGAGGACCAGAAACAGCAAGATGTCACTAGGTCTTGTCAAGACATTATCGAGCGCCTCGAGGACGATCCAGACCTGCTCGGGAGAGTCATTACTGGCGATGAATCGTGGATATTCGAATACGATCCCGAACCAAACGGCAGCGTCGTCAGTGGAATAGTCCGGCATCACGAAGACCAAAGAAAGCAAGGATGTCGAAGTCGAAGGTCAAGGTGATGCTCATCGCGTTTTTTGACATCAAGCGGCTCGTCCACTTCGAGTTTCTACCACAGGGTCAAACAGTGAATCAATACGTGTGCAAGGAGATCCTCCAGCGCCTTATGAGATCAGTCTGGGATGAGAGGAGCGATCTGTGGGAGAACAATGCCTGGGTGCTCCACCATGACAACGCCCCTGCTCACATTGCCCTGAGCATCTGACAGTTTCTGGCGGAGAGGAACGTGCCAAATCTGGAGCAACCCCCGTATTCGCCAAACTTGGCCCCTTGTGATTTTTTTCCTATTCCCCAAGCTCAAGGGGGTGATCAAGGGGACCCGATTTCCTGATGTGGAGGCCATCAAAAGGGCCGTGGCGACAGAGCTCCGGAGGATTCCTGAAGAAGCCTTCCGGCGGTGCATCAAAGCATGGAAGAAGAGGATGGACAAGTGTGTAAGACTGGAGGGAAACTATTTTGAAGGGGACAAGCTGTGATTTCAATATATTTTTTGGAATAAAATTTCTGTGATGTCAGTCCCGTTACTTTTTAGACAGACGTCGTACATACGCATCAGGCAAGGTTTCATTTTATCCACAAAAAGGACTTTGTTCACTTATCGCTTGTGAGATGCGGTGATTCGGGGAACTTGTATGCTGTATTCAATGTGTAATTCTCCATTGGAGCTCACCAACATGTTTTGGCACAGGCTGTCTATAGTATCAACCCAAAATAGGGTAATGGGGAGGGATATTTGGAAGGACTGTAGGCCAGCTACACGGTACAGGAGAGGACAAAGAAGGAAAGATAACTTTTAAGCATTGCACATACAAGATTTTGCGATTGCTCGTAGAAAGGGATAGAGAGTGGCCAAAACTAATAGGTTCTACACCAGGAGAGCTAGATAGACGAAGGTTGGGGAATGGTGGAGAAGAGTCGGAGGTGGTTATGATAGGGTTGTTTGCCCAAGATTGTGAGGCACAGTTGGTGTGGAATACCGATTTTAAAAAAAGTCTACTCTGCGACACGATATAATGCTAACCGTCGAAGCAAGAGCCACAGCACAAGTACTGCAGAGATCTTTCCTCAGGATGACCATACTTCTGATTTAACTGCAAAACGCACCCGAGTGGACAATGCAAAAAAGGGGCAAAAGGACCCCCCCTTATCATGGCTTCTATTGGTTCCCTCCCACCCCCGACTCTGTGCCAGAAGCGGGGCAAATCATCAGCTGAGCCGAGCCGGCCAATCGCGGGCCACCAACGCTGATGATAAATGGTGCCAGGTCTGCCAACCTCACCTTCCCACGCATGTATGACCTTGTGGGCAATCATGGGCCTGCACACCAAATATGGTCCCACCCTTCTTCCCCAACCTTGTACAAGATGACAAGATGACCGGTCCCAGTGCACATGCATTTCAATACATGATTATCCTCACTTACCTGACCTTACCTGGTCTAGCACATGGAGGAACAATATAACACAACTTCACATGATGATCTACTGATTAGTGACCAGCAATATGGCAACAGACATCTTATCCATATCATAGACACTTAATACACGTTCATAATATTCGAAGAACCCCAATCCAGTGGCGATTGTCACTCGGATCGTTTCCACATCAACTGTGAGTGATGGTGTTGGTTGAACCAATTATGGTGTGTGGCAATACAAGCGATGACATAATACAGTGTAGACCTCCTTCCTGCAATGGTGATTCAAATCAGATTGCCAGTGTCCGGTTGCATTTAAGCTTGAGTACCGTATTGTCTATATATTATTCCTGAACCTGTAGACCTACTTGGTTACAAATCGGTTAAATATTTAATCGTGAGTATTGAACATTCCTCTTTACATCGTTAATATGCACAATTATGCTGTAAATTTACTGCAAAATTACAGTCGACTCAATCATCATTATCTATTGATATTTGCAGCACAGTAAATGGTATTCAATCATGACATCAATAAGCGAAGGGATTTTCAATTAGCTGAAATGACTTTCCTGGGAGTGTTTGAGAGAGCCAAGTTGCATTGTAGCCTGTCATGCATTGAATTGCCATTGATGGCTTTTCATTTGCTGCCATGTAACCACGTTTTACGAAGTTGTGCCTCAAACATACTCGTACCTCATATGAACTTGGGTTTCAGAAATGGGTGTTTGTTTTGTGTTTTGGGTTATATGGTGTTCATAACTTCACCTGTCATTTAACAATTATTACAAAACATTATCAATCATCAGTGGCTGTGTTTGTCTTGTCTAACTGTCATGTAAAGATGATCAATCATCAGTGGCTCTGTTTGTCTCATCTAACAGTCTTGTAAAGATTATCAATCATCAGTGGCTGTGTTTGTCTTGTCTCACTGTCATGTAAAGATTATCAATCATCAGTGGCTGTGTTTGTCTTGTCTAACTGTCATGTAAAGATTATCAAATCATCAGTGGCTGTGTTTGTCTTGTCTTACTGTCATGTAAAGATTATCAATCATCAGTGGCTGTGTTGTCTTGTCTAACTGTCATGTAAAGATTATCAATCATCAGTGGCTTTGTTTGGCTTGTCTAACTGACATGTAATGATTATCAATCATCAGTGGCTGTGTTTGTCTTGTCTAACGTTCATGTAAAGATTATCAATCATCAGTGGCTGTGTTTGTCTTGTCTAACTGTCATGTAAAGATATCAATCTCAGGGCTTGTTTGGCTTGTCTAACTGACATGTAATGATTATCAATCATCAGTGGCTGTGTTTGTCTTGTCGAACTGTCATGTAAAGATAATCAATCATCAGTGGCTGTGTTTGTCTTGTCTAACTGTCATGTAAAGATTATCAATCATCAGTGGCTGTGTTTGTCTTGTCTAACTGTCATGTAAAGATTATCAATCATCAGTGGCTGTGTTTGTCTCATCTAACAGTTATGTAAAGGTTATCAATCATCAGTGGCTATGTTTGTCTCATCGAACAGTCTTGTAAAGAACAGTCTTGAACTAAGTCATGTAAAGATTAATTATATTATCAATCATCAGTGGCTGTGTTTGTCTTGTTTAACTGTCATGTAAAGATTATCATTAATCAGTGGCTGTGTTTGTCTCATCGAACAGTCATGTAAAGGTTATCAATCATCAGTGGCTGTGTTTGTCTCATCTAACAGTCATGTAAAGATCATCAGTGGCTCTGTTTGTCTCATCTAACAGTCTTGTGTTGTGGATGTTCGTCTGTATGTCCATGTGTGTGTGGTAGCTGTACTACATGCCCTAGATCATGTAAAAAAAACAAATGTGTATAGCAAAGCAGAATGGCTTTTGAAGTCTTATGGTAGCTGACCAACAGTTGCAACATTGTGTTTTGGGTATTACTGGAATAGAAGGTTAAAATCCCTCATTATCAACTTTAACAACTCCAGTGGCAAGCAGACAACAAGGCCAAATATACATGTGAGAGATTTTGACAATTCACAGCTGTGATAAATTAATTGCATAAATCACAGGAATATTTTTATTACTTGAAAGAAAAAGCTTTATCACAGTGGACTGAGAAACTACACAATCTGCTGGGTTGTGTTTTGTGTGATGGAGAATAATTAAGACTGACATAGTTATGCAACGGACTGAAACTTAGAAGACTTTAATTGGTTTGGGAGTTTTCTCATCAGAAAGCTGTTGTGTCTATAAATGTAATGCCCCATTCTCAATAGCATGTGGCCTTTTAAATTTATTTTAGAAGTGATAGATTTGGACAATTTTACTTTTATTCATTGCCATGGTTCAGGCTATTATCACTCATTGTAATAAAGTAATGGATAAAAATATGATTTGAACATCATGCACCGTTTTAATCTTCAAACCCTGCCACAGGTAACATTTACACCTATCTTAAGATTATTGGAACCAGACCGGCCTGCTGTAAAGTTGCATTTCCTGCGACTATAAACAGCCTTCAGCAGGTAGTCGAGTGGGAACACTTACTCGTTCACATACCCAGAGCTTTGGGCTTAACAAGTGAATGCTCACAATGGTAGAGGTGCAGAGGGGCAGATGGCAGAAATGTCAGGAGGAGCAAGACCAGAAGATACAAAGTAAAATATCAAAAGACAAACAGTCAGTCTATAGTGAGAAATCAGTAAACCCATGTGGAAGCTTCTTGATTCATGATGCCAATGATTTTCAGAGCATTGGGATTCACGGCTTCCAGTAGTAGGATGTTGAAGGTACTTCCATTGGCACACAAGGAGAACAACAAAAGGAGCAATCAGAGATTGTTGACCCTCGCCAGGACTTGTTTTGTGTAGTGTTTGTGTAGTTTTGTGTGGTGTATTTTGTGTGCTGGTGTGTTATGTAATTAATAAGAAGCATAATTAGAACTGCCACATTATAACTGCTCGCAGTAGTGACTGTGTACCAAGACTTCCAGCTTTGATGCAACCCCACTGGCATAGCGAGGGGGGGGGGGGCGAAAGGGGCAACTGCCCCGAGCAGCGCTTTTGGGGGGCGGCAAATTTGTTATTATGCATCTATCATTATCGACACTTCGTACCATTTTGCCGTGGCGCATGAAAGCGCAAGCGAAAGGAGGAGTTTTACTGTGCAAATGTCCCCGCCCTCCGTTTGCTGACCAGTGGTTGTGGCCAACGATATCCCGGAGAGAGGTGAGGGCAAAAAGGAGCGAGTGGCATGCTGGGAAACGAAGTGGACGAGGCGTTCATGCTCATTTTAGTTCGCCGTTCACACCTCATTCGTGTTCGTGGCTCATTTGTACAGATGAGAAAAGAATACGAACAGAAAAGTAGAAATTTATTCGCAAGATTTTTAAAGATTGAAAATTAATTTTCTTTATTTTCTTTGAAATCCTGTTTGATAAAACACTATTATCTCTTTATTTTGAAAGCAAAAATGGCAGAATTCCACTTTTGAAGGCAGAGGGGTGGCGGGCTAATGCGACATGGCACTGTACGGAGGGAGAAGCCACATGACCTCAGGGTCTTGCTGCTGATTGCCATCTTGGAAAAATCTTGAGAAGTCGTACTTGTAAAAGTTCCCTACACCCCCAGTGTCGAGATTCTCTCGTGATCGATAAGTTATCATCATTGCGGAGCTCTTGTTACCTCCGCCACCGAAGGTGAAGAAGGTTATGTTTTCACCCCTTTCTGTCTGTTTGGGTCTGTTTGTCTGTGTACAGGATATCTCAAAAAGTTGTGGACGGATCCGGATGAAATTTTGTGGACAGGTTCGGTGTGTGACAAGGACTAACAGATTTGATTTTGGTGAAGACCCGAATCCGGATCCGGATATGATAATTTTTAAAGTGATTCTTCACCAATAAGAGACAGGGCTAAACCTATATATAACACGATATCTCAAAAAGTTGTGGACAGATTCAAATAAAACTGGGTGGACATGTTGTGTGTGTGCCAAGGACGAATTGATTCGATTTTGGTGAGGATCCTAATCTGGATCCGGATCTGATAATTTTTAAGTGATCTTCACCATTGAGAGATAGTGACCAAAAACGATGTACAGTATAGCATTATATTTAACCTCCGCCATCGAAGATGGACGGAGGTTACTGTTTCACCCCTGTCTGTTTGTTGGATTCGCTATATATGAGATATCCCTTATTGTCGGGTTTTCCGGCTGTCTGTCTGTGTGTATGTGTGTCTGCAACGCGAGGCTCCACAGCACGAACCAGCGAACCGATTTCGATGAAACTTTGCCAACAGTTGGAATATATACTGGAATGTGCGCGTTTGAATTTCGTTCTTAGCAACACCCGTTGCTGTGTGTAGCGGCCGAAAAACCGTGTACAGTATTTTCAATACTTGTCCTTCAGTTTTGAATGTGGAGAATCGAGACTTCGGAATTAAACACTTCGAGATATTTAGAAAATTTTACTCGAGTCGATTTTTGATTGAGGTTTTATTTTTCAAATGTAGCTTCAAAAATCGGGTGTCTATTCACCGTCATTTAAGGTGTGTAACAGTGTTTGTAAGAAACTACACCGTCGTTCCACCTTCGATCTAACCTCGATCCAAACGTTATTGACCAAAGTGAAAAGGATCCAAAATAAATGGAATCACGGCATTTCTGTCTTTGTGGATTTCTAATAATATAATATGTTTATTTATTTACCGAAAACGATTCCACGATCCACACACCACCTTTAATTATTTATTTATTTACCGAAAACAATTCACGACCCACACACCACCTTCAATTATTTATTTATTTACTGAAAACGATTCCACGACCCACACACCACTCCAATTATTTATTTCTTTACCGAAAACGTTTCCAAGACCCACACACCACCTTTAATTATTATTTATTTACCGAAAACTATTCCACGACCCACACACCACCTCCAATTATTTATTTATTACCGAAAACGATTCCACGACCACACACCACCTCCAATTATTTATTTATTTTCCGAAAACGATTCCATGACCCACACACAACCTCCAATTATTGTGTGTGTGTGGTGTTGTGTTGTGTGTGTGTGTGGTGTGTTGTGTGTGTGTTGTGTGTGTGTGTGGTGCGCGCGCAACGCGAGGCTCCACAGCACAAACCAGCAAACGGATTATTTTTCAAATGGTAGTCCTTCAAAAATAGGGTGTCTAATTACCGTCATTTTTTTGAGGAGTGCAGTTGGCAAAAAATCATAGGAAACATCTTGCCAGGCAGAGGAACAATTGTATGTGAACCAATACGTTGGAATGATCTTCGTCGGTGGATCGGTCAGAATGAAAAGCATCGTATGCAGCGCTTCGATCCTAGCGAATCCCTCGTCGCCTACGGCTTGTTTGTTTGTTTGTTTGTTTGTGAACAGTATTACGGAAAAACTCTGGACGGATTTCGACGAAACTTGGTGGGGGATTCGGTATGGTCCAAGGATCATGCCATTAGTTTTGGACTCGGTCCAAAGTCCAATATGGCCGCTATGGCGGCATTTTGAAAAAATATTGAATTTTTGATTTTGCATTTCTACATGTTTTAAGTGATTTCCAACCAAAAAAAAAATAAATTTGTTAGAGAAAAAATAAACAAAATTTTGCAACTTTTTTTCAAAAATTTCGATTTATTTGAAAAATATTTGAATTTTTTTTGCATTTCTACATGTTTTAAGTGATTTCCACCCCCCCCCAAAAAAAATTTGTTAGAGAAAAAACAAATTTTGCACTTTTTTTTCAAAAAAATTTCGATTTTTTTTTTGGCATTTCTACATGCGTGTCGATCGGTTTAGTTTATTCAATTGTGGTTCAGTAGAGTCTGATCCGTTTTGACCTACAATGAATAGGATATCAGGTTCACTTAAGTGACCCAGCAGTATTGGCAGCGAGATTTTGCACTCTACCGTGCTCCCCTCTAGTTCAAAAATGTATTGGGCCCGATATGTTATTGTGGATCAGGCAATACGTGGTGGAGGTATGCACTTTACCGAGTGCCCTTCTAGTTCTCTCTGCTTCCCTCTTTGCAGGGTTAGCATGCTGAGCTTGCTTCTGCAGTTGTTTTTCTTCTTGTTTTTTCTTCTGCTAATGTGAGGATGAGAAAGGTGACATTGTATTTATGCTTTTGGAATACTTCTGGCATCTTGCTGAATAAGTTGGGCCAATTTTTATACAATTTATCAACGATTCCTTTTTTTTACATAATTTCCACAATATTTTTGCTAAAAATCCATAATTTTCACGATCCAATATTGTTTTCAAGGAATGTTAATGGCAGATCTGGAAACGTTATGGTCTTAACAATTTCTTGTTTGCTTTCTAATTTTTACCACAACATTACTATTGATTCATCGTCTTCGTCGACACATCAAAATGTATGAGGAAGCCACTGGGATGGAAATGGTGAGCTGGAAGGTACATATGAAATCCTTCAATATGTTATGAAGTGGGGATTTGAGGAATCTTTCCCAAACCTTCTCATCACACTGAGGACGTTTCTCACCATGTTTATGTGAGTGTTGCAGCATGTGAGAGGAGCTTCTCTAAACAGAAACTGATAAAGACCTACATCAGATCCACAACAAGCCACTCTAGGTTTAGTAGTCTAGCCATTCTCTCCATTGAGCGTGACTAGCCAAGCCAATTGACTTCGAAGCTGTGATAGACGAGTTTGCCTCACTGAAGGCAAGGAAGAGATGCAACACAGTCACACCAACTGTATATTTAGTAAGCCAATGACCATTTCTAAAGGCAGAAAACAAAACTTTAACTGTTCACTTGCAAATGTACTGTACCTAATTTGATCTGTAATAAAGTTATTTCATTGGGTTTTGTGTTTAATTCAGCATATGAGTTACGAGGGGATGGAAATTTGACATCTTGCCCCGAGCATCATTTTTCCTCGATACGCCACTGTGCAACCCCACTTTGATTGGACACCTGACACTGACTATGATATTTTTAAAATTATTATTCAATTGAATTTAGAATGGGATTAAAATGAATTAAATTCAAATCAAATGGAAGACCAAATAGGTACAATCCTGCATTGGAGTAATCAGAAGAAACCTGGATAGGAATCGCATTTCAGATGCGACTCCTCGACCCTCAAGCCCCTCCAGGTGAGCCTTATTAAAAAAACCAAAAAGAACCCAGATCAAAAAAATTAAATTATTCTGGCTGCCAGACCATGCATCCAATCAAGTTGAAATTAAAGCATGTATTCCCCATCACTAATAAATCATGATTGTGAAGTTTCATGTCAGTTGATTAAGAGGTTCCAGAGAAAACATTATTTAATATTTTTCTTCAATCCAATATGGCTGCCAAATCATGTGACCTATCAATTATTCCTGAACAAACTTGTACACGCAAGGCTTGGGGAACATTTGTGTGATGTTTCCCCTTGACCTGTCCAACCATTCTGTAGAAGAAGATTTTTTTTTTATAGATGTTCGGATAAATCCAATATGGCTGCCAAACCATCTGACCCATGATGTCATATGTGTGAACCTTTTGTTCCTCATGGATAAGCAGTCATACTGTATGTGTAAAGTTTCACCACTTGAGAGAAGATTTTTGAAGGTTTAAAAAAACAAACAACAATAAGGCTGCCGAATCATGTGACCGATGACATCAATTTTTTTCTTCTGTGGGCAATTTTATCCCTAGATGACTCTCAAAAATTGTCATACTGATCAGATGTAGCGTTCCATGTCTGCAATTATGACGTCATAATGAAGGCACCTATGACATCATAAAAAAAATTACACTTATTCCCCATGAGGAGTACTTGCCATTTGCCAAGTTTCAATTTTTCCATGGAGCGGTTTCAGAGATGCAGAGGTCCAAAGTTTTTCGGTTTTTCCAACGTGGCTGTCACATCACGTGACCTATGACATCATAATTATCATTAAAACATTCTAGTTGAGGAGTTGCTCCTATGGTGGAAATTTCGTCTCAATCCGGCATGCAGTTGTGGAGAAAAACACTAAAGTTCTGTGCGGACAAACAAACAGACAGACAAACAAACAGACCCAAATACAATACCCTCTCCTTCGGCGACGGTAATGATACTCCATTATGCTTTGAATATGTGTTTTATTGACTGATAAGTTCTGCAGAACGAAGGACCAATTTTGCCCAGAACAGAATACCCAGTCTGCATCTGGCTCTATTCAGCAGCCAACTTGGAGATAGATGTATGTAATTTGGCCAGGAGAGGCCATGACTGATGGTGAAGTGCAGGAGTGCAGGGAAATTATCTTCTGCTAAAGGTTGAACAAAGAAATAGATCAATGGGTTTACATGAGGGCTGTTGTGGAGAGAAATTGAAGGGGGTCCTTCCTGGATTATTTCTGCTTCTTCAGTGTGAGTCATAAGTCCCAGGACATGGGTTTAGCTGCTTGTACTGTACAAGATTTGTTTATGCCATGCATTTATACAGTTTTCCTTTTGTTTTTTTTAGATAATATAAATAATACATTAAACCAAGATGTGAATTTTCAAATGCAGATCATGAAAAGAGGTTGACAGCTTGTGATAGACTGCTGCTGAACTTTGATACAATTCCTAAAAGATCAAAGGTTAAGTTTAGTGATTATTGTAATTGTTACATTCCTGTCATATTTTATGATTACTCCTGTTATTATGTATTACTTTTATTACTGTGATATGTTATTACTCCTGGTGCTTATGGTTAACCCTGGTAGATGGTATAAACAAATCTTGTGTTAGCAGCTAAAACCGTGTCCTGGGACTTATGACTCACCCTGTAGGTTGGTGATCTTCACTATTTTTTTAGAGGAGGGCTACTTTTGCCAACAAGACATCAGTACGAGAGCTGCCACACTGCCTGCAGTACTCCATAATGGCTACTATAAGGCCCGCCCCCACATACTCTTCTTCGTTGTAGTTAACTGGGCTGCAAGCATAATTGTTTGTATACTGATATCTACTGATGTAGTTATGTTACTTTTATGCTTTGTGTTGGAACACTCATTTGAACCCATTGGGTCAATTTAATAGTATTTATGGCAGATTATGATGGGATGTTTTCACATTTGTTTATTATTGGCTGAACGTCAGAACCCGTACTTTAGGCCACCAGGGGCCGCCAGTGGCTTGCAGGCCTTGCAATAAAGAGCATTGTAGGTATTGGACCAGTTATTGATATTTTCAAGATGACTGTGATGGATGCAGCAACTGCTACAATTTTTTTTTCTGAAGAATTGATGAAAAACAAGTTCAAGAGAAATGGCCCCGACTGCCTTGGGGCATTCTGGCTTCCACAGGTAGAGCAGTTGATGAAGAGCCTCGAGTTACATGCTGCATTAAGTGAATAAGAATATGTAATTCATTTCAATAACCAGCGTTATATTCCTACCTGCAAGTCATACCTGATGGAACATTTACCATGACTTAAATGTGAAAAACTAGAGCGATGCGACAATTATGCACCAACTTGTCCTGCTGTAAAAATGTCATCACGTCTTGTGATGTGTCCACAAGTGAATATTCTGATGAAGCTTGTTAATTAATGCAATTTGAGCAAGCTGTGAATTCAAAGCTGCAGGTGAGTCTGGCTAGCCCTGGGGTTAGAGGTTTGATATTGCAGTATCACACTTTGAATGTGGCAGATTTCTGCTCATAGCAAGTAGGTAGATGGAAACGGAGAAGGTTTTGTTTTTGGAGGACATTTTGATTATGATTTGTCATCACACAGCACAAAATAGAGCTGTTTAGTGATGACATAACAGTGAATAGATCAACACCATTAAACCTGTCACAGGGACTTGGGGTCAAGTGAGACCGCTCACGGCCAGAAATGGCTGTGCCATAATGTACGTGAAACTCTGTCTGTTTATAATAATAATACGAGTTCCCTTACAAGGAACTTCGATGCTGGAGGGGGCCATGAGGTCTATCAAAGGCTTTTGCTATTATTACCAATTTCTAGTTGTTTGTCCATGCTCTGTCCTTTTTAAATGTTGAATGTCAAGCAACAAAGCAACACATACCATTTTAATGTTTTTGGGATGATTCTGTCAGGGTTCAAACCACCGACCTCTCCGACTCAGAGTTGATGTTTCAACTATTATTCCAACTGGTGCATGACAAAGATGAACCTTTGTCATCCAGTAACTCTGTTAAGATAAATGGAAGATATTTATGATGTGACATTTACAAAGTTTAAAACATCAACTTGTAAGATGTTGAACATATCACAGATTTGGGTGCAATTACAATAATGACAGAGTGAATACAAGAATGAAAAGAGGGTGAGATATGAGTGAGAAAAGAGAGAAGCTCCAGATAGGGACAGGAAATGCAGATGACTTGCAGGGCAAGCTTATGATATATGAAGTCATATATATATATATATATATATATATATATAATATAGTCAGTCCCACTCGTATTAAGCAAACAGGCTTTCAACAATCAATTGTGGGCAAAATAGACTCTCAGCTCCAGCTCCAGATTCCTGAGAACTCTATTCAAAAGTAATCATTTAACTCACTTGGACTTTAGTCCAGTGAGCTTGTGGAACAAACTGTAGGAAAGTCAGTCAGTCAGTCAGTCAGTGAGTCTA
Source organism: Eptatretus atami (assembly GCA_035128595.1). NCBI lineage: Eukaryota > Metazoa > Chordata > Myxini > Myxiniformes > Myxinidae > Eptatretus > Eptatretus atami. Next base: position 42,043,727 of record CM068953.1, on the reverse strand, counting down.
TAAATTTAGTCATTATCGCTTGAACCAAACACACGATTTTGATGAAACATGGCCACAAGCTTCATATCTGATGCTTTCCGAAGGTGTATTGACCACATCAAAATCTGCACTCATTAACGGGTTGAAATCAGGCTGAAAACGCTAAAAATAATTCCTGCCCTAACCTACAGGGGGCATTGTATCCGCAGCACAGCCATGCCCTCAGCCAAAAACATGACCTGTAACCTGTAAAAGCATGACCTGTGAACATGTATCGCTGTGATCAGCATCAAGAGGACTTCCATTCATCAAATCACGTGACCAGATTCTGCGCATGAATAAAATTTTGCTATTTTATAATGTCATTGACTGTTGCTCCTGATCCAGATGAGCTTCAGGACCCGTGATCCTATTTTTATACAGGTACCAAGGCTCATTGGAGAGCTGAACAATGGGGGGCAATAGCTCAATAGAGAAAATAGGGCAAAGGGAAAACAGTGGGCAATAACAAACATATGCACCACAGTTAAAGGAGGGGAGTTGCAAAAAGCTAGGAACATGACCTCTGTGGGTATGGTAAGGCTCAGCACAACAAACTCAGGAAGACATTCCACGGGCAGGCAAGAAAATAGTAATAACAAATGGAAGTGAGTGTTAAGTTTAGACTTGGGGTGGGTAACAAGGAAAATGTTTCTGGTAGAACACATGTAAGATCAATTAGGATCAGGGGCATGGGCTGAGTGAAGAGGTGAGGGTGCAGCAGGAGCAAGTCCAGAAGAGCTGGTAAAAAATAAAAGGCAATGCTACCAATCTGCCTATCGTGAGTAAGAAGCAGACTGAGACTCGGTGAGATTCCAATGACAGGAGGGCATCAGATTCCAGGGCCTCAAGGGGGAAACTGGGAAGCAGCAGTACAAATCCTTGAAATTACAATGACAAGAGGGCCTTCGTTCCCAGGACCTCAAGGGGGACAAGATGGGAACCAGCAGTACCAGGGCTTCAAGGCCTGGGCCAGATGTTAAAGACTGACAGCAGTACCACAGTCTCAAGGCTGTGGTACTGCTGTCAGTATTTAATACCAGCTGCATCTTGCCTGCATATTCTCCAATAATGATTACTTGCTGCTCAAAATGTTGGATCTGAGTTTTACCCTTATATAACTACTATTACCCTTGCTCCTAAGTGAGAGGAGGTAGTGCCTTGTTTTCCTTCTTTAATGGGTTTGTAGTGATGGAGCAGCAATGATATTGAAACTGTTGCTTGTTCACTACAACATGCCAGATAAAATGATCAATATCCTGATTAATTTGGTTTCATTATCGATTAATAATGAGGAAACCAAATTAAGAGGTGTATTAGTGTGGGCAAATTGCTTGTAGTGCCACTACCGTTTTTCTAATCATTGTCTGACAGGTTGGCACAGAGATAGCCTACTTTGAGCTGTCTCATCTGGGTTGATGGGTTTGATTATTTTTTGCAGGCAGGGTGTTGCACCACACAGTGGACCATCCCTCAAATAAACATTAAGCTGGATGCCCCGTCCATTGACTTGAGTTGGTAGACATTATAGATCACACGGTGTCTTTTGCAGAGTTGGCAAGTTAGTGCCCTTGGAGTAGGCAAGTTAGTGCTGACACCATAAACAGATTCCTCAACTAATTAATTCATGAGTAGACTTTAAAAAAAGAGAGAAAGGTGGATCAAGTGGCAATCAAATTTGACCAAATGAGAAATCAAACATTTGAAGCTAAATTTTAGATTTATTTTTCAATTTAAAGTTTAGTTTCAGAATTGTATTCACCTCAAATAATGGATTTGTATCCTCACATTAAAAAAAAGTTGAAGGAATACCTTTATCATTAAAGCCAGGATAAAGATTATCATTTTATGATGTCGTTGCATTAAACTTTAATTCATCGTAAAATGTCAGATTATTGTTAAGGATCGGCAACATATTCTTATTCAAAAATATTAATTGCAGTATATTCATTTCATTTGATTTGATCTCCTATTATACTCAGAATGTGAAAAACTAGAAAGGTGCTAATGAAATTACATTGATCACCCTCGTGTGTTATTCATTGAGGGGGTTTGGCTAGAGTTTCTGTCTGAAGGTGCATAGACTTCCAGGTAGCCAATGGCACCAGACCGACTGTGGCGAGACACCCTGCTACCTTCTGTCCTGACAATTAGTCAAATTTGGTCTGGTGTAGTTAGCTGCATGGGCTCTCCAAGAAGGATGTGCTATAAAATCTTTAACACCCCCAACACAGATTGGACAACTGGTTTAATATCTCTCTTGAAAGACGTGTTCTGCCACATTGCCTGCTGGAACCATGCCAAAATTGAGTTTTCGTCTAATATGATTCCTGAATGGAACCCAGTTGCTGAATTAAATATTTCATTCGCCTCGAGATAATTTGCGGAGAGGAGGGGGCGGGTGGACATTCCTCCATACCACATGGCACTCACTGTAAAAACAGCTTGTGTTGATACTTTAAAGCAAGAATGCTCCAACTATACTGCTGGAATATCAACAATTTGCAAACACAATTCTTACCAGTGACCCAATCAATCATCCCTACCTTGTTAACCTCCGCCATCGAAGATGGACGGAGGTTACTGTTTTCACCCTTGTCTGTTTGTTTGTTTGTTTGTGAATAATTACGGAAAACTCCTGGACGGATTTCGACGAAACTTGGTGGGGGGATTAGGTATGGTCCAAGGATCATGCCATTAGATTTTGGACTTGGTCAAGTCCAATATGGCCGCTATGGCGGCCATTTGAAAAAATATTTGAAATTTTTGTTTTTGCATTTCTACATGTTTTAAGTGATTTCCAACCAAAATAAATAAATTTGTTAGAGAAAAAAACACAAAAATTTGCAACTTTTTTTTCAAAAAAATTCGATTTTATTATGAAAAATATTTGAATTTTTTTTTTGCATTTCTACATGTTTTAAGTGATTTCCAACCCCCCCCCCCAAAAAAAATTGTTAGAGAAAAAAACAACAAATTTTGTAACTTTTTTTTCAAAAATTTCGATTTTTTTTTTGGGCATTTCTACATGCACGTCGATCTAGTTTAGTTATTCAATCGTGGTTCAGTAGAGTCTGATCCGTTTGGACTACAATGAATAGGATATCAGGTTCACTTAAGTGACCCAGCAGTATTGGCGGCGGAGGTTTTGCACTCTACCGAGTGCTCCCCCTCTAGTTTGTCATGTTTCTTTGTTATCAGTCATCCGCACAATGTAATGCTTCCATCTGAGCTGAGCTTTCATGCTTGATGCTTTGATTCCAGTCATGGCTGCTCTCTTTAGCATCTCTGTGTTGGGCAATTTATCCTGCCCATGATGTTCTGAATGCATTTCAGGTGGAACCGGTCCATCTGTTTTACGTGTCTGGAATAAGTAGTCCATGTCTTGCAAGCACACAGCAGGGTAGGTATAACCACAGTATTGTAAACTGTTGGGTTGAAAGTTTTGACATCAAAGTTCCAGTTGTGGGTTGCTCCACATGTAGGTCAAATCTGCAATTGTGCCTTCCACCTCAATCAAAGCTAAGTTTGCCAAACCTGATCCAACATGGTTTTCTTGTGTTTTCATCCAATTTTCAGTGTTAAATCATACCTTGTGGTGCTGTATTTGTTAAGGTGTACCTCAGACTTACTCCTCGGATAGCCGGTGAGAAAAATCCATCTCGCTTTTGAGGTTGTTTCTCGTTCTACTTCTTTTTCCTAATGTTCCCCCCCCTCTTTTCTGGCTCTTCTACATGATCCTATCCCCCCTCCTCACTTCAAAAAATAAATAAAAATAAACTAAAAACTTTATTTTTCATTCCAAAACATGATCTTACTTTGCTTTCTCGCTGTACTTCATTATTTATCTCTCTCCTTCTCAATGTCTCCATCCAAACAGAATCTTTATTGAAGGAAACGTTTCTTCCTTCTTCCTTTAAAAGCTTTTTAAAACATTTTAAAATGCTTCACTTTCCTTATTTCTCTGTAAAGAGTGCACTACGTGTTCTTCTTCCTCATTACAATCTGTTCCTCTTCTTCTTTACAAGGCATATTTTAAACCTTTCTCTCTCACCTAAGCACTTGGTCCATAAACCCTCCTCCGTGCCAACAGTACTGCCTTTCTCCACAAAATTTCCATTCTCCACTGGAAGGAAACAAAATTTCCTTCCACCCATCCCATGATCTTTATCTCTGTATGTCTAATTTGGAAATCTTGAGAAGTCCAGTTTACAGAGGTTGTCTGCTCATGGCAATCAAATCCCCTTCATGTTATTTTATGGTGTCAAACATCTCTGTGCCAGCACCCTCCACCACATCTACAAGCCCCTGTCTTTCCAACCCCATCCACTCTATGTGTCCCCTTCTTCAGCATACCTCCACTTCATGTCCCCTCTATCTGCACCCCCACTCAACACACCCTTTCACAAGCTTTCCCTCACCCCAGCTCCTCAAAGCTTCTCCTTCACCCACCTGCTAAAAGCTTCCCCCTCACCCACCCCCTCACCCCACCCTCTCAAAGCTTACCCCTCACACACCCCTCAAGCTTCCCTCACTCGCTCCCTCTCAGCTCCCCACCCCCCATGTCGCCACCTCTCAGCTTCCCCCGTCTCGCCACCTCTCAGCTTCTGCTCTTTCCCGCCCCCTCTCAGTTCCCACTCGTTCTACCCCTCCTCAGCTGTCCCTCGTCCTGCACCCTCCCAGCTTCCCCTACATCCACACCCTCCCATCCCCCTCCCCCCCATCCTTCACCCTCCCAGCCTCTGTCCTCTCTCAATCCCTCACTCTGCACACCCCAGCCGCAATCCCACACCTTCCCAATGCCTCCCCCTGTCCTTCACTGTGTGGACCTAAAATCTGAGCCTCCACTCCAACCTGACTGCTGCTCTCAATCCAGGCTGCTGCTGATAAACCAGACATCATTTGTTTAACATAATCCTTCCTCCCACAGATGTTCCTACTCCTTAGTGTCTTTCTCTGGCTACTTATTGTTTTCTCCAATTATAGGCCTAAAACCCACCCTGCGGCGGAGATGCACTTTTTTATACATAACATAGTCGACCTATCGGAAGAGCTAGGACACTGAACACATTCGGACGTAACAGGCACAAAGGAACAGTAAAGAGAGAAGGGAAATACCAAAAGCAGAGTTAAAGGTCACCAAGATAGAGGTACTTTGACAAACAATGGTGTGGAGTTAATGGGGGGGGCAGGAGAGGACACATCCAGATGGACAAGATGTATACAGAAGGAACATCCAAAGAGGGAAAAACTGAAATTTGGAAGGAGGGGGATTGGCATGGTGGTGGGGGGTTAATGAGTATAAATATCATGTTTGGGTTGGTGACGATCATTGAGATGTGTGAAAGCTGCCTTGAAGACATGGAGGAGAATGAGATTGAAAAGAATGTGGAAGTTGTTCCACCGGCAGGAAAAAAAAATGACGATGTAGGAGGTGAGCAGTGATCCTGGATTTAGGTAGTTTTCACCAGAAAGAGGTTGATGTGTGGAGTGTGTTGCCTGCAGAAACCTATGGGACGGCAGTGCGGGGGCACAGGGAAGCAGGGAAAGAGCAGAGGGTGCAAGACCAGAAAGGAGGCGGTAGAAGACAGAGAGACCACCAACCTATCTGTGATGGTGAAGTGTGGGCCATAGACTCAGCTTCATTGTGGGAGATTCCAATAATCTTGAAGGCCTTCAAGCTGAGCAAGATGTAAGGCAGGGAAGTCAGCCCAGAGAGGAGAGCAGTACCCCATCAAGCTGCAGATGAAAGCCTTGCAGTTGGATAGTAGTTCAGGAGTGCAAAGGAAGGACTCTGTACAATAGAGGATGCCGAGTTGGCCGCAGCTGACTGGGCATCCTCCATTGAACAAAATTGTTTTTTGTTTGTTTGTCAGACATGGGATTTTGTTGTTTTCTTTGTCAGACAACAAAGTTGTTTTGTTTTGCATGCTAAAATAAAAGTTTGTCAGATGTGGGATTCTGAATGGATTAAAAAAGGAGACAGTCAAGTTTTTTAGAGGACACTTTTCACGACATCATACCCTAAAAAGGATAAGCATTGAGGTCCCTCAAGAGCACTGCATAGTCACTTATGAATGCTGACCATCACCATACTGTCTCCATGTAATGATGTTGAGATCACTCAAAATATAAGCCAGGAGAACCAAAAGTCCAAATGTCTGTTTTAATACCTATTGAGTTATGGTAGCGTTACATGCAGGACAGGAAAAACCTGCGAGGTAAAACATAAAACCTTGGTTAGTCAGTAACAAATCTCAACGTGGCAGTGCCTCTACAGGTTATTTCATGTAGCCACGGTTGGTATTACAGGATGAACCTTTAAACACAGTCACTCTGACAGTGTATTCCCCTTTTACAGTGTAGCCATATTTAACAGTGTAACTATTTTTGAATCAAGTAATGATGACAATCAGGGGGAATAACCTCTTATAATCCCCTGTTGCATTGCAACTACTAACAATCAGTTAACAAAGAACAATATTTAATTCAATGAGGAATCAATGGAATTCATGAATTATAATCAGTGAAATGAAGGAACAGATTATATCGATTTATGGCATACCATTAACTTATTTCATTCGGGAACACCATCATGTAAAATATCTCATTCTTATCACCAACTGCCATCTGGGGTGTTGTACTATTTTCATGTTCCAAGTATAACAAGGAAATCCAACACAGGTGGAGGCCATTCAGCCCATCATGCCTTTGTGAACACCATACCAACCCATTGCTTCAATACCACAAAATTAAACCGTAGGAAAGGAAAAAATTCCTCCCAAACCTCTGTAGAAAGTCGCTGGACTTGCTGGCAATCAAATGTGATGCTGCCTTCTTACTGCCAAGAATTTGTGTCATATGCTAGAAAAAAGACAAATTTCATCCGTGTCAAGGAAAATCTCAACGTGATCAGTTTTTCCCTGGCAGGAACACAGGATGAGGAAAGCTGAGGGAAACTGCGAGCAGAGGAGAGATGAACGTGATGTGAGAATAATGACAACTATAAAGGATAAGACTGTGTGCGCTGTGGCAGTTTGTTATCACCATAAATGTTATTACGAGTGTGAATGACACATACCACAGACCGAGTGAAAGTAAACTCAAACTCAGAAATGTGAACTATGACTCAACATTTGACATTTTCTGTGATAAGTAATCCAGGTAAACTCATTGATGGGAAAGCAATCTATACATATGAAGAAGTTGTGTTGAGATGTTCAATGACCTACTCAGAGTGCGAAGGTCGAAGTAGAATAAGGCACTACCACAGCAACAAGACTGAAGAAAAAGACTGCAGGAACGGTACCCAGACATGATTTTCTATCGTCCACCAAAAAGTCTGACGGAGCGAAGGGTGTACATGAAGGACATTGATATTGATTCCATTGCTCAGGCTGCTGTTGTAGACTAGTAGCTCTACACAGAAACAGTCAACTACAGAGGATGAAGCCAGCCAGCCACAGCAGGGTGACTCAGACCTCAATTTACATGTTCTATACTCGGGAGCACTCATGGTGAGGATGACCTGAACAAACACCAAAGTGTGGACATTACGATGACCCTACTTGGAATGGTGGAGCTAGCACTAGAGCTTATACGGGCAACTCGTGTTATCGAATGGCCAAAACACCTTGGCGATCACGAGAGCGTCAATGCCCTGGCACTTTGCGTACGATCACCTAAACTATGCAATGGTACTTACCCGTGGCCGGGCGAGAGCACTCCCACCCAGACACTATCAAGCGTTCATGGACGGCAAATGGACTGCCCAACGACATACTCGTTATGGATTTAGTAGTGTGCGTGTGATCAAGACATAGAGCAGACTTTAAATAGGAAGCAAGACCAGTGAGGCATCATTGGTTACACTCAGAAAAGCACCAGCTGTGAAGAAGGATCCTGTCCCAACCAGCACGTGCGGAAATCGCAAGGAAATGTGAGTCCATGGCGGTATCCACGACGACCCCGAATGAGAAAGGATTTGGATGTGTCGAGCCGAAGAAGAACGAAGCAGTGGTGGTACAAGTGATGGACACAGTACTTCAAATGATTAACCCTTTCTCCGGCGCTCACCCTGAACTCGTCAATATTAGTTCAGGTGTCATCGCACCGCCAGCCACTTCCATGGACTTGATGAACGCGTATGTCAAGGGAGAGAATGCTGTCGTGCAATTCATGCGTGATCAGCTTCTCTCAGGTGAGGTCCCATTCTTCAGTCCGATTTCGAAGGCCAAATTGGCAACTTTCTCGAAGGCGCGAGGCAAGTCGGCGACTCCCCACCAGCAGAACACGAAGGTTGAAAATGCGATTGAACGTCGTCTTTTCACATGACTGCTGTTGATTGGCGAGAAAAGCATGTAACACTCCACGATCTGCTCGCATACCCACTGGCGACATATCTTTCCCGCTGGCATCCGGTGATGGTTCGATTGCTAAGACGGACAAAGCCAAACTCCACAACCATATACTGAAACTGTGGCCCGATTGCCGTGTGGACGCTCGGCCTATCCAAGGTGCAACAATTGTGGATGAAATGGCCGTTATTCAGGCATAAAGGCTGGTTCACTGCCTAACACTTTCGGCAAACTGGAAGAGATGGTCTGAACATCGTAGTGGCCAAAGCAGACATAACCAATCTTCGAGACTGGACCTGGTGTTTGATACTTACCCAAGTATCAGCATCAAGTACCTGGACACGCCAGACGAGCAGGCAGGGCGGGCGATCTTCAGGTGCGAACCATCTACGGACGTGATCAAGCCGTTCCAAACAGTGGGCCAATTATCTCCTGACGGAGCCAACAAGGAGGCGTTGATAGAGTTCATCGTCGAATCGTGGACGAGAAACATCTCTCCATCAAACTGGGTGACATGCTGTTGTACGTCAGTCATGCCGGAAATGTGAGAAAATCAAGGCGTCGAATGGTGTCATGACTGTGTTGTCAGTACCTGAACTTGAATGTGACCATGAGGAAGCTGACACAAGCTCCTGCTACATGCCGCTTACGCGGGACAGAATGAGAGTCGGTGCGCATAGAGAGTTTCGACACCGATGGTTTGTGTTGGCATTGGCTCACTCGAAGTCGATTCGGGCGCGAATTTCCATTGGTCACAGGAAGTCCCAAGGACATTATCGTCGTTGACATTAGGAAGCTGAGTTATGCGCTGGAAAGTTCTGTCTGCGATGCGTTGATATGTTTGCGCAATTTCACGGGAAGTGATACACCAGTGCATTCCACGGTAAGGGCAAAACAAGGCCATTTGACTTGATGATGAAGGGTCCCCATCTCATCACCTGTTTCGGGAGCATTGGTCGAGAATTCACACTAGATCAGAATATCATTCACGACCTGGAACAATTCGTCTGCGCCATGTACAATCAGCGACCATGAAGAGTGTGGATGAGGCTCGCTACAAGCTATTCTGCAGCCAGTCGCGAGGGAGAACAGAAGTTGCCGCCTACAAGCGACGCTCTGATGCTGCATACAGCATTGCAAAAGAGTGAACTATCAGTCTGCCGATCCACCACCACGCGACTGAGAGGTTTATAGAAGCCCCTTCTCCTACATTTCACGGATTGGTGGAAGCAACGGAGCACTGATTGTTCACTGGCTGAACAAACCACCAGCGCCGAAGAACTGTTAGAGGCGACGAAATGTAATTGCAAGAAGACGAAATGCGAGACCAACCAGTGTCTTTGCCGTCAAAAGGACTGTCCTGCACAGAGTGCTGTGGGTGTCAAAACTGCGCTAACGATGAACAGACCCGTGCGAAATGGAACTTATGATGATGAAAGCAGAACTGACGATGATTCCGACGACGAACTGTGAATGCGGTGTTCACACTGCTTTTGCTGTGGATCTACTACACAGTAGTATTCAGGTTGGTTAGCATGTAATAGTGGACTTGAGTTTTGTAATAGCAGCAGTCAAGAGCCTAGTTCAGCAACCACTTCAGAGCAAGAAATACTGGAGTTCTAAGTCAGTAATCCTCTTGTGACGGTTTCTACTTTTCATCAGGCTGAGTCGCGCGGTCTCTTTGTCTTTGATTTAATCCGTAATAGCCAATGTAATGTCTAATAGGGCTGTAACTGCCTTTAAAGTCAATGTAACTACCTTTAATAGCCAGTTGTGGCTGCCTTTTAAGCAAAAAGTTGCCTTGGTCAACTCGAAGGCCTGTTGGTCGGTCCAGACGTTTTCGGCGATAAAAATATGTAACTGCTTCGGTTTACGACCTTTAATTATAAACATTTAATAACAGTGAATAGGGCTCTGTATAACATATTGTATCATTTTAAGACCTCACAAGAGTTTTCTTTGACATACATATCAGTCTAACCTGATTCTTCATTTCTGTGTCAAATCGTGCTTTTAATGTTCGGTGTACTTTAATTGCCAAAAATGACAATTGTGTCACATCCTCGATGGAAACAGTGGATTTGGACTCAGCGTCTAAAATTCTTTAAGTATGCCAAATTTCATTCAGATTGGTGATCTGCACAACGAAAATCTTTTCTGAAGGTAATAGCGAGTACCTCCACATGGTCTACAAGGGGCGTTTGTGGTTTTTAACCAAGCCCACGCCCCCTCCACGAGGGGAAGGAAGGACAAAAAAAAAATTACAAAAACTACAAAAAACACTTTTTCACTTCATTAATGAAAACTCTTTTTTCATTTTTTTTTTTTCTTGGTTTCATTTTGGTTTTTTTCTCATTTTTCTATCTTGGCTCCTGTTTTTTTCTTTTTCTTCTTACTTTTTTTTTTTTTCCTTTTTTTTTCTCTCATCTTTTTTTTTTTTCTTTTCTTTTTCTTTTTTTTTTTTTCTTTTCTTCATTCTAATTCTTTGTTTTTTTTTTTTCTATTTTTTTTTTCTCCTACATTTTTTTTTTTTCCTTTTTTTTTTTTTCTTTTTTTTCCTATTTCTTTTTTTTTTTTTCCTCCTCTTTCCTTGGATTTGTGT
>CM068953.1:42020626-42031527 GCA_035128595.1 Eptatretus atami | reverse complement strand
AACACCAGGCATGTGCATAAAGCCCTGTCTCCTTCAGCCGCTCCTCATTGCTGAGTCTAGCTAGGCCCGGAATCAATCTAGTAGGCCTACGCTGAACCTTCTCTATGGCATATATGTCCTTCCTGAACTGTGGTGACCAAAACGGCACACAATATTCAAGATGTGCCCTCACTAAATTCCTGTACAATGTTAACACCACCTCTTTTGATCTATAAATGATCCCCCTCCAAATATAGCCTAAAACCCTATATTATACCGCACTACGAAATCGAAGCCAATGTCAACATCACGTCATGCCGAAGAGAAAAAAAAAAAAACCAATGGAGTCTGGAAACACCTGCGTCATAAACATTACTGGCTCGCACGTGTTTTGACTTATGAGTAACTTACAAGTAAACGGTGTGTCGAACGTCTTGTCAACGATCGAGCGTACCGTAACGATGACCCTACAACACTTGGTTACTCAGTCACACAATAGACAGATTCGGAAATATAAAGCTATCTGGGCGCTCGCAACTGCCTAGATACATTTACCTCTGAGCGTGTTTTCTGACTTATGGAGAACTTACAAGTAAACGTGCCAGGGCGACGTGTGTCAAGGATCGCGTAACGTGCCTACAACCTATGCCAGCGTATGCGGGACGTTAGTGTGAAGTCAACGCTGGATACGTCGAAAAATATTCAAGCATGGCAAAATTTGTCCGACGAGCCTCGGCCTACTACGACGATGCCAGCTTTACTACGAATGTATGCCAGCTTGCTCTTAACGTTTATACAAAACTTACCCATACGTATTCGACGTTGCATTTTTTGTGCCAGCGTTAGAGAACTCCACAATATTATTTCAATACTCGGCATACGCTGGGCAATCGTCAAGTGTGACAGGCCTTTACAAAAACAAAATTGATGTAGAGAAAACATCACAAATGAATAGATTGTGGCATAAGGGAAAGACGTTATTAGGGAGAGGGAGGTTAGCCAAGGTACAACGAGAGCAGGTTAGGTGTGTCGTCGGAGAAAAGATGACGGTGACGTATGGGCCTCCATTATTTAAAGACTGGAGGGCACGAGACAACAGACAACAGGAAGTCAGGTTAGATGAGGAAAACAGAGGATGAAGGAATGAAGGTGAGTGTTCAGGTTAGTATTGGGGAGTGCAACCAGCTGGAGGATTCTGGAAGGAATGATGTGGTGACCTGGAGACACTGAGGGTATATGGCATGGGATTGAGAAGAGAGGTGGACAGAAGACAGGTGATACAAGCTTAGGGTCCACCAATCACCTGCAGCAATGAGAAGCAGACAGGACTTGGCCTCTCTGCCCGTTGGAGATGCCAAAATAACCCTTTGAGAACCTTGGAATTGATAGCAAATCCAGTGAGGAAAGAAGGGAAACACTGCAACATCCAGAGTGTTGGGTCTCATACGCCTGATAACGTAATGGCCTCCGAGCAGCTCAGAACGACTTTAGTTTGCACAAAATACTGAGGTGTCATCCAGCCTGAGAACCCAGTTTGGCCCAATATAGGTCTCGCCAAAGACACGGGTGTCATAAGTTGTGAGGCCTTAAGAGATCCAGAGACTTTCCAGTGGGTTGAACACGAGAAATGAGTGTGAGGGGAGGGAAGAGGCAGTTAGAAATTTGAGGCTTACTAAGGAACAGGGTGAGAGCATGAGATTCTTCCGTGTTGAAAGACAATGTTCAGGAGCTTTCTTTTTTCCCAGAGTTGCAGAGATGGATGCTTTAAAGCAGCCTGTCTCAAAGAAGTGTGGGTCCTTGCTCTTCTCCACAGGGGTGGAGTTATGTCTAAAAGATTATACAAAAAGATTATCCAGAAGAAGCAGTGAGGTGATGATGTAGCAACAATAAGGTCCGTCTAACTGCTTGAAGTTGCTCAAGGCACAGTTGTATAGGGAATTATTGAGACACTAATGCCCATCAGGAGCAACTCGTTTTCCACTCGCCAGCATAAAATCCGAGTAACCATTCAAAGAGGTCTTTGGATACCCATCAGCAGACAGCTTCGAAAGTTAATTTCTTTGTTGTCAGAAATTATTGAAAGCATGAGGATGCTCCCTGATCTCTCGTTTGAGATGTCAGTGAATCTGATCCATTGGTGTGGTAAAAGATTGTAACTAGTAACATGTCCAATTATGAATTAGCCAGCGCAATAGCGACTTACTGGATGATCAGAGATTACAGCAAATTGGAGAAGAAATACGTCAGACCTAGCTATAACAAATGATAGATTACGGATTACATTCTGCTTCATATGATGGTGACGGTAGCAAGACTGATGTATGATAGGTTTTCAAGGACGTAATATCTTCATGACAATCGCCAGAATTGTTAAAAAAACAGGCACAGCGTAAGAAACACAAAAGCAAAAACATTCAACTTCAACACCAGTTAAACAAGGCCTATCCCACCACCATATAGAAATTCAACGGACAAGAGGCAGTGAATTCCCAAAGAGACCATCTGCTCTCTCTTATCTCATTTGGTGTCAGCGTTGGTGGTTCTCTACTATTAAAGTTACATACCAACCTTGTTCCTCCTACCCTATTCCCCCCTCAGGCCACCTCAGTGCACGCGTTGCTCTACAAGGAAACTCATCTGCTCACCCTCTCATGTACAACGTGACTTGCCCACCTCATTAATTTCATCCCCTCCCTATTCTCACAGATTGTAGAATTGTTCCTTCGTGTCTCTGCTTTGTTCTCCTCACTTTCAGTTCTTTCAAGATAGTCGTTTGCCCCAATTAAATAATCTGCGATGCCTATTAAACCCCACGTCGCGTCCAAACAGCCCTCAAAAAGCGTGGCGTTAATACAAAATGGTCACCCTGTCTGTCTGTCTGTCGAACAAACGTCGGATTATGATCAGCAGAACAACTTAATTTCAATCTGCATGTTATATTTTTAAAACACTGGTAGAACACAAATTGGAGCACGAACCTGCAGTTTCGCGTACTTTGGCTCTGAATATTGGCAAACTGTAGGAATCCCCATCCGGAAGCACATGCACACAGAAGTGAGAATAACTTTGTATTAGTCTGTCTGCCTGTTGGCAGTCAACAAAAACTGAAAAATCCATTCCAAAACAGGAAATTTTCCTGAGTTTTAGGGATGTCATAAAGGACACAAAACAACAAGCAATGAATAACTAAATTTAATGTGTTCCAATAAAAAGTGGCATAAAATAAAAGACGCTACATCAATGGTGGTAAACTTCTGAAAACATTTTTTTTCCCTATGCCTTCAGAATCTATATTTTATTTCAAATTGGAATTAAATTACTTTTGATCGCTGATCGAATGCAAATGCCTTCTTGGACATTTTCCAAAAAACCTATCCATTTAGCAGTACTTGGACAAACATGTATGCACCTGCAGCAATTCAAATTGGCCACTCCACACCTCTCAGCATTGGCTCTCTTCTCATGTACCTTTTCTCTCAAGACTACATGGCCACTGGTAATATAATCGACGAAATCATAGTGAGTCTAGTTTATACATCATCATTTATATGGAACCATTCAAAAATCCACCAATCTCTTTCTACATAGGTGACTCCTTCCCTTTTTGTTCTATCCAGGGCCAGTTACCCATTTTTGTTGTTTCTCCCTTGTGCATATCCACTCATCTTGCTGTTCTCGTTTCCCTCCATCCCCCATTCAATATAATTTAGAGTTCTGTAAACCTGCCCTTTCTGAAGTAAATGTGTTCCATACGCAAAATGCCTTGTTGTTATATAATAAAATCCTCTTACACTATACAAGCAAAGCCATTTTGCTGATGGAACACATTTTACTGCAGGAAGCCACCAATATGTCCTGAACCACTTCTGCCTTGGAAAAATGTGAAGTGGGCTGCATCTTTTTACGTGGGCATTACAAAGTCTCAAATGTGCCTGGGAACAAGGATCGGAGTTGGGGAAAAGCTGACACCTCTGCCAAATAATAACAAAAGCTGCAACAAAATCTATCCTGACATTTGGCCATACATTGGATCCTGTTCAAGTTGGAATTACACGAATCACAGTCATTACAGAATTTCATTGATTTGATGCCCACTTCACGGAGTTCATGCCCTCGATATGACATGCCTACAAGACACTAATAACGGTATGTGGACCATTTAATTGTTTGTTAATGAGAGGACGCTAAAATTATATTTGTTTACAACAGGTGAGTTCATTTTATTCGGCTGGGCATTGTATAAAAGTATATAAAAGAAAATCAGAACCCCAACCAATGTTTCCTTTCAACATCAAATTAAACATTCGTTTGAAGATGTATTTATGGAATCAAATAAGTTGCGTAAGAAAACATTAAGTTACTTCTTATTGTATAAATCGTGAACATGTACAACATTATTCACGAAAGTTTTTCCTTTTCTAATTAACGTGTTACTCACTTCCAACATGAAAAATAACTTCGCAAAAATCCACAGTTGTGTAAGCCCGAGTCAAAGCAGCAGAGGACGCTCCAATGCCCACAAAATAATTTTAGGTTATCCTGGCTCCGCCAAAACAAGGTAATGAATGGCTGTCCTGTTGATTGCTTTGGACTCTTAATGGTCAAGGGCATGTTGAGTGAATTACAAAATTATTTGATGTCTGAGAATCCCACGATTCCAAAGTGACATGTCGCATCGTATTTTACCGAGTGATGGATAAAAAAAACAACACACTTTGTGTTTTTTGAGGATGAAAAAAGGCAATGCCATCAACTGTGAATCCTCACATTAGTGCTCATTCCAAGCGAAAAGGAACACTGTGATGGTGAATACTTTAACAGGGCATCTATTCATGATGTACTGCACAGAGGGAGTGGGAGGGGGATTTCGGCACCAGTGCTGTGTATATGAAAAGGGGAGATGGGGTGTTGGTGGCATTGCGTTAGTTTGATTATCGATCATCGATGAGACGGTGTAATGTTTTGTTAACTTTCCCAGAAATTATTTTGTGTGATAAGTTTATAACCTGCATTTATTTTACACATCACATATTTAATTCTGTGCTATTGGTGGGCCGTTTCTGATATCCATGGGAGGTTTTGAAATTTATATTGCGTGGTATATATAATATATATATATATAATTATATATATATATATATATATACTATATATATATATATATAAAATATATATTAATGAAGGATTATAATTACATTAATTACATTATTATAATAAATTATTTTTGAATGGAATTCAACAACCTAAAATCAAAGTTACCTCGTCGATGTATGTGGAAAAGCAAATGCTTTCTGTTTGGCCTGCAATGTAAAGGAATTGCAGATATGCTTTGGCAGTATGATATTGAAGCTTATTTTATTTCAGGTGAGGTGGGGGAGGTGTTTCGGGAGGGATATCCGTCATATTTGGTAAATTAAAAAAATCGATGGCTCACTTAAGGACAGCAGAACCTGAGATTAAAAACAAACTCAGGAAGGCATGAGTGGCCATTATGATGATACGGCAGTGTGAAGTTATGACAGCCCAAACATTTTATTTATTGGAACCTTTTGGTTTGTGTTTAGCAAAGTTTAGGCGTAGTCAGAGTTGCATCCAATCAAAATTTGAGGGATGTACTGCTGTTGATGATTTGTGAGGATGGCACATCCTCAGCTTCAACAAGCTCTGAAGTTCTACCTTTGTTTAACTTGCACTGAAAAAATATAAATTTCCTCAAGTTTCACCCTTCAAACTCTACAGGGTGCCCCTGCACACTATATTTTGCCATCAGGTGTATGAAAAACGGAGGGAATAATAAAAATGGTGCCAGCAATCAAAATCAGGATTCACAGCAACACTTCGGTCCGGAGAGCATAGCTGTGATTGGCAAGACCGGAGCATTGGTTCTCTTGCCACTCTGGCTGGAGGACATATCTCTTCATGCATCAAATTGTTAAAGATGGGTATTATTTATTTTTTGCTACTTTTCACAAGTATGCTTGGGAACTCAAGTCTGCAGAGAATCACACATTAAAATCAGGTCATTAGTGATATTATATTTTGTAAATTCGATATAATTTGACTTAATTTTTCTTGCAATTAGCTTACATTCCAGGTTTGGGCCCCAGGTCAGATTCAGTTTTTCCCATTTCAAGTCAATGATTATTTGAATTGCGTCTATTTCTGCAATCGTGCAAAAACCACGGGTTCTACTATTAGTTGGTATGAATAACTTAATTAGGTCTTAAAACATTCAAACAAACTCTTTTGTGCAGCTCATTTTGCATTGACAGGCAACTGCACCCCAGTAACTGTGTTGATTTGCAGGCCGAAGCCAGGTGAAAGGTAGAATGTGGGTCAGTGCCTGACATGTGGACGATGAATGCCCATCTCGTTTCATTCCTCTTCAATGCACGAATAACTACCATGGTCGATGTAGCAGGATGAAGCAATAGTTTTTCCCTTTTGGTTATTGAAGACAACACAGCAACAACTTTAAAAGTTTAATTGGACAGGCACTCTAGGTGCTGCAGATCATCCACTGCAGTTGATCTCATGTCTCCAGTATTTCTGAATTCATCAGCCACCGTCCGATAGCAGATGAGGCAAGACCGAGGGAGTGGTCGTCAGCTGCAAACCATCCCACTGTGATCAAACACACATGCAGTGTTCTTGTGACCTACAGAAACACCGCATGCAATGCACACACTCAACATATGTTCCAACAATGATAAAAACCCGACAGCGATGGGCAAGCAGCAGACAGCAGGAAGATGGCTGGATTTATAATCCTGCACATTAGGTGGCTTTTGGATATGGGTCAGTCATTCATTGGACTGGATGTAGGTCACCCCCGGCATAATGTGCAAAGTAAAGTCCCAAACCGGTTCAATGATTATCAAGTTTAGGTTTCCATTTCATGTTCATTGGTCAGCAAATCGGTTCTATATAGTTGTACTGTTTTTTAAAAAAATTTACCAAAATATTCCACCTTCATTTGTCAGGTGGTTGGTTAAAAATGGGGCAAAAAAATTTTTTTTTATTGCATATGCACATAAATTAGTACAACGCGGAGACCACGTGACACTGCCTTCACTGCTGCAATTTAGCCATTTTGTGTGAAATCATTTTGGTTCATATTTGTTCTTCAATTATAATTGTCTATATTGTCTATACTGACCAATTAATCAGCATGTGAAGCCAACCCCTGTCATAACCAAAAGCTCAACAAACATAGGGATTTTTTACGGCGAAGTCATCATGTAGTCGCGTGAGCGCAAATGTACTTTTAATTTTAATGTGTTAACATGGGGAATCCACTAGGATGCATAAAATCGATTGATACTATACCCAGTGACATATGATTCACTCTGCCATTGTTTTACAGATGTGTTCATACTCTAAATGCTGTTGATGTTGTGTATCTGATGACGATGTTACTTTTTTACATTTAAGAAAGCGAGTGGGAATTCATTTAGGGGACAAAGGGAGTGTTTCCGAATTCATCCATCCACATTGGGAACCATACTCTGTGCAGAAGTGTCGGTGCTGCCGAAGCAGTTTCCTTGGCTATTGGGCACCAATCCAGGAGGGTTCGCCACCTCCGACGGCAGGGATACTCAAATGACTCGGTCATCCCAGCAAAGCTCGTACTAATTTTGCCCGACCTCAAGAAGGATGGCAGGCTGAATCAAACCCCCCTGGTGAAGTAATTCAGTGGGCAACTAGGCTTGAACTCAGGACCCTTGGATCCCAAGCCGCCACCCTTAACCACTAAGCCAACCCAGGCTTTGTTCTCTGGAATGATGGCTGTATATTAAATAGACAAAGGCGGGTAGCAATGTTCTGCAGTGGGAATTGAGAAGAAATCAGGCTTCTTTAGGTCAGCGGAGGGGTGGGGAAGATAATTATGAAGGAACGGATGAAGTAATTGTGATGAGTAAGGCCAGCAGGAAAATAGAATTTGCAGGAAGGAAAAAGTTAAATATATTCCTATACCATTCCAGAAGTTTAAATAATAAGATAGAAAGAGCATGAAGGCCAAAGTAGATAGCGAGGGAGACGATATAGTTGCAGTGAGTGAGACATGGTTTAAAGAGGAGAGGAACTGGAGACAGATTGGAAAGGCTACAAGGATGTATCAGTGTAATAGGAAGAGAGAATAGCAGGAGAGGAGCAATCTGGGTAAGGACAACATTGTATCAAGAGAAAGGGGTGACATTTAAGGAAGGATAAATGTTGAGGATTCTGTAGGGGTAGAGATTGGAGATATTGTAAAAAACAGTAAGATACTGGCGGATGCTTTTTATAGGGCTCGTGGGTAGGGAAGGAAGAGGAGAAGGAGGAGAACATGACAGAATTCAAAAGGGCAACTTGTGGTACTGGAAGAGTATTGATTATGGGGATCTTTAAACTTCCCAGGATAGATTGGGGTCTTTGGAACAGGGAAAGGCAGAGCAGCTGAGGATTTTCCTAGTTTTTTAGTCCAGGATTGCTTTTTAACCCAGATTGTAAGATTAGCCACGAGGGGAGTGCAGTGTTAAGATCTCCATTTAAGTAGATGCATCCCAATACTGTGAGAGGACGTGGGAATTGGGGAGCATTTTGGAGCAAGTGACCATAACATTGTGTGTGCAAAGATTCTGCTAAGGGTTAGAGTTCAGGATAGTAGGGTAAGGCTATTCAATTTCAGGGAAAGCAAACTTTGAGGGTATGAGGAGAGAATTAGGTGTGATGTAGATTGGGAGACTCCAACAAACAGGACAATCAGCATCAGAGAAATGGGAACCTTTAAGACCAAATGTGTGGAGTGCAGAGTAAGTACAATTTCCAATGAGGTGTAAAACTACAAACAGAAAGCGACCGGGTGGTTGATTCAGTGAGATAAGGAAACTGCCTATTAAGGACAAGCAGAAGTGGCATTTTATTAGGTTTAAAATAAACAGGACTGGAGTTAGATATATCACTATCGAAAGTACAGTAAAACAGAGGCCAGTTAGAAAATTAGCTCAACAAGCCACAAAAGAGAGTTGAGAAGACATGGTGAGAATTATTACTTAATAGAAAGGCTTTTCTTTAAAGTATATCAGGGGAAAAGAACATGGTTAGGACCAGTTGGCCATTGAGGAATAGCACCGTGAGAGTGGTTAGGCCTAAGGTCACATTTGCTCTACGGCGAGGATTTACGGAGGCCGTCACGCCCTCTGAAATGACAGGAAACGATGCGGCGGCCGCAGAGTTTCTGCGCGGCCTTCAGAGTGGCCCTACGTCGGTTTGCGCTATCTTTTACAGGCCGTAGGGGTCGCCCGTGGAATTATAACGCGGAGTTTATTAACTTTTTACCATTTTACGTTCGCCGATAGCAATTCGACAAGCCGAAAAAAAAAACATGGCTAAAAAAAAAAAAAATGAAAAAAAAGAAATGAACCACTCACTTACCCGTCCGTTGGGCCGGCACGTTCGCCTTAGGGGCCCCCCTGCGGTCGCCTTTGCGGGCAACCTTGGAGGCTACTTTGCGGTCTGCCTTGAAAATTCTATGGCCGCCGCAGGGCCCCTTAAGGTCACCGTGCGACATCAAATCAAAGACCGTACTGCAATCCCACGTTTTCGGTCTTCCACATTTCTAAATACGCCGTGCGGGCTCCCCAAAAAATAAAAAACATATGTGAACTGCTACATGTGTGACCGTGCGAAAATACTGCGCCCGCCGTATAATTGGCTGCGTGCGTGAGGATTTTTGGAGACCCCACGCCGCCGTGGCAAATGTGACTGGCCTCAGTGATGAAGGTGAGGATGGGCAGGCTTATGAAAACAGGTATTTTTCTTCAACTTTTTACACAAGAAGCAGTTCAGGAGAAAAGAAAATTGCCATTAGCTGAAGAGTAATCTTCAAGGAGGTGAGAAGGACTTTTACAGAAGATCCAGGTTGGAGCTAGAGGAAGTAAAGGAACAGCTCGGTAAATCGAGAGAGATAAGGGCCAGGTCCAGATAATATGCAACCCGAGAGTAATTGAGCGGAGGTGGACTGAGCAGCGTAAGCGAAAAGATGCAACGGATATTTTTTCAATAGCTCACTGGAGTCAGGGCAGGTACCAGGACGATTTGTGGAGTAGCAAATTTAACACCATATTTAAGAAAGGATCCAGAGAAGAGATTGGGAAACTATAGACCTGTAGGTTTGATTTCATGTCTGTGACGAAGGTGTTGGAGATATTAATTAAGGACCAGATGAGGAACCATTTAAACAAAAACACAAACTAATTAAAACGTAGTCAGCACGGACACGTTTACCAAAGGTAGTTCCTGTTTAAACAAATCTTTTAGAGTTCTATGAAGCAGTTGTCATATGTGTGGGATGATGGAAAGGCAGTGGACATAGTATATCTAGTACTTTAAAGGCATTTGATAATGACCACATCGGAGGTTGTTAAGCCAAAGTGAGTGCTTGTGGAGTGCTGCGTCAGGTAGCTTATTGATTGCAACTGGCTTCGGGGTAGGATGCAAAAGAGTTGGCTGTGAGTGGGAGGATGTCTTGCTGGTAAGGATTGTATAGTTGCGGGGTACCTCAGGCGATCAGGAACTCGGGCACCATAAACTATTATTAAATATTTACATCAACAATTGGATAGTGCGGTAAAGAGTAAGCTTGGTCCAAAATTTGCGGTGCACAAAGCTTGGAGGGTAGGTGATAGCAGTAGGGGGTGGTGACAATACAGGAGGAGTATGATACTTGTATAGATGCGGCAAATACGTGGCAGATGGAATTTAACCTGAGCAAGTGTAAGGTGTTGGGCGATGTGGAAAGAACAATGAAAATAGGATTTACAAGATAGCAAGGGTAATTTGGAGCGTGTCACACCAGGAGAAAGATTCTGGAGGGTGGTAATAGATACAGAGTTAACGACAAACAGCACAGTCAGACAGCTTATAGGAGAGCCAAATAG
>CM068953.1:42007810-42018217 GCA_035128595.1 Eptatretus atami | reverse complement strand
GCCTGGCCTTACTCATCACAATTACTTCATCCGTTCCTTCATTAATATCTTCCCCACCCTCCGCTGACCTAAAGAAGCCTGAATTTCTTCCTCAATTCCCACTGCAAACCTTGCTACCCCCTTTCTATTTAATATACAGCCATCATTCCAGAAACAAAGCCTGGTGTTGGCTTAGTGGTTAGGGTGGCGGCTTGGGATCCAAGGGTCCTGAGTTCAAGCCTAGTTGCCCACTGAATTACTTCACCAGGGGGTTGATTCAGCCTGCCATCCTTCTGAGGTCGGCAAAATTAGTACCAGCTTGCTGGGATGACCGAGTCATTTGAGTATCCTGCGTCGGAGTGGCGACCCGTCCTGGATTGTGCCCAATAGCCAAGGAAACTGCTTCGGCAGCACCGACACTCTGCACAGAGTATGGTCCCAATGGATGGATGGATGAATTCCGGAAACACTCCCTTTGTCCCCTAAATGATTCCCACTGCTTCTTAAATGTAAAAAGTAACATCAGTCCTTCAGATACACAAACATCAACAGCATTTAAGAGTATGAACACATCTGTAACATGGCAGAGTGAATCATATGTCACTGGGTATAGTTATCAATCGATTTTATGCATCCTAGTGATTCCCATGTTAACACATTAAAAATTAAAGTACATTTTGCGCTCACGGACTACATGATGACTTCGCCGAAAATCCCTATGTTTGTTGAGCTTTTGGGTTATGACAGGGGTTGGCTTCACATGCTGATTAATTGGTACATATAGACAATATAGACAATTATAATTGAAGAACAAAATATGAACCAAAATGATTTCACACAAAATGGCTAAATTGCACAGTGAAGGCAGTGTCACGTGGTCTCGCGTTGTACTAATTTATTTGCAATGCAATAAAAAAAAATTTTTTTGCCCATTTTACCACCTGACAACATGAAGGTGGAATATTTTGGTAATATTTTAAAACAGTACAACTATATAGAAACCGATTTGGCTGACAATGAACAATGAAATGGAAACCTAAAACTTGGATAATCAATTGAACCGGTTTGGGACTTTACTTTGCACATTATGCCGGGGGTGACCTACATCCAGATCCAATGATGACTGACCCATATCCAAAAGCCACCTAATGTGCAGGATTATAAATCCCAGCATCTTCCTCTGTCTGCTGCTTGCCCATCGCTGTCGGGTTTTTATCATTGTTGGAACATATGTTGGAGTGTGTGCATGCATGCGGTGTTTCTGTAGGTACACAAGAAACACCTGCATGTGTGTTTGATCACAGTGGGGATGGTTTGCACTGAGCCGACCCCACTCTCTCGGTCTTGCTCATCTGCTATCGGCCGGTGGCTTGATGAATTCAGAAAACTGGAGACATGAGATCAACTGCAGTGGATGATCTGCAGCACCTAGAGTGCCTGTGCCAATTAACTTTAAAGTTGTGCTGTGTTGTCTTCAATACCAAAAAGGGAAAACTATTGCTTCATCTGCTACATCCACCATGGTAGTTATTCGTGCATTGAAGAGGAATGAAACGAGATGGGCATTCATCGTCACATGTAGGCACTGACCCACATTCTACTTTCACCTGGCTTCGCCTGCAAATCAACACAGTTACTGGGGTGCAGTTGCTGTCATGCAAATGGAGCTGCACAAAAGAGTTTGTTGAATGTTTAAGACCAAATTAAGTTATTCATCCAACTATAAGTAGAACCAGTGGTTTTTGCACGATTGCAGAAAATAGACGCAATTCAAATAATCATTGACTTGAAATGGAAAACTGAATCTGACCTGGGGAAAACCTGGAATGTAGCTAATTGCAGAAAAACATTAAGTCAAGATTATATCGAATTACAAATATCATATTCACTAAATTGACTGATTTTATGTGTGATTCTCTGCAGACTTGATTCCCACAGCATAATTGTGAAAAGTAGCAAAAAATAATAATACACTTTACAATTTGATGCATAAGAGATATCGTCTCCAGCCAGAGTGCAAGCAGAACCAATGCTCCGGTCTTGCCAATCACAGCTGCTTCGGACGAGTGTTGCTGTGAATCCTGATTTTGATTGCTGGCACATTTTATTATTCCCTCCGTTTTTCATCACCCTGATGGCAAAATATAGTGTGCAGGGGCACCCTGTAGAGTTTGAAGGGTGAAAACTTGAGGAAAATTATATTTTTTTCAGTGCAAGTAAACAAAGGTAGAAACTTCAGAGCTTGTTGAGCTGAGGATGTCCAATCCCTCACAAATCATCAACAGCAGTACATCCTCATTTTGATTGGATGCAACTCTGACTACCCTAAACTTTGCTAAACACAAAACCAAAGGTTCCAATAAATAAAAATGTTTGGCTGTCATAACTTCACACTCCGTATCATCATAATGGCCCTCATGCTCTTCCTGAGTTGTTTTTAATCTCAGGTTCTGCTGTCCTTAAGGAGCCATCGATTTTTTATTTACACAAATATGACGGATATCCCTCCCAAACACCTCCCCCACCTCACCTGAATAAATACTTCAATATCATACTGCCAAAGCATATCCTGCAATTCTTACATTGCAGGCCAAACAGAAAGCATTTGCTTTTCCACAACAGAGCAGAGTACTTGATTTAGGTTGTGAATTCCATTCAAAAATCAATTTTATTATAATAATGTAATTAATGTAATTATACCTTTCATTAATATATATTTTATATATATATATATATATATTATATATACACGCAAATAAAATTTACAACCTCCCATGGATATTCAGAAAACGGCCCACCAATAGCAATAGACATTAAATATGTGATGTGTAAAATAAATGCATGGTTATAAACTTATCACACAAAATAATTTCTGGGAAAAGTACAAACATTACACCTGTCTGCATCGATGATCATAATCCAAACTAACGCAATGCCACCAACCCCCATCTCCCCTTTTTTCATATACACACTGGTCCGAATCCCCCTCCCACTCCCTCTGTGCATACATCATGAATAGATGCCCTGTTAAAGTATTCACCATCAACAGTGTTCCTTTTCGCTTGATGAGCACTAATGTGAGGATTCACAGTTGATGCATTGCCTTTTCATCCTCAAAAAACACAAAGTGTGTTGTTTTTTTATCCATCACTCGGTAAAATACGATGCGACATGTCACTTTGGAATCGTGGATTCTCAGACATCAAATAATGTAATTCCACTCAACCACCTTGCCTTTGACCATTAAGAGTACCAAAGCATAACAGGACAGCCATTCATTACCTTGTTTTGCGGAGCCAGGATAACCTGAAAATTATTTGTGCATCTGGAGCGTCCTCTGCTGCTTTGACTCGGGCTTACACAAACTGTGATTTTGCGAGTTATTTCATGTTGGAAGTGTAACACGTTAAATTAGAAAAGGAAAAACTTTCGTGAATAATGTTGTACATGTTCACATTTATACAAAATAAGAGTACTTAATGTTTTCTTACGCAACTTATTTGATTCCATAAATACAATCTTCAAAGAAATGTGTTAATTGATGTTGGAAAGGAAACATTGGTTGGGGTTCTGATTTTCTTTTATACTTTTATACAATGCCCAGCCAGAATAAAATGAACTCACCTGATTGTAAACAAATATAATTTTACGTCTCTCATTAACAAACAATTAAATGGTCCACATACCGTATATTAGTGTCTTGTAGCATGTCATATCGAGGGCATGAATCCGTGAAGGCATCAAATCAATGAAATTCTGTATGACTGCCTGATATCGTGTAATTCCACTTGACAGATCCAATGTATGCCAAATGTAGGATAGATTTTGTTGCAGCTTTTGTTTATTATTTGGCAGAGGTCAGCTTTTCCCCAACTCCCGATCCTTGTTCCCAGGCACATTTGAGACTTTGTAATGCCCACGTAAAAAGATGCAGCCCACTTCACATTTTCAAGGCAGAAGTGGTTCAGGACATATGGTGGCTTCCTGCAGTAAATGTGTTCCATCCAGCAAAATGGCTTGCTTGTATAGTGGTAAGAGGATTTATTATATAACAACAAGGCATTTTGCAGTATGGAACACATTTACTTCAAGAAAGGGCAGGTTTACAGACTACTAAATTATATTGAATGGGGGATGGAGGGGAAACGAGAACAGCAGATGAGTGGATATGCACAAGGAGAAACAACAAAAATGGGTAACTGCCCTGGATAGAAACAAAAAGGGAAGGAGTCAACCTATGTAGAAGAGATTGTGGATTTGAATGGTTCCAATAAATGATGATGTATAAACTAGACTCACTAGAGATTTCGTCGATCATATTACCCCATGTAGTCTTGAGAGAAAAGGACATGAGAAGAGAGCCAATGCTGAGAGTGTGAGTGGCAAATTTGATTGCTCAAGGTGGCATAATGTTTTGTCCAAGTACTGCTAAATGGAAGGTTTTTGAAAATGCCAAGAAGGCAGTTTGCATTCGACAGCGATCAAGTATTTAATTCAATTGAAATAAAATATAGATTCTGAAGGCTATAGGGAAAAAAATGTTTTCAGAAGTTTACCACCATTGATGTAGCGTCTTTTATTTTATGCCACTTTATTGAACACATTAAATTAGTTATTCATGCTTGTTGTTTGTGTCCTTTATGACATCCCTAAAACCAGGAAATTTCCTGTTTGGAATGATTTTCAGTTTTGTTTGACTGCCAAACAGGCAGACAGACTAATACAAATTATCTCACTCTGTGTGCATGTGCTTCCGGGATGGGATTCCATACATTTTGCCATATTCAGAGCCAAAGTACGCGAAACTGCAGGTTCGTGCTCCAATTTGTGTTCTACAGTGTTTAAAAATATAACATGCAATTGAAATTAAGTTGTTCCTCGATCATAATCCGACGTTTGTCGACAGACAGACAGACAAGGTGAACCATTTGATTAACCCCGCTTTTAGCTTTGCACGCACGTGGGGTAATAACGCATCAGATATTTATGGGCAACACATTTGAAAGACTGAAGTGAGGAGAACAAAGCAAGAGACACAAGGAGACAATTCTACAATCTGGGAGAATAAGGGGATGAATTAATGCAGGTGGGCAAGTCACTTGTACATGAGGAGGGTGAGCAGATGAGTTTCTTGAGCAACGCGTGCAACCTGAGGTGGCTTGAGGAGGGGATAGGGTAGGAGGAACAAGGTTGGATGTAAACTTTATATAGTAGAGAACCACCAACCTGCCACCAATGAGAAAGAGAGAGCAATGGTTCTTGGGAATCTGCCTCTTGTCTTGAGATTCTAATGGTGTGGAAGGCCTTGTTTTCAACTGGTTGAAGTTGATTTTGCTTTTGTGTTCTTCGCTGTGCTGTTTTTACAATTCTGGCGATTGTCAAAAGTATTATCCACTTAACTATCAATCAGTCAGTCTTCTACCCACCCTAAGCAAAGTAATGTAATCTATCATTGTTATAGCTAGGCAGTATTTCTTCTCCAATGCTGTAATCTCTGATCATCAGTAAGGCTATTGCCCTGGCTATTCAAATATGGACATGTTACTTCTTTTACCCAACAATGGATAGATTCACTACATCTCAAACGAGAGATCAGGAGCATCCCTCATGCTTTCAATAATTTCTGACACAAAGAATTACTTTCAAGCTGTCTGCTGATGGGTATCCAAAGGACCCTCTTTGAATGGTTATCGGATTTTATCTGCGAGTGGAAACGAGTTGCTCCTGATGGCATTGTGTCTCAATAATTCCCTATACAGACTGCTGCCATGCAACTCAGCAGTTAAGGACGGACCTTATTGTTGCTACATCAATCACCTCACTGCTTCTCTGGATAATCTTTTGTATAATCTTTTAGATAACTCCACCCTGTGGAGAAGAGCAAGGACCCAACACTTCTGAGACAGGCTGCTTAAAGCATCCATCTCTGCAAATCTGGGGAAAAAAAGAAAAGCTTCCTGGAACATGTCTTTCAACACAGGAAAATCTCATGCTCTCACCCTGTTCCTTAGTAAGCCTCAAATTTCTAACTGCCTCTCCCCTCCCCCACCACTCAATTTCTCTGTTCAACCCCTGGAAAGTCTCTGGATCTCTTAGGCCTCACAACTTATGACACCGTGTCTTTGGCAGACTATATTGCCAAACTGGGTTCTCAGGCTGGATGACACCTCAGTATTTTCTGCAAACTAAGTCGATTCTGAGCTGCTCGGAGGCCATTACGTTATCATGGCGTATGAGACCACACTCTGGGATGTTGCAGCTGTTTCCCTTCTTTCTCTCCTGGATGCTATCAATTCCAAGGTTCTCAGGGTTATTTGCATCTCACGGCAGAAGGCCAAGTCCTGTCTGCTTCTCATTGCTGCAGGTGGATTGGTGGACCCTAAGCCTTGTATCACCTGTCTTCTGTCCACTCTCTTCTCATCCCTCCATATACCCTCAGTGTCTCCAGGTCACACGCATTCTTCCAGAATCCTCCAGCTGGTTGCACTCCCCAATACTAACCTGAACACTCACCTTCATTCCTTCATCCTCTGTTTCCTCATCTAACTGACTTCCTGTTTCTGTTGTCTCGTGCCCTCCAGTCTTTAAATAATGGAGCCCATCGTCACCTCATGCTTTCTCCCACACCTCACCTGCTCTCTTGTACTCTTGCTAACTCCCTCTCCCTAATAACCTTTCCCTTATGCCACAATCTATTCATTTGTGATGTTTTTCTCTCAATTTTGTTTTTTATCTCTGTAAAGGCCCTGTCACACCTTGACGATTTAGCCAGCGTATGCCGACGTATGAAAAATTTGTCTAAAACGCTGGCACACGTCGAATACGTATGGGTAAGTTTTGTATACGTTAAGAGCACGCTGGCATACATCGTAGTACGCTGGCATACGTCGTAGTAGGCCGAGCTCGTCGACAAATTTTCCATGCTTGAAATTTTTCGACGTATGCCAGCGTATGACTCACACGTTCCGCATACGCTGGCATAGGTTGTAGGCACGTTACGCGATCCTTGACACACGTCGCCGCACGTTACTTGTAAGTTACTCATAAGTAGAAACACGTCGAGGTAATGGTTACGCACGCGAACTTATTTCCAACCTATGAGTAACGTGTTGTAGGCACGTTACGCGATCGTGACACACGTCGACACACGTTACTTGTAAGTTACATAAGTCAAAACACGTCGAGGTAATGTTTAGCGTCAGTGTTCCAGACTCCATGGTTTTTTTTTTTTTCTTCGGCATGACGTGATGTTGACACTTCGATTTCTAGTGCGGTTATAATATAATATAATTAATAGGCTGCCGCTCAACGATTTAAATCATAACCGCACTAGAAATCGAAGTGTCAACATCACCGTCATGCCGAAGAAAAAAAAAAAAAAAACATGAGTTGGAACACTGACGGGTCTCTCCTGTGAAGCCCATTTTTATATACCAATTCCGCTAAACGCTGCCAATACGCCATTATACGGTAGCTGTAAGTTAGAACACGTTCAGTAAGTTCTGTGTGTCCGGAAGACGTCAATCAAATACGTCTACATGTCAATGTGCGTTGAAGATACGTTACACATAGGTTCGAAGCACGTTACTCATAGGTTAAAATTAAGTTTCGGGTATGCTAAACATTACCTCGACGTGTTTCGACTTATGAGTAACTTACAAGTAACGTGTGTCGACGTGTGTCAACGATCGCGTAACGTGCCTACAACTTATGCCAGTGTATGCGGAACGTGTGCGTCATACGCTGGATACGTCGAAAAATTTTCAACATGCTGAAAATTTGTCGACGTACTCAGCGTATTACGACATATGCCAGCATGCTTCAGCGTGCTCTTAACATATACAAACTTACCCATAACGTATTCGACGTGTGCCAGCGTATTCGGCAAATTTTTCATACGTCGGCATATGCTGGCTAAAACGTCTCAAGGTGTGACAGCGGCTTGACACTTCGATGTCTAGTGGGGTTATGATTTGAATCGTCGAGCCGCAGCCTTTTAATAGGCTACGCCACGTGATCGTCGGCGATATGCTGCCGCGCGCTATGCATAAGTTAGACTATCGTTGGGCATAGGTTGTGAACCCGACAACACGCTCAGCATTCTTTGGTATAAGTTATCTATATGTTATTGAAACGTTCTGTGTACGTTACTAATACGTTATGCATACGTCCAACTCGTTATGAATACGTCCAAAACTGGAAAAAAACATCAATAGTTCAGCGTACGCCAGCGTTTTGCATACATTTTGATACTTGCCATACGCTGGCTAAAACGTCAAGGTGTGACAGGGCCTTTAGTCTATGCACCTGCTATCCTCTCATATCATTCCCCCTGCATGAGCCTTCATCCCTGCATACAAAAAGATTAATAAATAGACATGATAGTATTAGAACACATCTGTTGTCTGATGCCAAACATTATTCTCATTTATTTATTGCAAAAATGTCTTGGTACAAAATCGTTTTGTTGTGATATCATGTATGAAACGAGAACAGCACTTGGGAGAGTGCATACCTCCTCCTCCTGGCTGAAGAGTTTACGTTTTGTATCCCATCCTACTGATAGGCTGGATCTGCATCTGGACCTTAACCAAAATCTAATCAGCTTGCTCTTGTCACCTCCTCATCTCAACCACCAAGTTTTGTCATAATCTATCTACAACTTTTGGAGATATCATAAAATATATCGTTTTTGGCCCCATTTTTCAATGGTGAAGAATCAATTTAAAAAAATTTAATTCTCGTATCCGGATCCAGATCTTCACAAAAATTGAATCAATTCGTCCTTGTTGCACACCTAACCTGTCCACCAAGTTTTGGCCGAATCCATCCATAATTATTTGAGATATCCTGCTCACACAGACAGACAGACAGACAGACAGGGGTGAAAACATAACCTCTGTCCACCTTTGGTGGTGGAGGTAAATAAACCTCAGCCATATCATCAATATTTTTACGTTTATAAAATATTCACATCAAAAATATTGCAAATCGAGCTTGATTATATCACTCTGTACGAAGTTTTTTAAAGTTTAAATGTTAGAGACAAATATTTCATGAGATATAGCAGGTAGTCTTATTTGCACCTGCAAACTTTCAACTTGTTCAAAAACATCACAAACATTAATTTCGACCTTTCTACCCAAACTTTAGATGCAAGGGAGTGCCAACATTATAGCTTACACCTGCCATTGCAGCTGTGTAACAGAGGGTGCGTGAGAAGTATAACTTACGGAAAAGTTTTGTGCCATCGCAGCCCTGAAACAAACTGCCACGGGAATTGGTCAGGCCCAATAATCAGGCAAAATGTCAAAAAAGCATTCCTTCAAATACTCTCACGAGCTGCTGGTGTAAATAAAGAAATCACCTGGTGTAAATTTATTATGCAGATTGAAACACAGCTATGAAAAGCGATCAGGCAGTTATCAAAAAAAAATTATGACTCTCAGCCCGCTACTGTTAAAATGTACTTGTGTCTAATCTTTAAATGGATTTGTGTCACCTTTTTAAATGGACATGTATCCTCTACTGTTTAAATGCACTTATGTCTGCTCTTTAAAGGGACTTGTGTCTTTTCTTCAAATAGATTTGTTTATATCAACAATTGTATACTGTTTAAATGGACAATTGTCTTTTGTTCATATTGACAGTTGTGTCTACTCTT
This sequence comes from Eptatretus atami, assembly GCA_035128595.1. Taxonomy (NCBI): domain Eukaryota; kingdom Metazoa; phylum Chordata; class Myxini; order Myxiniformes; family Myxinidae; genus Eptatretus; species Eptatretus atami. Next base: position 42,008,574 of record CM068953.1, on the reverse strand, counting down.
TAATTTAACTTGTTTCTACTGTTTAAATGGATAATTGTGTATACTGTATAAATGGACTTGTGTCTACTTTTTAAATAGTCATGTGCCCTCAACTGCTCTCCTAATCTTCACGAAGGGCACCTTGGGATCTATAACGTCCACCAACTAATGCCGGTAGATGGGATACTCAGTTTAACGTCTATCCGAGGGATGGCACAGACATGATGAATCGCTCTGCCTGCGGAACATGACCGGGATGATAGCTTATAGCTGGGTCGGGATTCAAACTCAGGCGAGACAGCTCAGAGACGAGTGCTGTGAAGGCAATGGCAAACAACCGAGCATAACCTTTGCGAAAAGAGTTTCTTGGCAGCAAAGATGCCCTATCAAGAGTATTCTACTTTGATCATAATATTGAAGGTGTGTTACTGCATGCACAGGACTGTAACCATGCCTCTGCATAATCCTTTGAAATCAAAATAAAGACCAATTACTGCACCGTCGTCCCAAGAAGGAAGCCAGACGAAACAATACATGCATGTGTGCACACGTACGCGCACAACATACACACACACACACGCATACATACATACACACATGCCTATACATACATACATATACAAAAAAAACACACACACATATATATATATACATATAAACACACAAACACATATATTATGTCCTGGTAAGTACTTACAAAAGGTATTTTATTTGAAGTTATAATCTTAACTTATAAGCAATTGACTGATTTTCCAACTGCCCGGATCATCAGCTGGGCACCGTTT
>CM068953.1:41975252-41992356 GCA_035128595.1 Eptatretus atami | reverse complement strand
CCCTCAAACTCCCCTTTCAGGACCTTAAGTTAGCTACCCCTTGATAGACAATAAACAATTCTCTCTCCACACTTATCTTTACCGGTTCTTGGGCAAGGACGAGTAGCAGAAGCAGGGATGGACAAAACCTAGGGTGAGAAAGAGAGTATCTAATTTAAACTCCCCAGCACAAAGGCTTACCTTATTCAAATTGGTCACCGGCTTTTTCTCTTTGGTCACCAAGGGTCCATCCCCACCTCTCCTCCACCTCATCCCACCCCTGCTCGCTGCGCCAATTGTCGGGTCGTCGATCACCCTTCACTTAAGGCATGAAGACGTCGATGTACTTAAGAGAAAATTATTTATTGTTTACCAATACATGCGGCCGCACGGAGAGCAGCAAACACCAGGAACACCAATTAGCAATTGAGGTAACCGGAGAGTGCTCTGCCAGAAAAGTTTGAGCCACTCCCTTATATACTCGGTTTTATCTTTAACAAATGCCATTACACATTGTCCTTTCCTTCAACCCAGGACCAGCTGCTTTAGCAACTGGCTTATGTCCTTCAACAACTATGAATCAAGCAAGATAAGGAGGACGTGAAGTTACTCCCAGATCCACTAACACAATGTTCCTGTGGATCACTCAAGGTTGACCATATTCCTTATCTCTTTATACAATGTTCCCTTGGAACAGCAAGCAGGAATGATACATTTTAATTAACTGCAAGCCAGTGAACTTGAGTTGGGAAGAAACAAAGCTAATAAGAAAAAGGTACAAATCCCAAAAATTTCACCACCATTTCATAAGTAGTTCATAGCTTTGGCTCTGAGTGAAACCAAGAGTGCAACACAATTAACCTTTTTAAAGTCCATTAAATAATTTAAATCGATAGATGAACTTAATCTTTTCTCGTCAGTGAGGACAAGGATACTTTTGCTTGCTTTTCCCATCACTTCGCGACCTTCGTCACTTTTCCCCACCTTGCGATGGGACTACAATGTGCAACACAGGGATAAAACGATAACAGCAAGTCTGGACAGATCTGTTGCAGAAATCTTAGCTTTCAAGATTTCCGTTATATATTACTATATTCAGTTGTAATTGTATATGACACCAGCCCCTCCATTTTCCAAAGCTTTCTCTTGAAACCAAAGCCCTTTGTAATTCAAATTAACCATTGAAATGATGGAGATTTTATTATGCCTGCCAGGATAAGGATATCAAGTCTCATAGTCAATGAAATTTAGCACTTATGATGATCGATTTTAGTGCATCGTTAAAACAATGAGATATTTTAGAATGGATGAATAATGCATAATTGTATTCCTGGTATTTTAATGGTGAGGATATAATGCAGCAGTACAGACTAAATGTATATTTTTTCAATCTGCCCCTCACACCCTCCCCACTCCACCCCAATATTTTTGACCACAAAAGGAAATACATTTACACGAGTCGATTTTCAAATCAAAATCGTGCAAAACTCTACACATATCATGCTGATTAGATCTTTAATGGTCCACAGAAACAGAAATTAAAAAAAAAACATTGATGTGATGATATTGATTTTTAAGTAATAAACAAAGAACTGACCATGTTTTTCATTCCAATAGTTTTTTGAGGTGTTACAATTTAAAAAACCAAACCTGGCTGGTTCCGCACCGAAAAATTCCAGAAAACCTCCATGGTCATTGCGTCATCGGTGTGCCATCATCGTCAGTATGATTGTATCAGCACGCAAAAGATAATTGTCGCATAACTCACTTCAGACTCGTTAGAAAGTGAATTTTCCGAATAATTTTCTGATCAAGAATTCTTAGATTTTGACGATGGTCAAAATCATAATGTCGAAGGTGCTGTCAGACTGTACATGTATGACCTAGAGGTGGAACTTGGGGATGACATCGTGTATGAAATACCTAGCATTCACAATAATCGGGATGACGTCGAGAAATGACTCGGAAATAACAATTGGTAAAGAAGTAAATCATAGAGCTAGAACATGGTAAATGTGGAGTTTAGTGGTATTTTCTTTTTGCAAAAAAATGCATAACGTAATTTTTAAATGACCCCTGACAGGTTTCTGTGAAGTTGGTGATAGCATAAAGGGAAGCAGAAAACGTTACATATTCCGCTGTTTTGACATGGGAATACCTGTTTGCTTTTATGAAAGGATGGAGGGTGAGAGTAAAGATGGGACAATTTTGGAAGGGGGAGGCGGTATTGAGGATTTTCGGTGGGAGGGGGCATGGGTGGTTTGAAGGCTCAATTGGCGGGGAGGGGATTGATACCTTAGGGTTAGTGGGGAACGGTGAGGGATTGGGGGCGGGGGGGGGGGTGCTGAGGCTTTTTATTGAAAAGTTGCCAGAAGTGTGTGTGTGTGTGTGTGTGTGTGTGTGTGTGTGTGTGTGTGTGTGTGTGTGTGTGTGTGTGTGTGTTGTGGTTGTGGTGTGAAGGGGGTGATGCAATCACCCTATGGTAATGTGCTTGCAAGTCTTAAGTGACAAACGTAGAAGTCAGACAATAATTATATTGCAGTTTCTAACTTGTAAACCCTTTCATTGTTGTACGTGTATCGTCATGCATCACACAGTCTTTCTCTAGCCCTGAATGTTTGTGCTCGCTGTGCCTGCGTGCCCGGCTCGCACCAGCCCAGCAGAGCACGCATCAGCAAGTAACAGGCATTAAAATGTGAAAGTTGTTTGGTGCTGTCAAACTTTGCACCATAGTCATGGAGATTAAACATAATTTCATCATTTCATAGTTTTCTCAGTTTCTGTAGATTATCTATCTGCTTGGCACATCAAAGCTTCTTGTATATATTATTACTATTATCCTGCTTACGGCTGTATGTATGTCTGATACGTAATGTTGAAACTTACTGATTGATTACTAAAGTGGTGGTGATCATGGCCGATGCTAAACAGAAATGCTGGGTAAAAAAAAAACTAATGATACTTACCCTCAAATTCTGATGGACTTCTGCAGCTGTTCCATTTTCGTCTTTTCCATTAGATTAGAGTTATCTTTAATCTTCTTGGGATTCGCATCCCCTTTCAAACGCTTCAATTTACTCATCCCAAACTGGGAATGCAGGCCGGTGTACGAATTATCTTCAAAAGGGATGCTGCAAATGATGCTTGAAGCAGTTGGGCCATGCCACTTTCCTCTGGTCAGTTTTACTTTGGCTGTCCAAATTTTCTTTCCAGCTGAATCTTTTGGAAAAACATGCATACTCACAGCATCTTTGGTTTTATTGCTCCAACCAGCAACAATGCATCTACATGGCATTCTCAATACTTTTTCAGAGTTCAGAGTTTTTCAGAACATATGTAGGGCACAAGTAAACACAAATCCCTTGTAGTCACAAGTATCCTGGAGATGACGTAGTGGGTCACATGATATATGACAATCACATCTTCATTTTGTTGGGGGTCCGGGGCCAATCGAGTGTACAAAGACACCAAAAAGCATTGAAATCTTCATTTCAAAATATTGATTCAAGAAAAAATCAGCAATTAAGTGTTCAGTGAAGCCTGATTTATTCATTAAACCAAACATGAATTTCTGATTCTGTGAACCTTCAAGTTAAATTTTAACTGTTAAGTTGGTCTGTTAGTGTTCCTGTCTGAACCCTGGGCTCATGATGCACGGAATGCAGAGTCAAGTCTCATATACCTTGTATGTTTGTCCATTTTCTACTAATGCCCTTCCCTTAAGCATGGGTTAATTGATGAAGATGCTCAGCTGCAGCGGTATCAACGTAATGGCTGGCAGTTAGCTTTATCAATTCAGTGGGCTTTGTCATCAATGGTATGTGCTTGGCTGAGGATTGAGTTGAATTTACAATGACAAGGGCAGTTAGCCATAGTTAGTTGAGCACTGTGAGGAAAACACACACACACACACACACACACACACACACACACACACACACACACAAAGCTGGATACTTTGAGACCTGGGACAGCTCCATTCCACCTTCTGAAACCTGCATATGGAGAGAACAACCAATGACACACACACGCATACACACACACACACACAGATACACACACACACAGACACACACACACACACACACGATGGTGGTGAAGGGGAGACGGAGCACTTTGCCGACTCCCACTCGCTGGGGACAGGTGCAAGTGAAGATGGTGTCGAAAACAACAGCTTCGATGGGAGCATAGACCGTGTCGAGCACTTAAGTTTTGTTGGACAGAGGAACACACACGTTGTGTCTGGTGTCACGCCATTTGACATGTGTTTGTGACGCTGCCTGGTCATGCAGCTATAGTGGCCTGAAAAAGTATTCACCCCTACCAATAATGCCACATTTAGATGAATTACAAATTTATTAGAAACACTTTTTCCAAATTAACTTTTTTATTCATAACTGAAGAGATAAAACCGCTGTTATAGTTGAAGGCATCCTCCTCTTCATAGTTGAAGGCATATCGTTGAAGGTATCAGATGGCATCCTCTTCCAGAATAATCCCGTCCCATCAACATTAAAAATCTGCTCTGGCATAAATCCCTTTGCCACGATTGGTTCCATGAGCTGTGATGAGTACTTTTCTGCAGCATGCTCTGCTGATTGTCATTGTCAGGTTAGGCCAGATTAGATCAGTGACTTGCTACAGGTACCATGTAAACCTGTAAACTTGTCAGGAATACCTGCAAAAAACATGTACAAATCAAAATTCACTGGTTGCAAAAGTATTCAGCTCCTTAGGTCAGTACTTGGTGGAAGCACCTTTTGCAGCAATTACTGCTATGAGTCTTCTTGGGTAGGGCTCCATCAGCTTTGCACAATGAGATGGTGAAATCTTTGCCCATTCTTCACATGAAAATTGCCCGAGTTCTGCCAAGTTTGATGGGGATTCTGCCAAGCTGGGGGAGGCGAGAAGGGGGAGTGGGGCAGGTGGAGCAGGATTCAGTGATCGGAAGAGCACCATAAGCTTTATTACGGAGTCGCCTTCAGCATTGCCACACAGGAGAATGGTAAGATGATCCTTAACCACCTTACCTTAAACCCTGGAGCAGATCTTTCCTGCTTGGAGAAGAGGAAGGTATCAGATGGCATCCTCTTCGAGAATAATCCCGTCTCATCAGCATTAAAAATCTTCTCCGGCATAAATCCCTTTGCCACGACTGGTTCCGTGAGCTGTGATGGGTAATTTTCTGTAGCATGCTCTGCTGATTGTCATTGTCAGGTCAGGCCAGATTAGATCAGTGACTTGCTACAGGTACCATGCAAATCTGTACTAACCTATTTAATGGTCGGGTTGGTGGAAATTAAACCGTCTCCCCCACCAAGTTTTCTGGTGAGGAGGGTTTATGGATATGGACACCCAGCAGGATTAAAAACAAAACTTGTCAAAGGGCAGAGTAGCTCCTTGTGAGCCAATGACCATCCATATCTGTCTGAGGACTGTCTGCTCAACTGTCTGCGGACATCCTCCTGCAGTTGGGTTATTTTTTTAGGAGGCTGGTGGCAGGATTTGCACTCCAACCACCATAAAACACTTCATTCCGCAAAACTGACAAATGCAAAAAAAACTGAAAACCCACTCGGTGGGAGTACCTCTTGTGCTGCTGCGAAGATGACGAGCAAAGCCTTCAGGACCCCCATTCCTTGATGATAGGAGAAAAATGCTGTACTCATGTCATTGCAGGCAGTTCTCTGCTCTGCTTGGAACACAAGCATCATCCCCACTGACTGGAACAGGGGCCTTGTTGTCCTTCTCTGGAAAGGGAAGGGTGATGCTGCTCTGAGTTCCAGGCAAGGTCTTTGCTCGGATAATTCTTGATAGGGTTCACCACCATCGGCTTGAGCACCAGTGCCCAAAGCAGTCAGGCAAAGAGGTCAACAATTGACCGTGTTTTTGCTCTTTGGGTCCTCACCGAACACAGATGAGAGTTTTGGCAGGGGCTGCTTGCAGCCTATGTTGATCTCTGCAAAGTGTTCGATTCAGTGAATCAGGAAGCCCTCTGGAGGATTCTTGGTCTTCGTGGGGTGCCACCATAACTGATCAATCTGATGTCTGAACGATGCACTGATGCTGAGAGTGCTGTGAGATGTGGTGATTCCATCTCTGACTTATTTTCAGTTATTACTGGAGTCTGTCCGGGGTGTGTACTGGCCCCCACACTTTTCAGCACTTGTATGGACTGGATTCTGTGGAGGATGTCTGAGAGATCAAGCTGCAGTGCATCGTTTGGGAATGTCAACATCTCTGACATTGATTTCGAAGACAATGCAGTCATCTTTGTGGAAACTCTGGGTATCCTTTTGGGGGCCCTCGACATGCTTAATGAGGAGTTGGAGCGGCTGGGATTTCGGGTTTCCTGAGCCAAAACTAAGATCCAGGCTTTGAATGACATATTCGATGCTGCTATCTTGTCTGTACTTCTTTGTGGTGAGGATGTTGAGGTCACCAAGAGATTCACTTACTTTGGCAGTGATATTCTTGTCTCCACTGTGTGCAGCAAGGCAATCACGTCTGGATCGGACCTGGGGTCCATGGATTCATGATCATTGGGTGTGGATCTGTTGGACCTGTGGAGGACGACGAAAGTCTGAGTCTTCAGGTCCTTGGTGTTTTTTTGTATACCTTGTCGAGGCTCCTATGAGAGCTAATACACAATGCACAGCAATGGGGGCATGAGACAAGAGGGCGGGAGTGGAATGACAAAACATGGGGAACAGAGACATTAGGAGATCTGTGGAAGGGAGAGGATTGGGCGGGAACACGGGATAAACAAGATGGACATTACAGGGACTTTCAGGAAGTAAAGCAGGAATTTGAAGGAGGGTTTGGGGTTGATTAACAGGGGTAGAAAAGATCGAGGATTTGGATAGGGACGATAAGAGCTGGTGGTGAACAGCTGTGAAAGCCTGGGGAAGAATGGATTGACAGAGTGAGAGAATTTATTCCAAAGGCAGGAAAAAGAGGAATGAAAGAGTGAAGTGAGCATGATTCGTGATTTTGGCAGTTTTACCAGAAGGGGTGTGTGGCGGACCTTGAGCGCCCTGCGGAAATATGGCGGGCACAAATCGCAGACACAGCAGGGCGAGACGGAGAGAACGGTAGAAGACAGAAAGACACCGACCTGCCTGCGGGAGAGATGAGAGCCAAAGACAGCCTCATGCGGGAGAGATGCCAATATCCAATAATGCCTTGTTTCCACAATTGTCAGCTTGCTTGATGATGTGAGACTAACTCCTAACCAGAGATTGAAGGAGACTTAACTCCTTCGGTACCAGGTCTCTTCGGAGAATCCTTGGCTATCGCTGGTTAGACTTTGTGTCCAACAAGCGGTTGCTGAGAGAGATTCAAATACATTTGTTACCTGTATAGTGCATGAGCATCAGCTGCAGCTGTATCATCATGTGGCTCATTTTCCTGACATTGATCCTGCTCACCAGATTCTCTCAGCGAGGGAGCCTCGTGAGTGGCAGGAGGAGGGCCAATTGGGCCGACCACCGGTGCCTCTTTGTTGCAGGCAGGTTTGAATCATCATCTCAAGGAGATGGGGATGGGCCAGGCATCTGCCTGGGGTTGGCCAGACGGAAGCCCCTGGATTATAGGCAGAAAGTGGACAGCGACGAGAGGATTCTGTCGATGCTGCTTCCCCGACTAATTTTACATGATGGAGGTCAAATCTTCTTTTGAATTTCTCTAACCAGCCCTTTTTGGCATGGAACTTCTGGTTAGCCATTGTTTAACTGGAGCCTTCAGCCCCGGGTTCCTCGTGGAAACGTTGGTAAATCTGCAATGATTTCTCCTGTACCACTGGTCCTCTCAAAGGCATTTTTTTCTGTGATTGGTCCTCGATCCAAATATTGAGGGCTTTTTTATCCTTTTAATATGAAGATCATGGGACTGGAATTACGCTTTTCCACTTTGCGGAGCACTGGCTGTAATACTTGCACGGATATTTGACTCACTTTTGCGGATATACCTCACAGTCGATTCATTGATCCCATAACAGTGGCCCACAGATGCCGCACTTTCACCTCTTGCCAACCTATCGATCAAGTCAATATTTTCGCATATTATAACATTTCCGTGCCTTTTGGCACAACTCGTTTTGTCCATCGTTTTACATTTGGCCTCATTAAAAACGGTGCACGGGAAATTACAAAAGGCTCGTAAAGGCCCTGTCACACCTTGACGATTTAGCCAGCGTATGCCTGACATATGCAAAATTTGGCTAAAACGCCGGCATACGTCGAACACGTTATGGGTAAGTTTGTATACGTTAAGAGCACGCTGGCATACGTCGTAGTACGCTGGCTTTTTTCGTAGTACGCTGGCATACATCGTAGTACGCTGGCATAGTCGTAGTACGCCGAGGTGTTAGACCAAATTTCCATGCTTGAAATTTTTCGACGTATGCCAGCGTATGACTCACACGTTCCGCATAATGCTGGCCATAAGTTGTAGGCACGTTATGCGATCGTTGACACATGTTGACACAGTTACTTGTAGTTACTCATAAGTCGAAACACGTCGAGTAATGTTTAGCATACCCGAAACTTATTTCTAACCTATGAGTAACGTGTTGTCGGCACGTTACGCGATCGTTGACACACGTCGACACACGTTACTGTACGTTACTCATAAGTCAAAACACGTCAATGTAATGGTTAGCGTCAGTGTTCCAGACTCCCTGGTTTTTTTTTATTTTTTATTTTTCTTCGGTATGACGGTGATGTTAACACTTCGATTTCTAGTGCGGTATATATATTAATTAATTAATAGGCTGTCGCTCACGATTTAAATCATAAAATCTAGAAATCGAAGTGTCAACATCACCGTCATACGAAGAAAAAAAAAAACTAAAAAAAACCAGGGAGTCTGAAACACTGACGCTAACCATTACCTTGACGTGTTTCCACTTATGAGTAACGTACAAGTAACGTGTGTTGACGTGTGTCACGATCGCGTAACGTGCCTACAACTTATGGCCAGCGTATGCGGAACGTGTGTCATATGCCGAGTACGTCAAAAATTTTCAACATGCTGAAAATTTCTCGACGTACTCGGCGTATGACGACGTATACCAACGTACTACGAGTATGCCAGCGTGCTCTTAATGTATACAAAACTTACCATAACGTATTCGACGTGTGCCAGCTTGGTTCGGCAAATTTTTCATACGTCGGCATACGCTGGCTAAAACGTCAAGGTGTGACAGCGGCTTCACACTTCGATGTCTAGTGCAGTTATGATTTAAATCGTCGAGCCGCAGCCTATTATAGCCTATGCCACGTGATCGTTCGGCGATACGCTGCCGCGCGCTATGCATAAGTTAGACTATCGTTGGCATAGTTTGTGAACGCCGACAACACGCTCAGCATTCGTTGGTATAAGTTATCTATATGTGATTAAAACGTTCTGTGTATGTTACTAATATGTTATGCATACGTCCAACACGTTATTATATGCCCAAAATTTTTTAAAAAACATCAATAGTTCAGCGTACGCCAGCGTTTTACATACATTTTGAGACCTTGCCATACGCTGGCTAAAATGTCAAGGGTGGACAGGGCCCTAATGGGAGGTAATCATACATGTGGACTCAAACGGTGACTCATTTCAGCCCAAAAAACGCGATTGGTTGAAATGAAATCCCGCGATACCTAAATCTGAACACAAGAGTTTGCATACGATTGGTTGAAACCCGCGATATTTGAGCCCGCAAAGTTTGAGGGTTTACTGTACTTTAATATTGCAATGCACAAGCACTTGATGGCCTGTACCACGCCGATGGGCGTATGAACATGAAAGTGATGACTAAATTCTGGAGTGAACAAAATCATACATGACGGATATTAATCTATAAAAGCAGTGTGGAAATATTGATCAATAAAGCAGACAGAAACAACAAGAAAAATGCAAAACGATTAAAGCGTGAGGTATTTTCACATAGCAGGATAATAACCTACCAAGTCCTTCCTTGGCCAACCACAGCTCCTGACCACATACAAACCTTTCGTCTGGCAGCCTGATGGAAGTCACTGCTCCCCCATCTGGCTGGTGCTCCTGCCTCTCACTCCCTCACTCTGTTCAATCCATTCTTCCTCCAGACCTTCAAACAGCTATTTCACCACCACCTCTTATGTCCCCCATCCAATCCTCGATCTTTTCTACCCCGTTAATCCACCCCAACCACCTCCTTCAAATCACCTGCTTTCCTTCCTGAAAGTCCCTGTAATGTCCATCTTGTGTACCCCTTCCCCGCCCCATCCCTCTCCCTTCCACAGATCTCCTAATGTCTCCGTTCCCCACTGTTTTGTCCTTTCATCTCCCGCCCCTCTTGTCTCATGCCCCCCTTGCTGTGCATTGTGTGTTCGCTCTCATACGAGCCTCGACAATGTATGCAAAAAAAGGAAAGTGTTCATTCCCGTAGAATAATCAACTGCTCAAAGGAAAGCATAGAACATAGAAAACGGAGGTTTGCAACATTCCTATGCAAAACACTGCATTATGTGGCAGACAGAAAAATAAAATGGCCACCAGTTCCACATTGCATTCTGGGATTAAAGATCACTGTTAATAATGGACTCCAGATTTCAGGCACTCTCAAGCAAAAACATAACAAGTAGAGCTACATTCAAAGTACACTGCCTCCATGCCAAATAAATATATAGCATACCCTCCAGTACGCGACATTGCCGGGGCACCCCGGCGATGCCGCCTTGAAGCACGTGGAGAAGGAATAGGGAGAGCCGGTGTACAAAAATACCATTTATAGCTGTTACGGTGTAAAAAAAACCGACTCCAACTACTTTAGAATGGGAAACCAACCAACACGTTTATTGCGTGACTTGCACATCATCAAAAAAAATGGCGCCGCTCTCCCTGCCACAAAGCAGAGAGCTGTCTGAAATGCGCAACCTTGGGCCAGGTGCACTCGTATGCCATTCTTGTGGGTTTGATGAAACCGCTTAACCTCCCCCCCCCACCATTGGCCTGTGGGTGATAGATAGCTATATGGTTGTGCTTGAAGAAGCAGCCCCCAACAGGAGGTGACAGTGAAAAGAATGTTGATTATGACCTGGAAGGTTACTGAGCCCACGGGAAGACCTCAAGCCATTTGGAATGGAGATCATAGATGACAATGAGGTAGCGCTGGTGGTGGGGTATGCCATGGATTTCCCCACAGATATCCATCTGCAGGTGGTCCGAGGCTCAAGAAGGCCAGGTCAGCGATTGCAGAGGCAGTGGGGCAGGTTGGCCCATTTTCCCACTGAGCAAGCAAGCTGCACAGTCTCTGACCATTACCTCCACATCGTGGTCGATACCAGGCCACCACACCAGGTCCCGGCAATGCTGCTTCACTCTGACGATACCCAGGTGTCCCTCATGCGCAATAGCCAGCACTTTTGCATGCAGAGAATATGGTACCTTGTGCCACACAGGTGTTATTCTAGCACGACAACTCCTCCTTGATCCTGGCAAATGGTGCTAGCTCATCGGGCACCCGGGTAGGTCAGCCTCCCGTGATGTAGGAGCGCAAGATGCAAAAGAGGGGTTCCTCCACAGATGCCTGCTGGAGTTTGTGCAGGGAAACTGCAGCCTGGAGAGGGGTGTGCAGCAGTTGGATCAAGTCATCCTCCATGTCCACTGGCTGGCTGGCAGGTGCGGCAGCAACGACAGCTCTGGAGAGCACGTCCGCTACCATGTTGTCCTGGCTTAGGGTGAAGTGAAGCTTGAAATTGAACTGTTGGAGTCGATCCGCCCATCTGTGCAGTCGGAGTGGTCTGTGTCCTGTACTCGAGGTGAACATCAAGGCTGGAAGAGCCTGGTGATCTGTGCGAAGTGTAAATGCCCGGCCATATAGGTACATGTGCTAGCGTTCACAAGCCCAGACACATGCCAGAGCCTCACATTCCCCCACCAAATATTTCTGTTTGGTTGGACTCAATGCCCGAGAGGTGAAAGCAATGAGCTTCTCCGTCCCATTTTGAAGTTGGGAGAGGACGGCCCCCAATGCTGTGGCAAAGGCACCACAGGTGACCAAGGTGGACTGGCGAGGTCGAAATGTGCCAGGATGGGGGCCGTGGTGAACTGGCGCATAGCCGCCTCTTGGCAGTCCGCGGTCCAGACCCAGGGAGCTTCTTTCTTCAGCAGCTGGTGCAGGGTCGATGGCATAGCTGAATACTGCAGCAAGAAGTGGAGATAGTATGTTGTCATACCCAGAAAGGAGGCGAGCTATGCAGCTGATGTAGGCTCTGGAACGCGGTGGATCACATCCGAGTTTGATTGTCGTGGAGAGTTGCTGTGGACTGAGAGGCAGAACCCCACAAACTCAATCTCCGGCATGGCAAAGATGCACTTCTTCTCGTTGAGCATGAGGTTGTGCTGGGTCAGCTTGTGGAACACCTGGCAGAGTCGCTCATCATGGACGAAGGCATTGGGGCCATGTACCACAATGTCGTCCAGGTAAATGGACACTCCTGGGATGCCGGCGAAGACGGACGACATGATCTTCTGGAAACAGCTGGGCGCAGAGCTCAAACTGAAAGGCATGCAGGTGTAGTGAAAAACGCCAGTGTGTGTTATGAAAGCAGTGAGGTCCTTGCTGTGAGGGTGTAGGGGAAGCTGGAGGTAGCCTTGTCGCAAGTCCAGTTTACTGAAAACCTTGGTGCCATAGAAATTGGTGGTGAGCTCCTCCGTTGTTGGAAGTGGATATTTATCCAGGATGATGGCTGTGTTCATAGCAGGCAGATCGACGCAAATGCGGAGCCACCCAACTTCTTTTTTGTTATTACCAGGTTGGAGATCCAGGGCAAGGCATTGATGGGCTCAATAATCCCAGAATCCAGTCGGGCTTTTAGCTCGGCCGTCACTTCACCCGGCAGGGTGAGGGGAATACGGTGCAGTGGCTGGATCACTGGGGTCACCGTGGGGTCCACTTTTGACTGGCGAATGAAGGCGGAGAGGCAGCCCAGGCCATCAAACAGCACCGGCCATTGTCGCTGTTGGGGGGAAGCAACCTGCAGGATCTTCGTGCCGCAGTTGTCAGTCAAGGAGAAACCGAGCCCCATGAAGAGGTTGAGACCCAGGAGGTTGGCCCCCTTGCGTGTGACATGGAACGAGAAGGCCGACAGAGACCTGGTACTTTAACGCACCAGCAGCTGCAAGGAACCCAGGACTTCAATTCTGGCCTGTCCATAACCACTCAGAGTGGTGGAAGGGTGCTGCAGTGGTAGGTTCGAAAAGAACCGCTTGTAGGTGTCTAAATTGAGCAGAGACATCTTAGCTCCAGTGTCTAGGAGCAAGAGCAGGCAGACCTCCCTGAGGTACATCACACATAGGGTTGGAAAGCACAGTGTGGATTGTGGCCGGAGGTGGATGTGGTTGCTGGGCAGGAGTTCCTGCTGGGGCCGAGCGACACCACCTGGCAAAGTGGTTCGGCTTATTGCAGTTTCTGCAGGTTTGCCCATGTGCTGGGCAGTCAGGGGCTCTGGCCTCATGTCTGGTAGACCCACAGTTTCCACAGTGCTGCCTAAAACGAGCAGGCCATTGCTGCACTTGCTGAACAGGGAAGCAAGGGTCCGTGACCTGTTGTGGTGAGGCAGGCTGTACTTTCAACATTGCAGGTTCAGTAACTGTAGTAGGCGATGGAGCTTCAGCGATTTTAGCAGCACATGTTGCAGCAGATGCCACTAGGCATGCTAATTGAATGGTTTAAGAAAGAGATAAATCATCGGATTCGAGCAACAGTCTCTCACACACTTTCACACTGGAGGTTTTTTCGATAGGCAAATCCGAATCATTTCGTCATGAAGTGATCCAAATTTACATGGCAGTGCCAATTCCTGTAATGCAGCCGTAAACTGTAAAATTGATTCCCCTGGTTGCTGGCTTCGCTGTCGGAAAGTGAACTGCCTGAGGAGAACACTCTGGGTGGTGGTGAAATGTGCTTTGAGAGCAGCGACAGCCTCATTGTATGTATGTATCTGCCAGTCCTAATGTGGAGAAAACGCGCTGTCCCTCTGTCCCGAGGCAGTGTAACAGCAGAGCGCATTTACGGGTGTCACGCACATCCCCTAGGCTGAGGGCGAGCAGATATGTCTGGAAGGACAAAATCCTGCGGTTCTAGGGGACTGGCGGTTTGCCGGGCGAGTCTAGGACATTATGTAGCTATTTGGAAGGTTACATGTTTTTTTTTGCTAGCTTTGGTAAAAATTTGATATGATGTAGAGCAGACACTGGAGAATCAGAAAAGTATTTGCAACTTTTGTTTTTTTCATGTGCAAGGGGGGGTCACCAGCAATTTCAAAATGGCCGCCATTTTTTCAATATTTTTACTAATATTTCAAGTTTCTTGACATTAAAAACTTAGATTAAAAATGCACCTGACATCAGTCAGAAATAAAATCTAAATAATATTAAACATGTTTCCCAACTCATTATACATTGTAGCTGAGAACCAACAAATCCAAAATAGCCGCCATTTTGACTTTTATACTATTTTTAGCTTTGGGTAACACATGTGTTATTTTCATAAAGCATAACAAAATAATAAAGGTATAATGTTTTCATAGTTAACCACTGAAATCACCTTTTAAACAATTGAAACCATGATTAATTGTGGACACTGCTGGCTTTCCATACGTTAAAATAACTCGCAGATACCCGTCTATGACAGATATGGGGACAGGACGGATCACAATACTCGGTTACGGTAGTTTATTTGGATGTTTTGCGCCACATTCAACAGCTCAGTTCATATTGGTGGCGTGTCTGGGTGCCCATGGTAATGTTTGAGACCGGTCCTTTAGATGTTGGCCTTGACACATAGTGCCGGATGAGTAACACGAACGATTTGACATATTCATCGTTTCTATATTACCTCCATCAACAGATTACAACATGGCAGGATAAAAGTCGTAAATGCTGAGTTGAACAAACGTCCTGAACTCATGGACTTAGTTAAGTAAAGCACGTCGTCTGGGACTCGGCCGTCGGTTTGCTGCCGAATGCTGCTGATTGTGACATCATCGATTCCCTCATTGAAAATTCTATCCGTATTCGATTTTTTGAATCCACTTCACCTGTGTAAATACATGGAACACATAATGTGAAGATTTCGGAAGTATGAACAGAATATGTTCGAAGAAAAGTGTGTTAGTTTGTTCCAGGCTTACGTTCATTATATTATGATGAGACATGGCATACAAGCTGTCTCTAGCAATGTTGACAACCACAATTGCCATGTGCTCTGAGCTGCACTGATAGGATGAAAGTTTTGACAGAATTGGTAAGTTGAAATTGTAGATTGGAATTGTATAATGTAATTGATGAAGTCAAGCAAAAGATTTAAGGCATATTCTCAACCAAATTAAGTATGCCATGCCTCATTGGGGTAGATGTTACTTCTATGTACTAGGTGTTCATGAGTCGGCCTTGGACCAAGAGTGCCATTCCAGTTAGTTTGGACCAAGAGCTGTTAGCGTTAGGGTTAGGGTTAGGGTTAGGGTGAGAGCAACATTCCATTCACGACAATAGGAGCAGACCATGTCCAAGAACAGGACAACAAAGATATCAAAGGTGATGGTGGACTGCAGGGTATAACAAATAAACCAGCGACTTTACTCAGATACTGTCTTGCTGCCACTGTCTTAAGTTGCATCTCAAAGGAAGCAGAGGATATGTTGGGGTTTTCGTCATCATCCAAGACAAATACTGATTCGCACCATCACCTATCAGAAACCAGACTAAATAAACAGGAAAGTGCAGTGGGTGCAGTGAAGGAGATACTCAGTCCAATGAATATATTTAAGGATGAGAAGGTTAAACTCCATTACCTTGTTACCAAACAGGCGTTAACTAAGGATACCGAGGCCAGTATCTTGAGTGTTGTTGGCAGAGGGGAGTCGGCCAA
The DNA here is from genome assembly GCA_035128595.1 of Eptatretus atami. Classification (NCBI taxonomy): domain Eukaryota; kingdom Metazoa; phylum Chordata; class Myxini; order Myxiniformes; family Myxinidae; genus Eptatretus; species Eptatretus atami. The sequence goes on along the minus strand of CM068953.1, from coordinate 41,976,470 downwards.
AGTTGCATTTGTGCAAGAGCGAATAACAGGTGGAAGAAACCTATGGGATAGGATGACAAATGTAAAGTATGTTAATTGGGATACTTTAAGTAAAAAGGTATCAATGAAGGGCCATACATAGGACTTTTAATTCAGGTCAACAACCAATTTTTTCAGCAGGCTGTTGGCCATAGCTAAGTCTGGATGTGACCTTGATTTACAACAGGCAATATCCGAGTACGAGTTTAGAAACATCAATCCTATACTTATGAAGCCCGATGGTACCTTGCACCCTTGTGTCAACAAAAGCCACCTGATCCATGCTTTGGAAGGTCTTGTAGAGCCAGAAACTACCAAAGAAAGTGCACCGTCACAGGCCGATACAGATGTTACATCAACAGAATTAGGAGATGCTCAAGTAATGCCATCACCAGTCATGCCAACTGTGATACGCTACCTCATCATTGATGGAATGGCAGTAGTCCAAACACTGATGAATGTTCAGACTTCCAGCACCTGCAAGGATCTTGGTGAAGCATTTGTAGCCTACATAGATTCCCTACTTGGCAAATACCTTTACACTGGTGGTCGTGTCATCTTTAACAATTATGATAAGACCCTTCCACTCAAGGACGATACCCGACACCAGTCATGTCCAACAAACATGGTGGAAATTCTTGTTGAAGATTCTACACCAATTACGAACAAATCAGTATTCTTGTAAAGCAGCAAAACTAAAGATCAACTTTCAATTTATCTTGCCGACAAAGCTGTAAAATATTGCAAACATCCTTTTGTAACAGCCACACGATAAGATGTGAACACAAACACACCAGAGGATCCCCCAACAACAACTGTGAGTACCCAAGAGGAGGCGGACACGCAAATGATTCCTCATGGTATTGAAGTGGCCGCTTCACCAGGAAACGAGGTTGACTTCTTCACACAAGATACTGACTGGTTTGTGTTGATCCTGAGAAGACTGCCACAGCTGGGCAAAAATACTGGCATTGTAACAGGCACATCTGACACGAGAAGAAGAGTTGCACTACAACCAATGTATAATCACCTGGGACCTGAACGGGCAGCAGGACTTCCAGGCTTCCATGCCATCACGGGATGCGACATTACTGGTCATATCAACAGTGTTGGTAAGAGAACAGTATTCAAAACGTAGATGCAGTCGCCACCTCAAGTTGTAAATGCTCTAGCCAAACTGGGAGAAGGTAGTGTACCATC